>JARGCV010000531.1:612500-1135000 GCA_034064705.1 Bothrops alternatus
TTTTGAAGATTAAATCCAGCTGGGGGATTTTGGGGGACAGGAAATGTATAGGCTATAAACTCAAAGGGACATTACTCTTGTGTTGTAAATTTATTAGTTTAAATAGGGAAAGGGCCTACTTAAAGTAAATAGAGTAAACGTCATTATAAATTATTAATCTTATAACAGTATTCTTTCCCAAAGCTTTCTTACATGAGAGGGAAACAGTTAAAGCAGGGCTTTTCAAAGGGTGGTACATGTACCACCAGTGGTACCTTGGCACCTGGCAGGTGGTACACGACCGTCCTACAGAAGTGGTAGTTGAGGGGGAGAGGAATGAGCTGAAGCGGCGGCAGCACCGCACAAGCCTGAGGGAGAGAGAGCTGGAGCTGCAGGGCTGTCAGGGCTCAGCAGAAGCCCCAGGATCAGCGCTGGGCTCCAGCAGATCGGTGCTTCTGGAACCTGGAGGTGCACTGAAGAGAAAAGGAGAAGGGGGGAGAGAGGAGACGATATAAAAGGTTTTGGCAGGAAAGGGCCAGTGAGGGGCTGCCCCGCCCTGCCCCCTGGGTGTGCGAAGAGAAGGCAGTGAGTGCCCGGCATCCCTGCTGACCATCTCTGCTCACCACTGAGGAAGAAAAAAGGTAAGCGAAGCACTTCCCTTTCCCCCAGGATGCCAGCGCTTGCGTGCTCACCACCTTCTTCGTGCACCCCAAGGGGGCCGGGCAGAGATGGGGGGTCTCGCTGGCTCCAGGGCTGCCCTGTGGATCTAAGGCTGAGCGCATTCCGGTTTTGATGGCCCCCACTGGTAGATCAGCGCCATGCCCACTCGCTGACCTAGCCTCTCAGCCAGCAGACTTCCCTTTCACTGGGACCGCCCCTGCCTGTGTGGGATAGCTACGGCTGGTGGCAGTATGGCCACCAGAATCGCTGGCAATCCCTCCCCCTCCTGTCATCCCTTCCTCAGCATGGAGGAAGGAAAGAGAAGCAGGGGAGAAAGGAAGGAAGGAAGGAAGGAGGGAGTTGGGAAAGGGACTGCCTTCTGAGCACTTCACAGGTTTGGTTTTTTAAGCTGCCAGAGGCTCTGGGCAGGAGGCTTCCCATTTTGACCCCACCCCCGTTGTTGCCTCTGCCCCGCAGCTCTTCTGAGGGGGAGGAGCAGGGGCTGTGCTGGGATCGGGGCTCCTCGTGCCTTCTGTTGCCCACCTGCGCTCTTCTGCTGAAGATGCTGCGGCTCTGCTTGCCTGGCAGGGCAGGAGCGCACTTGCGCACGGGGATGCACATAGGGCTGCTGCCTCGCTTTCCATGCCCTGCCGGGACTGGACTGGGCACGGAGCCTCCTCACGGCTTCTTCCCCCGTGGACATCAGGAGTGCCCACCCCACCTACCGCTCGTCCCGGGGCAGCTGCCGCCGTCCCGGCTCTCCAGCCCGTTGCCAGCCAGCCGGGCATGCCGGGATGCCTCCCTTTGGGCTCCCTAGGCCTCTCTCCCCCCTCCAGGCTGGGGCTGGTCAGATTCCCCCTGTGGGCAGCCCTGTGCCTGTTCCCGGCCAGCCCTCCTCTTCCATCCTTCTGCTCCTTCTGAGGGTGCATCTCTCCCCACATGTGTCCTCAGGTAGAGGAGCCGGGCAGCCACGGCTCTTGCTCCCCTCAGGCCTCCATCTGCTGAGGCCCGAGCTCAGTTTGCCCAGCTAGCCAGCGACGGGCTGGAGAGCACGGGATGGTGGCAGGTGCCCCTAGACAAGCGGTAGGTCCCCAAATATCCTCATTGTTTCCCCTGCATAGTTATTCTACTTTTGGGGCCTGCCATTCTACTGGGGGGAGGGGGAGCATGCTTTCGCTTGGGATAACTTTCCCTTTCTACTTTCCCTCTCCTGCCTCTACAGCAGACATGTCAAACTCGTGATGTCACGTGATGTTGTGCAACGTATCAGGACTGTTTTGCCATTGCCAGCAATGGGGTGGGCGCAGCTTCCACGTGTTGCGTCTGGCCCAAGGGCCGGCAGTTTAACACCCCTGCTCTACAGGTAGTCCCCAAGGTACAAGCCTAATAGAGCCTGCCCATTAGGCTCGTATTCGTCAAATGAATCAGACTCAATATTACAACATTTTAAAATCAAACTCATTAATTGAATCAAATGGGTCATTAAATGAACAAAGATTTGATTTACTATTTCCTCTGATGGCTGCCTGAAATGAGAGACTTTTCCTGCCGCTGCTGCAGGCTGTTTCCAGCTACAAATCAGCTGTTTCTGGTTTCAGTAACCACAGTACTTGTAAACTGCCTCCCAAGTAGGCAGTAGACTTTTTTTAAAAAGCCATTTGTTGCTAGGCAGCTCAAGCTTCTTCAGAGGGTGGTGGAGAACTCTAGGATTGCAGCTGCCACTAAAGTAATTAGCTTAAGTGTCTCCAGTAGTTTACATAAATCTCCGATTGCTTTAAAACACACACACACACACAAACACTTGCCAGCCATTAGCTTAAGCGTCTCCAGCCAGGCATGCAGAGGGAGATGGGGGTGGAGTTTACAGAATTGTTGGCTTGCAACAGTAACTGAGATGGAAGGGACCTTGAGGTCATCTAGTCTAACCCACTGCTCTCACAAAAGTACAGTACTGTACTTTATTTCTGATAAATGCCTATCCAGACTCTTAAAAGCCTTCAGTGAGGGAACACCCACAACTTCTGGAGGCAATTTAAATTTAAAACCTTAAAAAAAAACACTGCTCCTTATCAGGACAAGCCTCTCCAGCCAAAATCCAAAATGGGGGGGGGTTCCTTCCAGTAAGTGTTAGCAGAATCTTTGGTGGGTCTATCCTAGGGAAAGGAGCAGCAGCAGCCACATGCTGTAAGTTTCAGGCAAATGCAAACAATCAATCTTGCAAAGTACTGTACTTACAAAGCAATAAAAAGCAGAGCAGTTCCCAAAGTAATTACAAACAATACAGCACAGTACTATAGAGTAACAAAAAAAGAATATTTTAAAATACTTACAGAAGTAATTCTAGCTCTCTACAAGCCCAGCCCTCAAGCCCAGCAAGCAGCAGATCTTCCACACTCAGCTCCAGGAAAACAAAAACAAACAGTCCTGCCAGCCTGATCTTGCTTGGCCATGTGAGCAGGCACAAAAAAAAAAAAACCCACTTCCGGCTTCTCATAGGCCCGAACCGGCCCAGGCAAGCCACAGAGTTAAAATGGCAGCTGCAGCAGCCAAGACAATCCAAGTCACATGGCTACAGAGGCCTGTTTTTGATTGCAATTTTGAATTTTTAATGTAAGTACCCTTTCTGAATAACCTTGTTTTTGTGAAATATCGCTAAATAAACGTTCGTATCTAGGGGATTACCTGTATCATCTTGAGAAAGGAATGTGTCTCCCTTATCAGGGAGATGGTTACAGAGAAACAAAAGCTGGAGAAAACCTTGAGATGCGCGCCAACTGTACCAGCCGGCCAGACTTTGTGCCACCTGTGGATTGGCTGCATTTCAAATGGACATTATGACTTTGGTGGGAGCAGGAATATTGCTAGCTTAACTATACCGTTTGCATGGGTTTTCCCCCAGATCTCACCTTGACTTCCCTACTGTCACTGACCCCTAATAAAAGTATCATTTTGAGACAATGCCTGTTTCAAGAGTTCTGCTTTCTTGGGTGGTTAGTTGAAGTGGGTCCTTACATCACTCTTGACATGCCGACCCCCTGGAAGAATGATAATCTGGAATGAAATATAAACAACAACAGCATAAACAACTCACCACTCACAAAACACTGATTCACTTTGGTTGTTTAGGGTACCTGGCATGGAACCTCTTCACTAGTCTAGCTGCTCTAACATCTCTTGCTGCCACCCATTCTGTGTCCAGTATGGGATAGCCCTTCCACAGCACAAGGTATTGCAATTTTCCCCAGTGGTATCTAGAGTCCAGGATGTCCTTTATCTCATAGTGCTCCTCTCCTTTTATAAAAACTGGAGGTGGAGGGGATCCTCCTCCTAGCCTTAGTTTGGAGTCTCACACGGGTTTTAATAGACTGCAGTGAAACACTGGGTGGACCCACCTAAGACTTCTAAGCATCTGCAACTCCACTGTCACCGGATTTATAATCTGTACAATGGGGAAAGGGCCTACATACTTAAGGACTTAGCTTTTTACAGGCCTGTCTTAGGTTTAGATACTTTGTGGATAAATATACCTTATCCCCCACCTGGAACTCTCTTTGAGTGGCTTCTGATCAGCTTGCTTTTTCTGGGCCTCCCTTGCTTTCCCTAGTGCCTTGCGTACTGCAACCCATGTGCCTCTCAGAGAGGCCATCCACTCTGCCAGTGTTGTGGAGGATGGTGCTCCCTGGGGAAGCTCCAGCATGGCTACGAACTCAACCCCTGTAGCCACCTTAAAAGGGGTAAGTCCTGTGCTCCTATGCACCGACTTATTGTAAGCCATCTCAGCGAACGGCAGCAGCTCAACCCAGTTAGTCTGCTGATAATTTACATAATACCTTAGGTATTGCTCCACCACTGAATTAGCTTGTTCTGCCACCCCGTTAGTACTCGGATGAAAAGTGGAACTTTGCCCCTGGGATGAGCCTATCAAGCCCACAAACTCCCACCAAAACTTTGCAGTGAACTGCACACCCTGGTCTGAGATAATTCTCTTTGGGACCCCATGCAGTCTGTAAATGTGCAACATATTCGCTAGGACCTGGGCTGAAGGGAGCTTTGAGCATGGTATGAAATGTGCCTGCTCAGAAAAGAGGTCAACAATGGTCCATATTACAGTGTTCCCACCACTATCTGGCAGCTCAACTATGAAGTCCATGGCTATTTCTTCCCATGGCACGGTCAGGCTGGCTACTGGCTGCAGCAGTCCAGGGGTTTTCCCTGGCAAGCGCTTCGTAGTTGCACATACAGGGCAACTCGCTACATAGGATTCTATGTCTTTCTTCATCTTTGGCCACCAAAACTGTCTCTTTATAAGGTGCAGGGTCTTCACAAACCCAAAGTGCCCCGCTGGCTTTGCGTCATGATTCCTTTGTAGGACCATGGTTCTCTGGCTGGCTGGGACATATACTTTACTCCCCTTCCACACTAAGCCTTGCTTCAGCATCAAGTCTCTCTCATACTTTTGGAACCAGTCATCCCCTCCCAGGGCTTCTTCTAGTTGCTGGGTCAGAGAGTCTCCTGATTGAGGGGGGGGGTGTCTTTCTGTGGCTGTCTCATGCACGCCAGTGCTGCAAGTTGCTTAGATGGGATGATAGAATTAACTATATCTTCCCCAGTGCTCTTATATTGAGGCAGGCTCAAGAGGGCATCTGCTAGGAAGTCCCCCCCCCGGCAAATAATGTAGGGTGAAGTTGAACTGGTTGAAGTATTTAGCCCATCGGACCTGCTTAGGGGACAATTTCCTTGGGGCCTTCAGTGCTTCCAGGTTTTTGTGGTTAGTTCAAACTTCGAATTTTACTGCCCTCTAAGAACTGCCTCCAGGTGAGGAGGTCCCAGCGGAATACATCTTTGGCTTTGGCAGCTTAGCCCCTGGCACAATTTCAAGGGCGCAGTCTGTTGGCTGGTGGGGCGGTAGTAGACCTGATTCCCTCTCACTAAACACCTCAGCGGGATCACAGTATTCCCCTGGAATGGGTTGTTCCAACCCCTCGCCCTCTGTTAGCATGGTAGCTGGTTCCACTTTTGTCTTCCTAACTGCAGGCTTGTGGCTGGCAGCCGACACTTTCCTCAGTTCTTGCTGCTTAGCTGCTCTCTCATGCGCCACTTGTTATTGCCCCAATCTACTGCCGGGTTCAACTTCTTCAGCCAGGCTAGCTCCAGGATCATAGTCTCAGTCATTCTGGAGGCTACAATAAAGCAGATAGTCTCTACGTGATTCTCGATCCTTAGGCTGACTGGCTCTGTCAAACAGGTTGCTGGCAGCCCCCCCATAAGGGAACCATATATCTGTCTAAATCCCATGGGCCACCTTAGTTTCCTGAGTCTCAACCCCAGCTTTTCCACCATTGGCAAGCTGATCAGGCACCATGTGCAGCCTGAGTCTAATAAGGCAGTGAGGATACCTATTACTCCCAAGTAGGGCACCAGGATCTCTACCAGGGCAGTCATTGGGGTGATGGTGCCACTAACCATTGGGTCATCTTCCCCCTTGCTGTTGCTCTCGTAAAAGACCAGGCCAGGCTTGCCGGAGGTCAGAGTTCCCTTCCCCTCGCTGGACTGGGGAGAGACCTCCATGACCTGCTGCACAACCCACATCTTCTCCTTTAGCTTCGCCAGTGATTTTTTCTCTTTGGTCGGGTTGGGGTCTATGACACCAACATTGTTTGCGGAACCGGACAGTTGACCACTTGATGACTTTCCTTCTTGCATTGGAAGCAGGCTCCTGGGATCCAGCGAGGCTTCTCCCTGGGACTGGGGGGAGCACCTCCCCCCTTCAGGCTGTGAGGCGTCTCTTGGCTACTCGAGGCCGACCATCTTGGGCAATGTGCTGTTGGTACTTTATCAGGTCTAGCTCCACGTTTGTGGCCAGCTGGTACTATTCCCAGAGGTCTTTAGGCACCCCCCCCCCCGGGGTAGGCAGCTGTGGTACAGCTCCCAGTTCAGCCCGTCCCGGGACTGGTAGACCAGCAGGGGCTCAGGCCACTCTCTCAAGTGGGCTACTAGGCTGTGAAACTCTCGAATGTACTCCGCAACTGGCTGCTTCCCTTGCCAAATGGAACGGATCTTGGCCTTTGCCCAGTGGGTTTCCGTGGGGTCCTCCAATCTGTACCGCAGCTGCTGCAGGAGGGCATCCACTTTCATCAGCTTGGGGGCCCCTTCCTCATAGAGAAACACCAACCACTCCGTGGCATCTCCAGGTTCGAGGTGACTGCACCTACACAGGAAGGCTCGTTGGGGTGCATCTCACTGTATTGCTCCAAGTAATTCCACAGCTGAGTAAGGAAACAGGCCAACTTCTCAGGCTGGCCATCAAACTTTGCTTTGAAGGGGGTAGGCTCCCGGTCCTGCCGCACCAGTATGTAGCCCAGTGGCTTCTGTTGCTGTGGGAGGTGGAGGGACCAGCCTTGGGACTGTCGGGGGGGCTGCCATTGTCCCTTGCTGTGCAGGTCCCATTGCTCCAGTCAGGCTTGACATCGTCGGCTGCCACTGGAGTGGAGACAAGTACAAATTCTTGCAAATACCTTCTGGGACAGGTGGAGGAAACCTGCCAGTGTTGGTGGAGGTGTGGTTTTCTTCATGGTAGTTCCTTGATTAGGGTGCAGGTAGTCCTCAAGTTATAAAGGTAATTGCTAAGTAATGCAATCGTTAGCCGAAATATCATGTGACTGCATCATTTAGCAATGGCAATCCTAGCACTCCCAGTTGCTATCCACATTTTGTGAGATTAAGGAGTTTTCATCATGCCTTCTGACTGCTAGTTGGTGTTCATGGATGTGTTTTGCTAGTCTTCTGCACATCTATCCTGCATAATGGCTGTAGTTACACTGTATTGTTGTAGATGATTCCAGTTTTTTATTCTTCTACTACTGAGTCTTTTGGTTTGCTTAAGATATTTTGGAGGGCTTTAGTTGGTTTGAGTGATATGGTGATGTAGTGTGATTGTAATACAGGTAGTCCTTGATTTATGACCATTTGTTTAATGACCATTCAAAGTTATGAAGGAGATGAAAAAAGTGACTTACAACCAGTTGCTGCACTTACAACTGTCTCAGCATCCCTGCAGTCATGTCATCCAAATTTGGGCACTTGGCAACTGTCATGTATTTATGACAGTTGAAGCATCCTGGGGTCACGTGATTGCCATTTACAACCTTCCCAGGGGGCTTCCAACAACCACAGTCAATGGGAGAAGCCAGATTTGCTTAATGAACATGTGATTTGCTTAATGAATGTGGCAAAAAAGGTTGTAAAATTGGGCATCACTTAATGACTATATCATTTAGTGACAGACGTTCCAGTCCCAAATGTGGTTGTAAATTGAGGACTACCTGTAGTCTTTTGTTTGTTTCTGAGATGTTTTTGATATATGGTAGTGTTATCCTTTTCATAGCTTGTGTTGGTTGTGCTGTAGTGGGCTGAGTGGCCAGGTCCTTTTTGATAAAGTTGCGTAGATATCAATTTTGTTAGAAGATGTCTTATAGATGGTCTATTTCTTTTTTCTGGTGTTCTGGGTTGCTGCAGTGTGTTTGTACTTGTTTCAATAATGTTCTTGCACAACTCTTGTAGGAGGTTGGATTGTTACTTTGGTAATGGAGCACTTGGCTAGTGTGGTTTGTTTTTTTGATAGACTTATATTTCTATTTTGCTGTCATTTCATCTGCTGATGAGGATATCCAGGAAGGGTAAGTGGTGCTATTCTCTTCTTCCCTAGTGAATTGTATTCATTTGAAGATGTTTATGGTTTCACATGTCTTCTCTAATTGTTACTTTTTTATTATGACAAAGGTGTTTGCCTTCTCAAGCTTCTTAAGGAAAGGTAGGATATAAACTTGCTTGTTAAATTTAATGAACAAATAAAATGTGTTTTATTTTTTTTAGCAATGTTGCCTTTATTAGCGTTTGTTCTGTTTATTTTGTGCTACACTCACTCAGTTCTTAGAGCAAAGTTATCAGTACATGATGCAACAATAGACTGTTTTTCAGCTGGCTTCTCACACAGCCTGATGCTGATATGGAGTGAGTTGGAGTGACTGGCCCAGGATCACCCAGTTGGCTTCTGTTCTAAGGGAGAACTAGAACCTGGGTCTTCCTTGCTTAGCTGCTAGACCAGTGATGGTGAACCTTTTTGTCAACTGTCCAGTAGGTATTTCCAGAAAAAGAAACTCCTGGGACATGATTTTACCAAGAGTATAATACTTTACTGAAAAATTTACATTGGCACAGAAGAAAGTGAAACCAGCTCTGGGGTTCTCTCCCATTCTAAAAGGAGTACATTCCTTATAGCATGGCATTGAAAATATCTGTGTATTTTATGTTTCCCATACCACAGAAAGGCATGCCAACCCAGTTGCAGGTCATGCCC
The DNA here is from genome assembly GCA_034064705.1 of Bothrops alternatus. Classification (NCBI taxonomy): domain Eukaryota; kingdom Metazoa; phylum Chordata; class Lepidosauria; order Squamata; family Viperidae; genus Bothrops; species Bothrops alternatus. Next base: position 621,496 of record JARGCV010000531.1, read on the forward strand.
CTCTAGGTAGAGAAGTCTTTTATTTCTCAGCGTTATCCATTCTTTAATCCACGGTAAGATTGCTTCTTGATAGTAAAGTCTCCAATCTGGAAGTCCAAATCCTCCACTATCTTTAGCTTCTTGTAACATTTTAGCTTTAATTCGTGCTTTCTTCCCTTGCCATATGAATCTTAATATTGTTGCGTTTAAGTCATCAAAGAAAATCTTCCCCAATTTTACAGGGATTGTTTGGAATAGAAAGAGTGCTTTCGGTAGAGTACTCATCTTCACTGTTGCTATTCTTCCTAGTAATGAAAGTTGGAGGGTTTTCCATTTTTCCAAATCTAATTTTATTTGTTTCAACAGTCTTTCATAATTATCTTCTTTTAATGTTGTACATCTTGGTGTTAAATAGATGCCTAGATATTTCACTTTTTTGACTATTTGCAAATTAGTCTTTTTTGTAAAGTAGGTTTTCTGTTTATCTGTTAAGTTCTTTGTTAATACCTTAGTCTTTTCTCTATTTATTTTCAAACCAGCCACTTCTCCGAATTTTTCTATTTTCTGCAACAATTTAGTAGATGTTTCTAGTGGCTCCTCCAAAATGAAAACCAAATCATCTGCAAAAGCTTGTAGTTTATATTTTTGATCTTTTATCTCCAATCCTTTTATTTCCATGTCCTGCCTGACGTTTCTAGCCAGTACTTCCAATGTTAAAATAAATAGCAAGGGGGATAATGGACAACCCTGTCTTGTGCCTTTTTTAATATCAAAGCTTTCTGTATAATCACCATTTAAAAGTATCCTGGCTGTTTGTTTATTATGAATAGCTTGAATTGCTTTTATAAAATTGTTGCCAAAGTCCATTTCTATCAGCTGCTGGAACATGAATTGCCAATTTAGGTTGTCAAAGGCTTTTTGCGCATCAAGAAATATCAATGCCATCTGCTTCCCTGGATGTTTTACATAATATTCCAGGGCATTTAAGATAATCCTTAAATTGTTTTTTTATCTGTCTTTTGGGTAGGAAACCACTTTGGTCTGTATGGATGAACTCTGTCAAGAATTTCTTCATTCTTTCTGCCAGTATCGAAGCAAAAATTTTGTAGTCTATGTTTAATAACGATATTGGTCTATAGTTTTTTATTTGTGTGGAATCGGTATCATCTTTGGGTATCAAAGTGATATTGGCTTCCATCCACGAATTTGGTATTTTTGTCTCTGAGAAAGTTTCATTACATAGTTCCTTCAAGATCGGGCTTAATGTGTCCTGTAATGCTACATAGAACTCTGCAGGCAGTCCGTCTGGGCCCGGAGTCTTGTCTTTTCTTTGCCTTTTTATAGCTTCTGTGATCTCCATCATTGATATTTTCCGATTCAATATATTTCGGATGTTCTCTGGAACGTTTGGCAAATCGCTTTCTTTCATATAGGCTTGTATTCCCTCTTTGGAGACCACCTCTGCCTTATAGAGATTCTCATAATAGACCTTAATAATCTTTTTCATTGGTTCATTATGAAAGTGTAACTCTCCTTTTGAGTCTTGTAGCTTATTTATCAGTCTTTTTTCCCTTTCTTTCTTTAGCCATATGCCAACCATCTTCCCGGGTTATTAGCATTTTCAAAAAAGTTCTGTTTAGACCGTTTAATCTGCTGTGCCATAATATCCATCTCAGCCAAGTTTAATTTATGTTTTATTATCTCCATTTGTTTCTTAAGAACTTTCTTTTGTGGGTCACTTTGTAGCTCAAATTCCAAATTTTTAAGTTCTTCTCTCAGGTTTAGCTGTAGTTGTTTCTTTTCTTTATTCTTTTTAGCAGTATATGTTATAGCCAAGCCTCTAAAGTATGCTTTGGCCGTATCCCAAACATTTTGCAGGGAAGTTTCTTCTTTTTTGTTTATTTAAAAAAAATCCATTTCCGTTGTCGCTAATTGTAAAAATTATTTCTCTTTAACTATAGACTTATTCAAAGACCATCTTAAGTTTTTCTTAGTACCTTTCCAAATCATTTTTATTGGGTTATGGTCTGCCCAAACATTGGTTTCTATCTCAATCTCTTGGATTATCATTTTCAAGACATAAGATGTCCATATCATATCAATTCTAGACCATGATTTATGCCTATTTGAATAAAATGTGTATTGTGATTTTTCTGGATTCATCTCTCTCCATATATCTTTTTTTAAAAAAATTTTTATTATTAGATATCCATTTGTACATGCAAACAAAGAAAAAATTCAAGTTAAAGCCATTCAATTTAATACAATCATTTTAAATTTGTAGACCTTCTTCACTCCGTATATCAAAGTTTAACTATAAGCCAACTACATTTTATAAATTTTAAGTTTCACTTCTTTTCAGATCTATCCATTGTACATCAAACAAACAAGTCTTCTTATTAAAGTTAATAATTTTCATGTCGATACACCCCTCCCTTCAACGCGTACATTCTTAGTCTATTTAATATATATCTACCATTAATCACCCTCTCATGTCTCTTGCTCTTACACTTAGTCCTTAAATCAGTCCATAATTCTTTGCCTTTAATTCCTTGCATAAAATATTAAGTTTCTCTTCTTTTCAGTCGAATTCTGGGTTTCTTCCTCTGCCAGGTGGATTGCCATAACACAGCTTCCCTTCCAAGTAATAAGTCTCTCTTTATTGCTTGCAATGTCCCTTGGTTCCATATAAGCCATACTCTATGGATTCTGTCAGTTTGCCAAGAGAAATTTTTAGCCTCCTCTCCTAGATATTTTTCCAATGCTTTTATAACAATTCTTTTCAAATCCTCACTTTTCATTTCAGTAAGTTGTCTCTCTTCTTGTCTCTCCACCTCTTCCATCTTTTCTTCAACCCCTTCCCAGACCCTCTTCGAATTTCTCCCAGTATCTTCTCTCATTCCCCCACTGTGCGTTTGTACTGTTTCTCCGGTTTGGTCCAGGTCCTCAATAACTGCTTTGCTTTGATCTTCCACCATCTTCTCCACTTCTCTGCTTTGTTCCACTGCCTCCATCGTCCTCATCCTTTCTTCCCATCTTTTTTCATACATGTCTATTATCATGTCCATCTTTCTCCTTATTTTTTCAAAAGTTGTTGACATTGCATCTTTTAATTCTTTCATCGGCATTTCTGGAGAGCTTATATACATCCTTAGGTTTATTTTGCAAAGTTTTTAAGTTATGCGTCTCTGCTGCCCTCTAGAGGTCTCTTTTGCATTACAGTTTCTCTTCCTTAGGTTTATTTTGCAAAGTTTTTAAGTTATGCGTCTCTGCTGCCCTCTAGAGGTCTCTTTCGCATTACAGTTTCTCTTCCGCCTTTCTCTTCCGGTAGCTATCACTTTAAATTAAGAGCGGTCGCCATCTTGGGTGCCTTTTGTTCATTGTGAACGTAAGTGATCCGAGGTAAAATATAAGAAATACTTGCTTTTTAAGCTCCTGCGTTCAGTCTGTCAATCTCTGTGCTTCTTTGAGATGTGTTCCTCGGGTGGTGGCTGGTCTCAGCATCTTGGTCTGTCAGCAGACAGATGCTGCCCCAGGCTGGAGCTATTGTGAGCACACGGGGAGTCCTCTTTCTCCCCCCCCGAGCGTTTTTCGGGGGGGTTTTCAGAGGATCTCAACCCACACTCACAGCTCTTCGCCCCTTCTCCTACCGAGGAGGGGTTTTTTCGCCGCGAAAAACAGCTGTTTTGCGCTGTTTTGGCGGCTTTACAAGTCCCGTGTCGCAGAGCCTCCGAACCTCTCTCCATATATCTTGAATAGACAATTCTTCTTTCATTTTTGAAAAAGCTTTGGGTAGGGTATTTCCCCCTTTTCTCCCTTGTATATAGCTTTTATAGTCCAGGGTTGGATCTGCTATTGCATTGAAATCTCCCAATATACAAAGCTTTTGGTAATTTAAGTCCACTATTTTATTGTGTAGTTGGTAATAAAATTGCTCTTGTTTATCATTATGTGCATATATTGCAACCATCAATATCTGTTTTTGGTCAACCATAATCTCCACCATTAATATTCTCCCCTCTTCGTCTACATAAACTTGTTTAGAATTTATCTTTTCTTTTATATAGAGGGCTATACCTCTTTTCTTTTGGATTGCATGCGTGGAATAAAGCTTGCCCATTTTCGGTTGTTCTAAAATTCTAGCATGTTGTCTCTTGATATGTGTTTCTTGTAAGTAGATTATGTCCATTTTTAACTTTTGTAGTCTGGTAAAAGTTTTTCTCCTCTTTGAGGGAGAATTCAGTCCATTTATGTTTATTGATAAAATTCCAATCTCCTCCATGACTTCAATTGTATCTAGATCTCAATCTTCTAGGCGATCTTATCTGTCTCTCGTCTTTCGGTCTTGTTCCTTCCTCTGGAGTGGTTTTTGTAACCTCTTCCTCCTCTGGTTGTTCAGATGCTCCTACGGCATCTGTCTCCTCTTGTTTTTTAGGTTCAGGATCCCCTTTTTCCAAAAAGGATCTATGCTTATCAAAACATTCCGCTGCTTTAAGCGGGGGTATCCAATCTATATCTTTTCGAGTCCCAGAAAATTAGTATCCCTTCTGGGAACCAACCATCTAAAATTCACTCCTTTATTAATCAGTTTCCTCGTTAAAAATTGGTACTCTCTTCGAGCCTCTCTTATCCTTCTAGGAATTTGCTTAAGCACTACTATTTCTTTTTCTTTGTATTTTAACAGTTGATCTCTTACTATGCTCAAAATCTCATCTCTCATGGATCTTTTAAGGAATTTAACATGAACTTCCCTGGGAACTCTGTTTCTTCTGGCATAACTTGAATTAACTCTGAAAGCCTGGTCTATTTCTCCTTCCATTTGGGCCTTTCCCATTCCTAAAAGGTCTGCAAATAACTCAACTATCAATGCTAACATATTCTCATCCTTGTCTTCTATTATATTTTGGAATCTTAAAAAGTATGATGCCCTTTCCATCTCTATCAGTGTGAACGAATCTTCCAATTCCGCATTTGTTTGGGCCAGTCTTTGATTCTCCTCTTGTAAAGATTCTAGTTTCTGATCGACTTCCAAAGATTTGTCTTCTATCTTCTGAATCCTTTGTTGGTTATCTGTAATGGCCTGTTGGAAGTTTTAAATTTTTTGATTCATATTAGCAAGATCATTTTTCAAATCTTTGTAATTTTTGTCAAGATCCTTTTTCATACCTTCATAATTTTTAGCCGATGAGGCAGCCTGGGCCGCAATTGCCTGCAATATTGCCTGCATATCTTTTTGTTGAGCTTCCATTTTTTCTTGTTGTAACGCTATGGTAATAGATTTTTGGTAGACTGGATTAGCAGAGGTCGAGGTGGGAGCAGAAGATCCTTTTCTCCCGGGTTTAGGCAGATTAGAGACGCTCATCATTAAGTTGATGTATTATCTTATAATCCACTGAGTGGCCCAATGGCCAATTGTAATCCAATAGACTCCTATTGCTAGGAGGAGGAAAAGCCAAAAAAAAATTTAAAAAGTTAAAAAAGAAAAAGTAATTCCAACAAGGAGAGAAAAAAGTAAAAAGACCCCAAAAAATATCCAAGCGAAAAAGGCCAGCAAACATAAAAAGAAAAGAAAAAATAAGAAAAAACAAAGAAAAATATCCAATTTGTAGTTCAGCGGTTTCTGCTCATAGACAAGAAAAAAAAACAAAAAGAAGAAAAGAGGTTCCTTAATATTCAGTTCTTCATAGTAAAATGTTTATAGTCCAAAAAACAAATTGTAATCCAAGGAAAGGGATGACACCAGATGTTCTATGTCTAAAGTAAATAGTCTATGCTCTATAGTCAAGCTAAGAAAAAAAATAGAAAGCCAAAAAAAAAAACCTCCCTCAGCCGGCCATGGTCAGATAAGGATGTCTGGGCATACAGCCAAGTGTCTGGGCGTAGAGCCAAGTTTCTAGTTTGAATAAACACCAGACAAAGGGAGAGGAAAAAAACGTATTGACTGTAATCACCAAGGATACAATGTGTTCATTCACAGCGGTTAAGAAAAAAAAGCAGTCCAGAGTGGGAAAGGAAAAAAAAGATTTAAAAAGTTTGAGAATAGGCAGTTAGAATGAATTTTCTTAATTGAATATATAAAAAAAGATCTTTAAAAGGGCCAGCTTCCCAAATTTCTGTTAGAACTTAAAAGAATTTAACCGTATTGAAAAGTTATTTTTTAAAAAAACACAAAAGAGCTTAAACCACCGCTTATATACAGGAGGGGGGGAAACTCCACCCCCCTCCCTAAGAGCTTCATGCTCAGACTCAAGACAGGGTATTTAAAAGAAAAAAAATCAACCTTCATCTGGAAAGAAGAGCCTGTTCTCCTCCGGCTCAGTTGCTTGCTGTCAGTCAATGCTGTTTCTCCGTCTCCAACAATCAGCTGTTAATGGCAGATCGCATGATCGCAGTCCGCCTTTCTTCTGGTGGTTCCAGGGGCTGCTTTGATTTCAGTAAGCCAGCTGCCGCCAGCCTGTGGTCCTCAAAGGTTCGCCCTTCGGTGGCCACCTCTCCGGGGTGGCATTTCGCCCAAAAGGGCCCACCATCGGAAGAAATTTGACTCCTCTTAAAGAGATAAAGGAACAATCCCTTCACTTAAAGAAGAATTAACCACTGCCAGGACCCACTCACACAACATCAGACCATTTTAACAAGCCAGGAGGGGCATGGATCTAAAGAGCAGGTGGCCGAGCTCACAGTCCTGAAGACCCTGCCCGCTTCCTCAGGACCAACAGGGTCAAACCATACCCAGATAACTGGTCGAGACTCCTCCCCAAGCATCTCCTCTGGACCTATGACAAGGCCAGCATCCTAGGAACAAATCCAAGCAATTTTATCAATCAGATGGTCTGCAAATTCCTCTGTACATTGCTGTAGGATGTTTTCAGCTCCTCCTTTACCCAAGAGGACATGAGTCACCCAAAACAGGACTGTGTGGTGGCAATCTGCAAATGAAAGAAGGGCGGAGAAGTACTGGCACTTTGCCACCCTTATTGCTACAAAGTAGGCCTTAATAGAGTCTATCACACATGTTCAGTTGAGTTCATCCTTTGTTGAGTACCAGCAATGCTCTAGATGTCTCTTCTCCCGTTTCAACTCTCTCAACTCCTCCGTAAACCATGGGGAGTGATTGGGTCCACGAGAGGAGAGAGGTCACAAAGGCATTATAGTATAATCCTGCATAAAACACACCATAACTTCCTTCTAGTTAAAAACAAAATAATTTTGAATTTAATGGTAAACAATAAAAAAGCAAAAAAAAGTTGTAAAATTCCAGCAAGGGGTTATAAGATAGGTCAGAAGTCAACTAGTCATAAATCAAGAGATTGTAAAATTTCAAAAAGTGCAATTAAAACCCAGGTGTGCTTAAAAAAGATGAACAGCTGAAGATAAAAGGTGTCAAGAGACCAGACCTTCCAATTGCTCTTTACTGAGAATTACGGGCATCCATCCCCCCTCTTCTCCATCTGCATGATCATCTGAAGAAAAATGGGCTGCAAAGCCACCAAATAACCAGCTTTGGTGGCAAAATCAGCTGTTTGTTGGCAGGAAAAGAAAAATCTCCTGTCCATTCAGCATGCCATGATGGGGGAGGACTATTTAAGTACTTCTCAAACACTGCTCTGGCAATCTGATTCAGTCCATATTTCTTCATCTTCTTAGCTACCTCTTGTGGTCAAAGAGTAGATTTTTAAATAAATCAATACTTCCTGGCCAATCAGAATTCATAAAAAAAAACCAGCCATACACAACAAAACACTCCAAAGCTACAGATCACATAAAAATAATAATATCACAACTTTTTAACACCTTAGGTTTCTCCATCAAAGTTAAAAAATAAGTTTTAAAAAAGATAACTTTATTTTAGCTTGCCTCCAGCAACCTTCTTCCTTGTCGTTTAACAATAAGGAAGTCTCAAAAATGGCACAGATCTTCAAAAAGGAGTAACAGGCTGTGACTGAAAAGACCCTCTTTTAGCTTAATAAAGATAATAATCCCATAAAATGGTTAAGAAGTGAAAGGCACGACTTATTGTCAGTTTGGAAAATAAATTCCAAAATGGCGTGGATGCACTTCCGATGGGCTGTTCTGCGCCTGGGATGCCTCCCCGGCTCAGAATGGACTTCCGGAAGTGGCATCCACGCAGAGAACCAGTTGTTCAGGTATTTGAATCCCACCACTGGTTTAGAGGTATACCTCTGAGCAATTCTCATAGCTTCCTTCATTTTCTTTTTCAGCAGGAGGCATTTGTTGTCAAACTAAGGAGAGCTACCTGTATGGATTCTTTTGAGGGAGGACTTGGATATTAGAAGTTTCTTCAATGTATCACACAAATTAGCACATGCATTGGAAACTGACTGCCAGTCAGCCATAGTTGACTGGTTATTAAAGCCCAACTAACAGCATTCTCTGATTTGATGGTATTGAGTATTGTCTTAGTATCTACTTTGGACCATATTGACTTTTTTTTTAGACTCACCGCTGAGTTGTTAATAACTCAGCTATCATCCATGTTATAAGATCTTAAATCTGAAAGGCCTGAAAATTTCATGTTCACAGGCTTATGATCACTTTCTCCTCATGTATAGACAATGACCTCTGAAAAGAGGTCAACTTTACTGTACATCTTGATACACAGATGAGATTTAACACACTACTTGATGTGTATGGGTATACATAATTGCTTCCTTAGCTCCCAAGATGTGAAAATTACATTTAAAAATCAGTGACATCAAATTTAGACCAACAGTATTATTTTTGTTATCTCTTGAAAACCATTGTGGGTGATTGTCAAAAAAATCATTTGGAAGTTGTGCTGGACCAGCCAGTTAGATGAGAACTGTATGTTAGAATGTTTGGCATTTAAAGGGTTAGACCAGCGGTTCTCAACCTGTGGGTCGCGACCCCATTTGGGGTCGAACGACCATTTCACGGGGGTCGGCGAGCACCACAGTCCGCCATTTATTTTTTTTGGTCGGCCATTTTTTCCCCTAACGCGATGCGGGCCGTCGCGCCACGCATGCGCGATGCAGGCCGTCGCGCTGCGCATGCGCGATGCGGGCCGTCGCGCCGCACATGCGCGATGCGGGCTGTTGCGCCGTGCATGCGCGATGCGGGTCGTCGCGCCGCGCATGCGCGATGTGCCCCGTCGCGCCGCGAATGCGCGATGTGGGCCGGGGTCGCGCTGTGCTTGCGCGGCGCGGGCCGGGGTCAAGCCCCGGAAAAGGTTGAGAACCGCTGGGTTAGACGCTGTTTCCTTAAGAAATGGCCTATGGGTAATGTAGCTTCTCTAGTTAAGTAGGAGGAGTTCAGAGTTTATGACTGTACTTCCTGGCTTTGTGCCATTGCATCCTTTTCCCTTCATGAATGCTAGCCATGTGGTGGCTGGGCTAAGATCTACAACATGTAAGGCAGTGGTTCTCAACCTTTTTCAGGTTGAGACCCCACTTGCGCCGCCCATGCGCGCCGTGACTCCGACCCGGGCACGTGCGCGCACGTGCGCACAATGGGTTGATCCGCACATGCGCGGCGCGCGTGCGACAAAAAAAAACAAAAAAACAAAAAAAAATTTAAACAAACCAAAATGGCGGACCGTGACGGGCCGATCCACACATGCACGGCGCGTGCACGACGGCCCGAACTGCGCATGTGCAGCGCACGATAAAAAAAAACAAAAAAGAAACAAAAAAACAAAATAATAATAATAATAAAAACAAAATGGCGGACCGTGGTGTCTGGCGACCCCCACGAAACGGTCGTTCGACCCCAAATGGGGTCGCAACCCATAGGTTGAGAACCGCTGATCTAGGCCACCTTGAACAGCTCAGGCTGGCCCTAAAGTAGATGTGCAAGAGGACACCTCACTCATGTGTGGCCTCCAGATCCTCCGAAAATCACATGAGAACAGGGCATGCTTTCGAGAAAAGTTGTTGGTGATTTTTGAATGCTGGCATAAATACTGGCATATCACCCAAAACATGGCATGTCAGCTTTGACACGTGTGTCATAGGTTTGCCATCACTACTAGACTGTTGGTTCTCGCAAATGATTCTTCTATCAATAGCATCAATTATTAGGCTTTTTCATGAGGTTGTGCTTCTGAGAGTCAACACAGTCCTAGGTTGCATTAACAGAGGGATAGAATCAAGATCACGTGAAGTGTTAGTACCACTTTATAATCCTGATAAGACCACACTTGGAATATTGCATCCAGTTTTGGTCGCCAGAATATAAAAAAGATGTGGAGACTCTAGAAAGAGTGTGGAGAAGATCAACAAAGATGATTAGGGGACTGGAGGCTAAAACATACGAAGAACGGTTGGGTATGTCTAGTTTAATGAAAAGAAGGACATGATAACAGTGTTCCAATATGTAAGGGGCTGCCATAAAGACGTGGCGGTCAACCTATTCTCAAAGAACCTGAAGGCAGAACAAGACTCAAATGTCTATACACCAACACACAAAATATGAGGAATAAACAGGGTGAACTAGAAATTCAAGTACATGAGGGCAGATATGATATTGTTGCCATTACGGAAACTTGGTGGGATGAAACCCATGAATGGAATATACAGCTAGAGGGATTTAAATTCTTTAAAAGAAACAGACCTAATAAAAGAGGAGGTAGAGTTGTTCTATATAAAAAAAATACTATATCTCTACAGAAATACAGAACAATGCTGAAAACCGTCTTTAATGCATTTGGGTGAATATAAAGGAAAAAAGAATGACATTGCCATAGGTGTATACTATAGGGCACCCAACAAAACAGAGGAAACAGATGAACTTTTTGCTACTCAGCTAACTACGGTATGTAGGAAGCACACTACAATAGTAATGGGGGACTTTAACTACCCTGACATCAACTGGGAGACAAAATCTGCACCTAGTGGAAGATCGAACAGGTTCCTGACAAACCTAGCAGGTAACTTTGTCTCCCCAAAAGTAGAGAACAGAACTAGGGGGTCAGCCATATTGGACTTAATTCTCACTAACAGAGATGAAATGATAGAAGGGGTTGAAGTTACAGGAACCTTGGGGGGAGTGATCATGCAGCATTGGAATTCAACATTATGCAAGCACAAGCAATACATAGAACAAAGTCAAACTAGAGTCTTGAATGAGAAGCGAAACGTCCTCAAGGAAAAACCAAGTCCAGTTGCCTTTTGAAAAAGCACTTTTGGGACAACTGTCTATGGAGATTCTCAGTCATCCAGGTCATAGTTATCCGAAAGATGCTTTTCCACGAGGCATTCTATACATTGGGGAAATGAAACAACAACTTCATAAATGTATGGCACAACATAGGAGAACAAACCCATCAGGACAAGAGTCAGCAGTCCATCTGCATTTAAAAGACAAAAGCCACTCTTTCGAAGGCAGCAAAGTCCACATTTTGGACAGAGAGGTAGCTTTAACGACTCGCTAAAAGAATGCAAATGAACAGCTGTCTGCAGGAGTGTACATATTCCATTCCCCACCATCCAGTCAGAGCTGAAGAAGCTTCTTGGATGAGAAGTGAAATGTCTTCAAAGAAAAACAAGGAAGTCCAGTTGCCTCGTGAAAAAGCATCTTTGGAATAGAGTCTTCGACTTTAAGAGAGCTGATTTCAATAAACGTAGAGAAAGCTTGGGAAGGATTCCATGGATGAGAATACTCAAGGGGAAAACAACCCAAGAAGCTTGGGAAATTTTGAAAAGTGAGATTATAAAAGCCCAGTCTAGCACAATTCCAGTGACAAAGAGAAATAAAGACATCTCAAAACAAACCAGCATGGCTACACAAAGAACTCTCTGATAAACTGAAAGACAAAAAGGACAAGTATAAAAAGCAGAAAGAGGGGCACATAACTTAAGGCAGAATATCAGCAAATAGGCCAAGCCTGCAAATATGAAGTCAGGAAAGCTAAGGCTCAAAATGAACTAAGGCTTGCAACAAAAGTAAAAAATAACCAAAAAAGCTTCCTTCAACATGTAAAAAACCAAAAAAGTCAAGGAAACGATTGGTCCATTAATGGGAGAAAATGGCAAGAAGGTGACAAGCAACAAGGAGAAAGCAGAACTGCTTAACTTTTTTTGCATCTGTCTTTACACAAAAGGAAAAAAACAGTCCAACCTATCAAAAACAGTACTGTAAAAAATAGAAAAGGAATACAAGTTAAAATGGGCAAGAAAATGGTAATAGAGCACCTGTCCAGCCTAGATGAGTTCATATCACCAGGGCCAGATGGATTACACCCCAAGGTTCTGAAGGAACTGGCAGACATGATCTCAGAACCACTGAACCATATCTTTTAAAGATCCTGGAGCACCGGGGAACTACCAGAGGACTGGAAAAGGGCTGATGTAGTCCCCATTTTCAAAAAAGGAAAAAACACCCAGGAAACTACAGACCTATCAGCCAGGCATCAACACCTGGGAAGATTCTGGAAAAGATAATCAAGCAACAAATCGGCAAACACCTAGAGGCAAACAAAGTCACAACCAAAAGCCAACATGGGTTTGTCAAAAACAGATCCTGCCAGAAAAATCTTATTGTATTCTTTAACCAGGTGACAAAATTAGTGGACCAGGGAAATGCTGTGAGTAGCTAGGAGATGAATATTCTGACTCACTCACGCATTACAAATCCTCAGTAGACCCTGCTAAACTGTTCTGGCTCATTCTCATTCACAAGCATTACAAATCCTCTGTCAAGCAGAGCCCCAAAGGGCAAAAGTAAATTTTACCTTAACTTTATTATTTTCTTAGAATAAAATGGATAACAAAACTCTTCATGAATTACATATGGTCACAAAACAGCGAGGATTGACGGGCTACTATAAACTCAGAAAGGCAGAGCTGATGGCTCTACTTAGCAGCCCTACAAAGCCATTACTCAATGAGTCAGTTCCAATCATACAGGATGCATCTAAGAGTCTTTGGGACAAGACCAGATCCACCATCAACGCATTTACCGATTGGATTACTAGCTATGTACCTAAGAACCAAAGAGAGTTATGAATGAAAAACTCAAGGCGTTCAAAACACAAGTCTATTCTATTTTCAACAGGTTCTACAACAAGCTGCAAATCAGAGAAAGCAAGTCGGCGATCAAAGGAAACATAAAGCAATATGTTATCGACGGTATCATTGGAGTCGATGTTATTCCGTTTCTAAGACAGGTGAGAAACGAAGTTGTCAATCTGTTGGCTAATCATGGAGAGACAAAAGTTAACTTGGCTCTTAGTTGCAGGATGGAGCATGCCGACATCAAAAGCGGAGAAGTTATCAACCTCGATTTTGTGTTTCGTACAAAGAACCTATATTAGAAGCAACTGACCTTGACGAAGTGTACAGCAAAGCTATCAACAAGATGGTGGAGTCCATGGCGACATTCCAGATGCAGGGCAGTAACTGGAGGCTCAAGGCTGTACAAAGGTTGGAGATAAATGTCGGCATCTACAGACTGTTAAAGGGTACATTCTGCTTCCGCCTGTTTTGATAAAAAGGCAATTGTCAATGTGAAGAACAAAGACAATAAATGCTTCATGTGGAGTGTGACACGAGCGTTGAACCCGGTAGATCATAATGCTGAAAGAATATCAAAGGTATTGAGGAAACAAGCAGAGAAACTCAATTGGAGTGGTACTGAATTCCCGGTTGCTGTCAAGGAACATGTCTACAGCAAGTTCGAACAAAACAACAGCATCAGCCTTAACGTCTTTGGATATAATAGACGTGTATACCCGATGTACGTGGCCAACATCAAAGCGATAAAGTTGTTATTCTCCAGCATGAGAAGATGTAGAATCCACCGGTGGGTAATCTCAGCCAACCTGCTCAGCAGACTAGGTCAGAACTTTAGCCACGCCTCCTTCAGGGAGTGCCTTCTGGTTCCAGTTTTTGACCTAGTCTTCAGCTTGGCAGCATTCCAATTTGGTAGCTCCTTAGTTTTAGGCTAGTTTATGTGGTTTTTTGCTGGAAAATCTTCAAATTTATAATTCTAATTGAATATCTTAAAACTAAATTCCAAATTGATAAAATTTGATTGGTAGAAAGGAAGGCTGCAGTGGAGTAGGCTTGGGGTTTTCCAAGCCTCGAGGCTCGGGCCACGGGTGGCTTCAGGGGGGTGACTTCCCTGGCTCCTTATCGCCGCCCGGCTTAATCTCGTCTACGCTCTCTCTCCGGAGTGTTTTTCCTGAAGGCTTCTCCCCACCGGCTTCCCAGGAACGAAGCGGCCTCCCCGGATAGCGGCTTTGCCGCTCCTGCTTCAAACTGCAAGTTGTTGGGTTGGGGAGGCGAGTGCTGGGTTGCCACAAGGGTGGGGGTGATCCGATGTGTGTGCCTTTGTTTCAGTTGCCGTTGCTGGTGCGTGATTGATTGCGGCCGTTTTTGAAGCCGCGTGGCCGCAAGGGCGCCCTTTTCGGCGCGGTCGCCATTTTTGGGAGGCAGCCAGATCACGTTGGTTGGTGTGGCGGCCATTTTGAGAAGGTCAGCCTGGTCCTTCTTTGCAAGGTGCGGCCGCCATTTTGGGTGTGGCCTGGTTCTTCCTGTTAAGATTCAGCCATTTTGGAGAGTGTGGCCTAGGCCTTCTTCATAAGGCGCGGTCGCCTTTATTGATTCAGTGTGTGGCCCAAGGCCTAGGGGCCGGTGAAGGCCTTATTACAATTGTTTCCTGATTGCTTGCCATCGTTGTGCCTGCTATACTCAGGCCTCACTGGGGGGAGTAACGAGATCATCCGGCTTGCATCCGGAGTGCCGAAGTTTATTGTGAGTGTTGATGGTTACTGATTCTTAGAACTTTAGCAGGTGTTAGTTTAGGGCTTTGTTCTCTGGAGATTTATTCCACCTGTTCCTTCATAGTTGTGACCTTTAGTCACCCGGCCTTGCAGATGCAATTTAGTAATTTGTCTGACTGTGACTGCTGTTGCATCTGTGCAGAAATCGGGCCTATCCCTTCCCTGCCTGTGATCTGCATCCTTGGAACTTTTCCCCCCGTTTGTTTGGATACCTCTACCGGATCTTCCAGACAGCAATGGCAGACAGTGCTTCGTCTCAGGCATACCAAGGCTCAGGCACCCGCCCCACTTCGCAAAAATGCAGATCTACTGATTTGGAACCGGGGGGGCAAGAAGAAGGCTAAAACAAAGCATTTGGTTAAGGAGCCGACGAAGGCAGCCGAGTGAGAGGCCACGAGGAGGCATCAGGCGCTAGATAGAGAATTTTCTAAGGCCCAGAGGCTCAGAGCCAGTGGGGCTGAAGTGGTTTCCCCCGCCCCATTGGACACTCCTATTCCCTTTGAGCCTCTTTTGGAAGCTGGGCAGCGACCTAGGCCATGGTCTCCTCCAGGGGAAACTGAACAGGTTGGTTCTCCTCAATCTAGTCCATCTTCTCCTGAACACCTGGCTTCTGCAGCCACCCAGGTTGAGGCGGGGCCTAGTACCAGGGATCAGCGCAGTCAGTGGTCTGACCAGTTTCACTCTTTCATGAGACAGGCGCTGGAGCAATTCATATCTTCCTCCAGGGATCCGTATCTCCCTCAAGGTTCATTGCCTGCAGCTGCGCTCCCTCCCCATTCGGGGCGGGCAGCTACCCAGGCTTCGGGGGTCTCTGAGACTTCTTCACTGGTGGCAGAGGAGGGATCTGTGGACCTGGAGATGACTGGCTACCCGATGTCAGAGGATGAGGACGCTGCTCTGGAACAGGCATCGACCTCAGGTTTATTTGACCCCGCTTCTTTTCGCTCTCTCATTCTCAAAGCTTGTGCTACTTTAAACCTCTCTGCTAAGGCTAAAGTGGTCAAGTCTGCCTCCTCTGAGGAGGAGGATGACTCTAACCCTCTCCTTCTTCATCCGGTGTCAGAGGAGGTGCAGATGCCATGCCCCAAAGTTTTTCGCACCACGGTGCAGTCTCAGTGGGCGTCCTTGGCAACTGTTCCTTCTCCAAACAATTTGGAAAACAAGTTGTTCAATGTTCCCTCTACCTTCGCCTCTCTCTTGGAGGTTCCGTCAGTAGATGAGCCTCTGATTTCTCTTTTCTCCACCTCTGCTATTCCAGGGGACATGGCTGAAGCCATGAAGGCGGAGGACAAGAAATTTGAGTTCTCGCTCCGGCAGGCTCATCAAGCCTCGGCCTGGTCGATCAGGGCGGCTTCCTCAGTCTCTTTTTTTGCTAGGGCATCCATTATGTGGCTCCGGGAACTGCAATCGAGTGTCCCTCCTGAACAGGTACGCACTCACCAAACCCTAACCAAATTGCTTGCAGCAGCGGAGTACATGGCAGATTCGTCTTTGTTTGCAACTCGTTATTCGGCCAGATCGATTGGGGAACAGTAGCCTCTCGGAGGCTTCTATGGCTCAAGCAGTGGAGGACAGATTTGAAAGCTGTCCACCTCTAAGTATGCAGGTAACAAGTTGTTTGGGGCAATTCTGGAACCGTACATTATAGAGGACAAGAATAAGAGGAAAATACTGGCCCATCCTTCCAAAAGGTCGGATAGTCGGCCTCAGAGAGAGTTCCGGCGACAGGGTTTCCGCCAGGGCGGTTCCTGGGAATGGAGGCAGCCCTTTCGGGGGGCAGTCCTGGGATTGGCCCAGAAGCTCGCGATCCTTTTTCTCTAGGCAGGATCGTTACCAGGACCGCCCTACCTCAGGCAGGGGCCAGTTCTCATCAAGACGTCCCTTTAGAGGGTCGGGGGGCCGTCCCTACCGGCGGGCCAAGTGACGCCAGGGACAGTCCCATCGGTGGTCACCTGGCCCTGTTCAGCGACGTGTGGCAGGAGACCACGACCGATTCTTGGGTCAGAGAGACCGTAACTCATGGCCTGGCCATAGAATTTTATTCCCCTCCACCAAGTCACTTCATAAAGTGCCCTGTCTCGCGCAATCCGTCAAAAGCGCGTCTGTTAAATCTGGCCATAGACCATCTCATAGACATAAAAGCCATAGAGCCGGTTCCCCCAGGACAGGAAAAACAGGGGTTCTACTCCATTCTGTTTGTAGTGCCCAAGGCATCAGGGGGTTGGAGAGCAATCCTCAATCTCAAACGACTAAATTACTTTGTGGTGTACAAAAGATTCAAAATGCAGTCCCTCAAATCCATTCTGGCCAGCATCCGAAAGGGGGACCTGCTCTCGTCCATAGATCTGACAGAGGCATATCTACACATTCCAATCAGGCAAGAGCATCGACAGTTTCTCCGGTTTTGCCATGCAAATCGGCATTTTCAATACAGGGCCCACCCGTTCGGCCTGTCCTTGGCCCCTCAGGTGTTCACAAAGGTGTTAGCGGTGCTAGGAGCTCATCTTCGCACGTTACCAGTGCGCGTCCAATCCTATCTGGATGACATATTGATATTATCCAACACTCTTCACTCCGCCCAAGCAGATCTACAGGTAACATTAAGCACCCTTCAGGATCACGGGTTTTCCGTCAATCACAAAAAAAGTCACCTTGTTCCCTCAACACGTCTGCTACACCTAGGGGCAGTCATAGATTCAAACGCGTGCATGGTTTATCTTTCCCAGGAATGGCGGGCGAGCATTCAAAAGCTCACGCGTCTCATTCGCAGACAAAGATTGGTCACTCTAGCACAGCTATCCCAGCTCCTGGGAAAGATGGTCTCATGCATGGGGATCGTTCCCTGGGCCAGGCTTCATTCCAGAAGCCTTCAATGGTTTCTCCTTCCCTTCCAAAGGCTCAACCAAAGTGCATCATCAAGGAAAGTCAGGGTGCCACAGCAGGTACTTTCATCCCTCCGGTGGTGGGCCTCGTCCGCCATGTCCAGGGGGACACTCGTCAGGGAACCAGCCAGGCTTACGGTGACTACCGATGCCAGCCAATTCGGCTGGGGGGCTCACTTTCAGATGCATCTAGCCCAGGGCAGATGGTCTCGACGGGACTTGTCCCACAATATAAATTGGCTCGAACTCAGGGCCATTCACCTAGCTCTTCTTCACTTCTCCTCCCTCCTGGCAGGGTGCCACGTTCTAGTCCTGACGGACAACGTCGCAGCAAAGGCACACGTGAACAAGCAGGGAGGGACCAGATCAGTGGCCCTCATGCAGGAGGCCAGGGATCTGGGTCTGTGGGCGGAGTCGCATCTAGGATCTATCATGGCAGAACATATCTCGGGGGAGGCGAATTGCCAGGCAGATTCGCTCAGCAGAGTCACGGTGGATCATTCAGAGTGGCGTCTGGATCCGACTCTGTTCGAGGAGATCTCGGACAGGTTCGGTCGTCCTCTCCTGGATCTCTTTGCGTCCCCGGTGAACACTCAGCTCCCCTGGTTTCTCTCCAGGTTCCCAGCGAGGGGAGTGGAAGGAACGGACGCTCTCAGGTGCAGCTGGCCACGGGGACTACTGTATGCCTTCCCTCCACTTCCGTTGCTACAAGCAACGATCCGCAAGCTGCTTCTGGAGAAGGCGGAGGTGATCTTAATTGCTCCGTACTGGCCAAGGCGTCCGTGGTTTGCAGACCTTGTGGACCTGTCGCTCTTGCCAGTATGGAGACTCCCTCCGCATCGGGTGTCTCTCAGTCAGGGGCACCTTCAACATCCGGACCCTCAGTGGCTGCAACTGGCCGCTTGGCACTTGAGCGGGAAGGGTTAATTAGGCAATCCTTTTCGGATGGCGTTATTGCAGTTATCCAGGCTTCATGTCGCCCTTCCACTAACAGGATATACGATGCTACGTGGAAAAAATTTTCCGCATGGTACAGCAGGAACAGGTTAGATCCTCTTTCGGTTACTATTCCAAATATCCTGGAGTACCTCTTAGAGGGCGTGAATAAGGGTCTGGCGCTTAATACTATTCGCAGGCAGGTGGCAGCCTTGCAGACTGTTCTCTCTTGCAATAACCTGGCCCCTTTGTCACAGCATCCGGCTGTTTGCGCCTTCTTAAAAGGGGCTGTTTCAGTACGGCCTCCTGTAGTCCACCGTTTCCCGTCCTGGGACCTTTCCAAGGTTCTGCAGGATCTGACCTCCTCGCCCTTTGAACCTCTTGGGTCCTGTTCGCTCCGCTATCTCTCGCTGAAGGTAGCCTTTCTGGTAGCTATTACTTCAGCGAGACGAATTTCGGAGCTGGCGGCTCTTTCAGTTCGCAAGGACCTGATCATTTTTTCTGACGACAGGGTTACTCTGCGTTTGGATCCCTCCTTTGTGCCAAAGGTTAATTCCTGGTTTCACAGGTCTCAGGACCTTGTTCTCCCTAATTTTTGTCCGCGTCCTTCCCACCGTCTGGAGAGACGTTGGCATACCTTGGATGTTCGCAGGGCCCTTCTTCATTATGTCAAGCGGACTTTGGCTTTTCGTAAATCTGAGGCGTTGTTTGTCTCCTTTCAGCCATCGTCCATGGGTCAGAAGGTTTCTTCTTCGACCATTGGCAGATGGATTAGGGCATGCATAGCCAAGGCTTATGTTTCCTTGTCACTTCCGGTCCCGTCACACATTACTGCTCACTCCACGCGAAGTGTGGCTACTTCGGCGGCCTGGCTCACTCAGGCGTCTGTGGAGGAAATATGTAGGGCGGCGACCTGGTCTACTCCCTCTTCCTTCATTAGGCACTATAAAATTGACAGGTTTGCTGCATTGGATGCCTCCTTTGGTAGGAGGGTGCTGCAGCAGGTTGTTTCTTCTTCGGAGTCACCAGCCTAGACTCCCACCCGTAGGGACATGGAGGGCTTTGGTATGTCCCACCGGTGGATTCTACATCTTCTCATGCTGGAGAAGGGGCGTTGTCTTACCTGAACGCCTTTTCTCAGCATGAAGATGTAGAATCCACGCCCTCCTCTGATTAGTCTAGGCAGGTGTTTTTTTTGGGAAGTTGTTTCTCTTGTTTGTTTGGAGCTTTGGGTCAGACTTTTGTCATGGAAGCTTCGCCTTTGTCAAAACTGGAACCAGAAGGCACTCCCTGAAGGAGGCGTGGCTAAAGTTCTGACCTAGTCTGCTGAGCAGGTTGGCTGAGATTACCCACTGGTGGATTCTACATCTTCATGCTGAGAAAAGGCGTTCAGGTAAGACAACGCCCCATCTGTTTCTTATTGCCGATGATGTCAAGAAGCACTATACCTGGATAAAAAACTTTAACAGACTGATGGCAAAGGAAACAGAAGAATCATTGAATTCAATGCACTATTGTATGCGATGTTTGACCGGTTACCATTTGATAGAGTATCTCAAGAAACATGACAAGCTTTGTCCAAAGTACGGACCCCAAAGGATAGAACTCCCAGAAGCCGGCACGATGCTATCTTTTAAGAACCACAATAGGTCGATGAGAGTGCCGTTTGTAATCTACGCATATTCCAAATCATTTATTAAACCGATGGATACCTGCCGACCCAACCCTGAAAAGTCTTACACGCACAAATATCAGAAGCATGTTCCAAGTTCATTTTCCTACCAGATAAAATGCTTCAACGATACAATATATGAACAAGACGCAGTTGTATTCACTGCTAATAACAGTAAAGACGACGTAGTGCAGAAATTCATCAACCCGCTTGTGCAAGATGTCAATGACAATTACAAGTGGTTCAAATTCCCAGAGAAGGTGATATTTACAAAACACGATGCAGAGAGTTACGCCTCGGCTACGATGTGTCACATATGTGGAGCGAGTTGGGCATTAAAGATAAAGTTCTCAAACACTGTCACTTGATGGGAAGGTCTAAAGACGCAGCCGCTACATGCCGTCTATGCAAAGGTAAATTCGACGAAAAAGATAAAGTTCGCGATCACTGTCACTTGGGAAGGTTTAGAGGCGCGGCGCACAATAAATGCAATTTAAAACTCAAAGTACCGTGGTTTATCCCAGTTGTATTCCATAACCTTTCCGGGTATGACAGCCATCTATTCATTAAAAAGCTACGAGGTGAAAACAATGAAAAAATAGATTGCATACTGTTGTATCTGGCCCTTCTCAGCTTAGTAAAATCCACAGAAATATTTCTTTAAGAGTTTTATTTAACATAGTTCAAGAGATTCACTTCAAAGCAAGCTGCTGGCATTTTGTTTGCGGACCGGCCAAATCTGACTTATTTACATTCAGCTTAAACATGCTCTCCCTCCCTTCCAATTAACTCACTCTTTATCTCTCAGGTTGTCCAAGATCTCATTAATCTTCCGTACATTCCAAAAACACCAGAAAACTGAGTTCAAACGAACTTCTCAAGGTATCAGGCTACTCCTTGATATTAACGTTGCTCGTGACAAAGAATTAGTCCCTCCTTTATCTTCTAATATAGTTTCCGATACGTCACTTCCCCCATTACTTCCTTTTTCCACGTAACTGAAACCTCCGCCTATCAAACCTTCGGAATCTCGGATCAAGCCATATATTGTCCTGTTCCAAGTCTGACTCCTCGCTTTGAGAGTCTGACTCAGACTGCATACAAATCTCCTCACTGTCTGGCTCGGCTGCCGGGAGGGGAAAATACCCAGAGGGGCCTGGTTGTTCTTCGTCATCCTCTGACATTTCCCCAGCTGGTCTAGAGACACCCACAACACTACCCCCCCCGCAGGCCCCTCCCCCCGGGTCCGTCGCAGGGGATGTGGTTTGTAGGGAAACGCAGCATGAAAATCCCAAATCAACCCAGGAGCCTCAATATCATGAGCATCTACCCAACAGCAAGTGGCTGGCCCACCCCCGGTCCAATCAACTAAATATTGGAAGCAATCGTTGAGCCATCGGGAATCGCGGATGCCGGACACCTCCAACCGGGAAACAGGAACTTGAGCACGGTGAGCTGGCGGGCCCGGATCAGGAGGTCGAAGCGGAGAATCAGGGTAGACAGGAACAAGCAAGGAGCGATGAAACACGGGATGTACACGAAGAGACCTAGGCAAAGTCAAACGATAGGTCACCGGATTGATGACCGTCTCCACAGGAAAAGGACCCAGGAAACGTTGGTCAAGCTTGCGGTGAATTCTCCCTGGAAACAAATACTTGGTGGAGAGCCAAACCCGATCTCCAACAGCTAACGGCGGCGTGTCGCGATGAGAGCGGTCTGCAACCCTCTTGTAGTCTTCCTTGGCCTTAGTCAAGTGCTGCTTAACCATCTCTTGGACTGACTGGAGCTCGGATAAATAGTCCTCTGCAACTGGAACTGGAGAATCAAGGAGCGTGAGCGGAAAAAATCTGGGATGATAGCCGTAGTTGGCAAAAAACGGAGTGGTCTGAGTGGAAGTGTGCTGAGAGTTGTTGAAAGCGAATTCGGCCACGGAGAGATATTTGGACCAATCGTTCTGTTGGTCGTTGATGAAACAACGCAAATACTGCTCCAGGATGCCAATCACTTTCTCTGTACCCCCATCAGTCTCTGGGTGATGCGTGGAGGCTAGATTAACCTGGACTTGAAGCGCACACATGAGTTCTCTCCAGAACGCCGAGGTGAACTGGGTGCCTCGGTCGGACACTATTTTGTCAGGCAAACCGTGTAGCCGGAAGATATGTTGAATGAACAGCTGAGCAGTGACCTTGGCTGTCGGTATTCTTCGGCAAGGAATGAAATGTGCCATCTTGGTCAGCATGTCCACCACTACAAAGACAACGGTGTAGCCGGCAGAAACAGGTAGACAAGTCAAGAAGTCCATGGAAATAGCCCCCCAGGGTCTCTCTGGCGTGGGCAACGGCTGTAACAATCCTGGAGGGGCTCCTGTGGCATGTTTTGCCTGGCGGCACCGTACACAAGAATTCACATAAGAATAAACATCATGGCGAAGTCTGGGCCACCAAAAAGTCCGAGACACTAAGTGGAGAGTCTTAAAGAGACCAAAATGACCCGCCGCAGGGTTATCATGGCATTGAGTCAGGATGAGACCACGGAGTGGGCCTGCTGGAACATATAACAGGTCGCGGAAGCGTAATAGACCCTCGGACAAGGTCCAAGGTGAGTCGGGACCCACTTCTTGCTTCCTCTGTGCCACAAAGTCATCTAGTTGTTGCGCTTCCCGAATCTGTCGTCGTAGATCTACCGGATCGTGCACGGCTGCGATCGATTCGACAGGCAGAATGGTTCGAAGTGGCAAGGGATCCTTGATCTGTAGATACTCTGGTTTACGGGACAAGGCATCTGCTCTTTTGTTGTACCCTTTCGGAATGTAGGTGACTTTGAAGTTGAATCGAGCGAAGAACAAAGACCAACGGATCTGACGTTGATTCAATTTCCTGGCAGATTGCAGAAATTCCAAGTTTTTATGGTCAGTCCGAACTTCAACTTGGTAGCGGGCTCCTTCCAGGTGGTGTCTCCAGGTCTCAAAAGCAGTTTTGATAGCCAATAGCTCCTTCTCCCAAATGGTATAATGGCGTTCAGAGGGACTCAGTTTCCTGGAGTAATAAGCACACGGGAACAGGGGGCCGCCATCTTGGCGTGTTTGAAGAAGCACGGCCCCTACAGCAACATCTGAGGCGTTGGCCTCCACTACAAAGAGACGACAAGGATCTGGATACTTGAGAATGGGTTCCTGAACAAAAGCCTTTTTGAGGGTCTGAAATGCCTGTTGCTCGGCATCACCCCACTGGAACTTAATGCCTTTCCGTAACAGTCGAGTAAGGGGCGCAGTCAAGGTAGAAAATCTCGGAATGAATGTCCGGTAATAGTTCGCAAATCCCAAAAGTCTTTGGACATCTTTTGCTTTACACGGTGGTTGCCAGGTTTGCAAGGCCTCAACCTTGCCAGGATCCATGGCGATGCCTTGTGGAGAAATCACATGTCCCAGAAACTCAATGGTGGTTTGATAGAATTGACATTTCTCTAACTTGGCATAAAGGTGATGCTCTCTCAAGCGTTGCAGAACTTGCCGGAGATGCTGGAGATGAGTTGCTCGTGACGGGGAGTAGATCAGGATGTCATCGAGGTAAACCACCACGAATTGATCTAATAAATCCCGGAAGATGTCATTCATGAAATGTTGAAAGACGGCCGGAGCATTGGTGAGTCCAAAGGGCATGACTGTATACTCAAAATGACCATACCTGGTCCCAAACGCGGTCTTCCACTCGTCCCCCTCTCGGATGCGAACCAGGTTGTAAGCACCCCGTAGATCTATCTTGGTGAAGATGGCTGCTGATCGGAGACGGTCCATGAGATCAGGAATCAAAGGCAGAGGGTACCGGTTACGCACCGTGATGGCATTGAGCTTGCGATAGTCACAGCATAGGCGTAAATCTCCGGTTTTCTTCTTCACGAATAACACAGGAGCTGACAGAGGCGAGGAAGAGGGACGAATGAAACCCCTGGCCAAGTTTTTATCCACAAAGTCTTTTAATGCGGCCAACTCGGGTTCTGACATGGAGTAAAGGCGTCCCCCTGGAAGCTTGGCATTTGGCAGCAAATCAATGGCACAGTCATATGGTCTATGCGGCGGCAATTGGTCTGACTCTTTCTCACTGAATTTATCTGCAAAGTCCGCTAGGTCGGCCGGCAAGGTGATGTCAGGGTGGGATGGTAGCTGGGCTGCGCAAAATTGGCATACGTGGTCTACGCATTGCAAACTGGGAAATGAAACAAAGTTCTGGGACCACACCACACAAGGATCATGGGTTCTCAACCAGGCTAGGCCAAGAACTAAGGGGAAATGAAGTCCCTTGGTAACATATAATTGGATGGCTTCTTCATGTTGTCCTATGACCAGGCGTATGGGCTGGGTCATAAACTTGATCAGTCCAGACAACAACTCACGACCATCGATTGTCTCAACCAACATAGGCGGCTTAACGGAGCACAAAGGTATGGCATGCTGACGAGCGAAAGCTTCATCCATGAAATTAGTGGTGGCTCCAGAATCCAACAAGGCGTGTGCCGGAATGCCCTGGGCATGGTTTCCCAGAAATATATTGGTTGCTAGGATCAAATGTCTTGGAGGACCGGGGTCTTCGTCTGCGGAACTGGAACTGGGTTTGGCGCCTGCCCAACCCAACGTTTCCATTAGGCCGGGCTCTGGCCGTTTCCTGGCAAGGTGGCTTGAAACTGCTGAGTGGGAGGCCGAGCTGGAACAGGAGTAGGACCTGCCATACCACGTCGTTTCTGGGGGCAGGCCATGACGAAGTGACCCATCTCTCCACAGTACAGG
The DNA here is from genome assembly GCA_034064705.1 of Bothrops alternatus. NCBI lineage: Eukaryota > Metazoa > Chordata > Lepidosauria > Squamata > Viperidae > Bothrops > Bothrops alternatus. The sequence goes on from JARGCV010000531.1 coordinate 646,506, forward strand.
CACAATCCCTCAGCTCTCCGTCTTGCCTTCTCAGCCTCGGTCAAGCGAGATCTGGCTGCACCAAGATCCATGGGCTCATCTCTGGCCATGGGTACAGGACGCCTCTCAGTGTAAGCCGGCAGTGGTTGGAAAATACGTCTGGGTGCCGGGATGGGTGGAGTGATAGGTAAGGTCTGGAGTCCTCTGCGTGGTGCAGGAACTGGCTTGGCATTTCCGGTGACTGGAATCATCTGTTTGACCAGGCGGGCATCCGTGGCTTGCGTTTGCGCCTCAATAGCCAAACAATGTTGATATAAGGCATCCAGGGTTGCGGGCATTACAGTATGTCTAAATTCATTCAAGATCTGGGAAGACAGGCCATCTTGAAAGATTTCCATGAGAGCCTCTTCATTCCAATTAATTTCTTGAGCTAGACGGCGAAAATCTGATATATATTCCGCTACGCAGCGCGATCCTTGACGTAGCTTTCGTATCCGCCTGGTGGCATTTTGTCTACGAAGGGGGTCAGCAAATTCTCTTTCCATCAGCTGGCAGAATCCTGCATAATTGCGCAGGACAGGATCTTGTCCGTCTATCAGAGGAGATGACCAATCAGCAGCTGGACCAGAGAGCAAACTTAAAATGAAAGCCACTTTAGTCTCATCAAGCTGGAAATCTGCTGGAGTTGAAGCAATGAATGTTTTGCATTGGTTTAAAAAAGCTGGAAATTTACTACGCTCTCCAGTAAACTTATCAGGCAATGCTAAATAACACCTGCTTCTTCTGGGAGGGGGGGCTGGAGCTGGGGCTGGGGCTCCTGTAGCTTGCTGAATCTGCTGCTGCAAATTGCCAATTTGTAGCTGGAGACCTTGAACTAGTTGATACAGAGCAGGATTATCCGCTAGAAGCTGCTCCATGACGTCACTGGACTTGCGCAGTACTGAAAGCTCGGACTAATTTTCTTTCTGGGTCACGAGCAATCTGTTGTATCTGGCCCTTCTCAGCTTAGTAAAATCCACAGAAATATTTCTTTAAGAGTTTTATTTAACATAGTTCAAGAGATTCACTTCAAAGCAAGCTGCTGGCATTTTGTTTGCGGACCGGCCAAATCTGACTTATTTACATTCAGCTTAAACATGCTCTCCCTCCCTTCCAATTAACTCACTCTTTATCTCTCAGGTTGTCCAAGATCTCATTAATCTTCCGTACATTCCAAAAACACCAGAAAACTGAGTTCAAACGAACTTCTCAAGGTATCAGGCTACTCCTTGATATTAACGTTGCTCGTGACAAAGAATTAGTCCCTCCTTTATCTTCTAATATAGTTTCCGATACGTCACTTCCCCCATTACTTCCTTTTTCCACGTAACTGAAACCTCCGCCTATCAAACCTTCGGAATCTCGGATCAAGCCATATATTGTCCTGTTCCAAGTCTGACTCCTCGCTTTGAGAGTCTGACTCAGACTGCATACAAATCTCCTCACTGTCTGGCTCGGCTGCCGGGAGGGGAAAATACCCAGAGGGGCCTGGTTGTTCTTCGTCATCCTCTGACATTTCCCCAGCTGGTCTAGAGACACCCACAACACATACCAAACAACGAGGAAAAATATATTTCGTTCAGAGAGGTGGTTGTTCACAAGTTCGTCAACAGAAAGGGAAAGGTAAAACTAGTTAGACGACACACTTTATTCACAGTTTTATTTATTTTTTTTAAAAAACAAGTTTTATTAATTTTTCAATTTTACATCCAAATGCTTAGGAAGCAGCGTGGTGATTGGGTAATCAATAGTCCAGTAACAAAATCTTTCATACATATCTCAGATTGCGTCATTAAAGTTCCCTCTCTCTTTCCCTTAATTAGATCACATTCAAGTTAATACATTTCTAATTATAGCTCAATCAATCAATACATTTGTCAATATAATTTTACTTATACATATCCAAGTCATGTTTTTAAGTTTTACCTAATTTCAGTTACAGTGTTCCAATTTAGCCTTTAATATCCATAATATTTAGACTTTGGGTAACCCAAATTTTCCTTATTTCATTACAAAATAGTTATCATATCTAACATACACATATTATTCAGTTAATTACATTCTTACTTTATTTCACAAGTATCTTCTATTTCTCATTCTAGTACCTCATCATTTACTAATAAAATATCTTTTATTGTCACAAACCAACTTCCGTATTACAATTCAAAACTATAATCTAATGGGTAATTTTTATTTCCCTTATAAATCTAAGTCCTAAATATTAAATCAATCAATATCTTTAAAGATCTCCTTAGCCCATTAAGTAAGATTTTAAGCTCTTCCATTATCAGTCAACAAAAAAGAGAAAGAAAGGAAGAGAAAGAAACTCCCATTTTTTAATTCTAACTCTAGCTTTCTTTTTGTGCCAAGCAGGCTTCCATACCAGTGCCTTTAAATCCTCAGATGGATTTCCCTTCATTCCTACACATGTTATTTGAATCAAGGGAGAGCATCCAGTTATCATTTTTTCAAAGGAACTGGCCCCTTTTTGATCATTAGATTGTTGCCCTGATAGTTCAAATCTCCATGTTTGATTTAAAATATTTATCGTCAGTTCGGTCTGGTCGTCTTCTTCTTCCAGTTTCATCTGGCTAAAATAGGAGGTCATGTCCAGTGTTGTAGTTGTTGTTTGATTGTCTAGGTTATCTAGGTTCTCAATATGTTGTGTTTGCTGATCTTTAGCACCCTCCATCTTAGTGTTGCTTTCTTCAGTTTCTGTTGCTTTTTGAGTTGCAGGTTCTTTAATTGAAATCAAGGTTTGACTGTCAAAGTTCTCTATAAATTGTACTTGTTGTGTAGAATCCCCTTTGATATTAATTTGTTCTTCTTCTGTTGTTTTTTGGATTGTAAGTTCATCAGTTGAAATCTGGGCTTCAATTTGTAATTTTAAGGTGACATCTTTGTCTTTCACTCTGGAATTCATTAGCTCAGTGGCTTCAAGGATTTTTTCAAGTATAAGTTTATAGTTAAGTTGTGGGTAAAATTCCTCCATTTCTGTGGTGATTGGAGATAGTCCTTTAGTGGAGGCTATGTTTAATAAAAGTCAGCAGATGTCCACCTCCACTATTCCTAGAAGTTGTTTTCACCACCCAGCTGTTTCAAATTCTTATCTTTTTTAGATAGTACGAAGGACAAATCTAGGGAGTAAGCAGGCCTCACAGTCAAAAAAATTCACTTGCTGGAACCAGAAGCCAACTGACAGTTTTAGGTTCATGTTTAAAAGCTTTGCTGCTTTGACAAAGAATCTTAGCAAAGACCAGTGTAAAAATTTGGCAAAGGAATACAGTGGAAAACGGTTTGAGCTATTGCTGAGGAAAGGAGATTACCCATAAGAGTACATGGACTTTGCCAAAAGGTTAAATGAAACCGAGCTGCCTCCAAAGTCCGCCTTTTATTCAAAACTGAATGGCGTTGAGATAAGTGATGACGACTATAACCATGCGAAGGAGGTGTGGGTGGAATTCAGTTGTAAAACACTCAGGTATTACCACAATCTGTACAACAAGAGTGACGTGTTGCAATTAGCCGATGTCTTCGAAAACTTCAAAGAAGTTTGCATGGAAAACTACAGACTAGATCCCGCCTGGTACTATACGTTGCCGGGAGTCGCTTCAGACGCGGTGCTGAAGATGATGAATGTTGAACTGGAGTTGTTGAGCAACTATGATATGCTGCTCAATTTTAAACACAGAATATGCGGCGGGATCATCATCATCTCACATCGATCCGCCCGAGCAAACAACATGTACATGGGCGAGGCCTTTAACAAGAGTAAGCCTTCAACCTTCATTGTTTATCTGGATGCCAACAATTTGTATGGATGGGTGATGAGCAAACCACTTCCGGTTGGTGGATTTCAATGGATGGATGAAGCGGAATTCAACGACTGGAAAACCATTACCAGCCAAGATGGAGTGGGTCGTTGGCTTATGGTTGATTTGGAATACCCAAAAGAGCTGCACAATCTTCACAACAATCATCCGTTAGCTCCAGAAAATATTATACCCGAAAGATCAAAGGTGCAAAAATTAATACCCAACTTGTACAACAAAACCAAGTACAGCCTGCATTACGAGAACCTGAAGCAGTACGAGAGCCTCGGGTTGAAGATTACAAAAATTCACAGCGGAATAAAGTTCAAAGAAGAGCCATAGCTGAAAAAGTACATCGATCTGAACAGCAGCTTGAGAATGAAAGCTACCGAGTTTGAGAAAGACTTCTTCAAACTTATGAACAACAGCGTCTTTGGCAAGACCATGGAAAACATTGAGAACCATGTGGACATAAGGTTGGTTATGAGTGAGAAAGTCATTGAAACTGATCGCCCAACCAAACTATGACAGATTCACGATATTCGACGAAAACCTGATCGCCGTTCACATGACCAAAACAAAGCTGACATACAACAAGCAGATATATCTAGGCGCGTGTATACTGGACTTGAGCAAGACTTTGATGTACGATTTCCACTACAACTACATCAAACCCAAGTATGGAGATAGAGCAGAGTTGTTTACCGATGACGTAGATAAACTATTCAACATGAGCAAGATCCCTAAGGATCACCCCTCTGGAATAAAAAATGGAGTTAACGATTTGCTCGGCATGTTCTAGGACGAAGCCAAGGGAGAGCTGATTGAAGAGTTTGTCGGGTTGAGGGCCAAGCTTTACAAAAAGTTTGAAGGCGATGAAGAGAAGAAATGTAAGGGTGTAAAGAAGGCCGTAGTCAAGAAAACCATCACTCATGACGACTACAAAGAGGCACTGGAGAGTGGTAAGGAGCAGTACAGAACAATTAATGTTATTAGATCCCACCTCCATGACATCTTACAGGTCGTGGGTTTATGGTCACTAACGGTGTGGTGAAAGATACACATTGCAATTTACACTTTACCACACTTTACAACGACATGAAGCAGCTTTTCCTGCCCGGACCACCTAAAATCCACCATCATCATTGTTATTGTTGTTATTACTATTATTATTACTATCACCCTGATGGAAACCTGGAATTTGGACTTTAATCTAGACTGGACTGCCCGGTTTTTCTTGCCGAACCCCATCGATGCACTTTACCTGACTGGCTGCTTACTCGAAGTGGACTCTTCTTGCATTGCGAGATTCCCCCCTCTCGCAATTATGGCCCTCTGTTTTATCAAGGGCCCATCTCGAGGATGGACTTTGGAGTCCTGAGAGATGGCATGCATCAAATAAGGGGCTTTGGGGTTTTTAAATAGGTATTTAATGAAAGTTTTCAGGGAGGGAAGGGGTGGGGAAGGGGTGTCTAGGGTGGGGGAAGGAATTGTTGGAAGGGAGCAAGAAGACAGGCCAGGCAACGGAAGGGGACGGAGCCCTGAGGGTGCGGACGGGGGGCTGATTAAGGCTAACTTAGTCCCAATTAGTACCGTAAGCGGGAGGGGCAGGTATGGTGGGAGCAGGGGGCCGTATCATAATAAGGGAGCGCACACCCACTGCTTACGAGTGGTCGTGCGCTCCGACCCCCAAGGCTCAACCTGTTCTCGGGGTTATTCAGAACCACAGGGCCCTGGCTGTAGGCTGATGCTGTGCAACGCCAGGTCTGTGGTAAATAAGGCCCCCCTCATTCAAGATTTAATCTCAGAGGGGGGAGCAGACCTGGAGGGTATAACGGAGACCTGGTTGGGACCAGAGGGCGGTGCCCCTCTGGTGGAAATGTGCCCACCGGGTTTCCTTGCATTCCACCAGCCGAGAGCTCAGGGCAGGGGTGGGGGAGTGGCGGTCGTGATCAGGGAAGATTTCAGGCCGAGGGAGGTCACTGTTCCTCAGACGGCAGGCTGTGAATCCCTCCTGGTGAAGTGGGACCTTGGGGGTCTGAGGGCGGTGTTGATTACGTACCTGGCTCCCTGCCACATATCAACCTCCCTGCCCGAGCTCCTGGACGTTGTCGCCGCGGTGGTGGTTGAGGTCCCCAGGCTAATAGTTATGGGTGACTTCAACCTGCCGTCTGTGAGCGGGGCGTCCGGGGAGGCTCGGGAGTTCATGGCTTCCATGACAGCCATGGACCTGGCCCAGGTAATTCAAGGCCCCACACACACAGGGGGGAACACGCTTGACCTGGTTTTTGTCTCTGGACAGTGGCTGAGTGATCAGAATATAGGGGATATAGTCATTGAACCGTCATGGTCTGATCACTCTCTCCTACGCTTGGACTTTCTGACCGTTGCACCCCACCGCAGGGAGGCGGAACCGGTGAGATGGTACCGCCCCAGGCGGCTGATGGAGCCCGAGTGGTTCCAGGCAGAGCTTGGGCCAATTCCTGAGGCTCTGATACACGACTTGGACGAAGAGCTGGTGGCGGCCTGGGATAGGGCAGCTGCCGGTGCTCTGGATCGAGTTGTGCCTTTGCGGCCTCTGATTCGGCGTGGGTCTCGATCGGCCCCTTGGTATAACGAGGGGTTGAGAGAGATGAAACGCCAGAAAAGACGCCTAGAGAGCAGTTGGAGGTCGAGCCGTGCCGAATCTGACCGAACACTGGTAAGAGACCATATTAGGTCCTACCTAGCAGCGATAAGAGCAGAGAAGTGTTCTTACCTCATTGCTCTTATCGCATCATCAGATAACCGCCCAGCCTCCCTGTTTAGGGTGACCCGCTCCCTCCTTCATCAGGAGGTGAGAGGAGACCCCTTAGAGGGTAGAGCTGAGGATTTCGGAAAATATCTGTATGATAAAATCGCTCAGATACGGGAAGGATTTGACTTCAATTGGGTATGTCCAGTGGGAGAGGCGGAGTCAGGTCCTGAGACTGTTACCTGGGTTGAGTTTGACCCCGTGACTCCCGAGGACGTGGACAGGTTGCTGGGGGGACTTAGGGCGACCACATGTTTACTGGACCCGTGCCCCTCCTGGTTGGTGTTGGCATCCCGGGAGGTGGTACGAGGCTGGTTCCAGGCAATTATCAATGCTTCTTTGAGTGAGGGTGTCTTTCCTGCCACCTTGGTGAGGCCCCTCCTCAAGAAGCCTGCCCTGGATCCAGCTGTTTTATCAAACTACCATCCCGTCTCCAACCTTCGCTTCCTTGCGAAGGTTGTTGAGAGTCTGGTTGCCCGACAGTTCCCGCAGCACCTGGAGGAATCGTCATATCTGAATCCGCACCAGTCGGGCTTCAGGCCTGGCTACAGTACGGAAACAGCATTGGTCGCGTTGGTGGATGATCTCTGGCGGGCCCGAGACAGGGGTTGCTCCTCTGTTCTGGTGCTATTGGACCTCTCGGCGGCTTTTGATACCATCGATCATGGTATCATGCTGCAACGGTTGGAGGGGCTGGGTATAGGAGGCACTGTTTTGCAGTCTGTGTTGACAGGGGGCCAGAGGTCGACCCCGAGACCCCTCGTATGTGGGGTACCTCAGGGATCGGTCCACTCGCCTCTACTGTTCAACATTTATGTAAAGCCGCTGGGTGAGATCATCCATGGTTTTGGCGTGGAGTATCACCAGTACGCTGATGATACTCAGCTGTACATTTCCACGCCGAACCACCCCAACAATGCCCTTGCCGTACTGACCCAGTGCCTGGATGCCGTACGGGTCTGGATGGGGAAGAACAGACTCAAGCTCAACCCTTCCAAGACTGAGTGGCTGTGGTTACCGTCGTCCCGGTATAGCCGACTGACTCCATCGCTATCTATTGGGGGCGAAACAGTGGCCCCCACGGGAAGGGCTCGCAATTTGGGAGTCCTCCTGGATTCACGGCTGTCCTTAGAGGACCATCTGACGGCCGTGGCCAGGAGGATGTTCTATCAGGTTCGCCTGGTACGCCAGTTGCGTCCCTTCCTAGACTGGGACTCGCTACGCACAGTCACTCATGCCTTCGTTACCTCCAGGCTGGACTACTGTAATGCTCTCTACATGGGGCTCCCCTTGAGGTGCGCCTGGAGGCTCCAACTGGCCCAGAATGCGGCCGCGCGGGTAGTGACGGGAGCGTCGTGGCGCTCCCATGTAACACCGCTCCTGCGCGAACTGCACTGGTTGCCGGTGGTCTTCCGGGTGTGGTTCAAGGTGTTAGAGACCACCTTTAAAGCGCTCCATGGCATCGGACCCAGATACTTACAGGACCGCCTACTGCCAGCAAATACCTCCCGCCGTCCGATACTCTCCCACAGAGAGGGCCTCCTCAGGGTGCCGTCGGCCAGACAATGTCGGCTGGCGACCCCCAGGGGGAGAGCCTTCTCTGTGGGAGCTCCCACGCTTTGGAACGAGCTCCCCCCCGAACTCCGTACGATGACAGATTTACGCACCTTCCGTCGGGAACTAAAAACGTTCCTTTTTCGACAAGCCGGCCTGGCATAGAAGCTCCGGTTCCAGCAGGGTTAAAATGTTTTAGGGGGATTGAGTAATTTTTAAGTGTTAAGTGTTGGGTTTTAAATGGGCATTTTACGGCCAAAATTGTTTAATTCATTTTTAATTATTTTAATTTTGTATATTTATATGTTTTTAAATTTTTAGGCTGTACACCGCCCCGAGTCCTCCGGGAGAGGGGCGGTATAGAAATTTGAAAAATAAATAAAAATAAATAGAGACATGGTTTTGAGACCCCCAAAAGTTTTGTTATAAATGGATAACAAAACTACCTTTTTATATACTACATAATACAAAACGAATATTGATGTGGAAGGAATCATGCTTACGAATGTTCTGTTGTTAAACTTTCAGCTGATGGATGCGGCTGAGAAGCTAAAAATTAAAAACTTTAGAGGAGTCTTTTTAAGAGACAAGCTGCCGAAAAGACTTCTCAAGATAGAATGGGGTATTTTGAACCTGGATAGCTCCGATGGAAAGGGCTCCCATTGGACAGCTTGGTCTAAGAAAGGAAGCAAGAAGCTGTACTTTGACAGTTACAGGTTATCGCTGCCCAACAAGCTCGTTGGGTACTTAGCTCGTCCCATGTACTCCCATGTATATATATATATATGTCAAGTGTTTATTTTTTAGATTGCACCCTGTAAACCCAAATATGGGAGGAAGGAATCATTCTTTCCTTTTGCTTGTTTCAGCTCAACCCAGAGCCATCTTGCAAGCACAAATATATATATGTTGTTTAAAATTGTTGACAAAGAAATAAGGGATTTCTGATATAGCCATTTCGAGTTTCTTAACTCTCTTCAGTCAGAACTCACCCTTCCGGGTTCGAATCAAAAGTTCAAGCGGTTCTTCTAATATAAAAACCAAGTCATCTGAAATGCTTGTAGTTTATATTTTTCATCTTTTATCTCCAGTCCCTTAATTTCTATATCTTGCCTGATGTTTCTATTCAATACTTCCAGTGTTAATATAAACAGTAATGGGAATAGTGGACATCCCTGTCTTGTGCCTTTTTTAATATTAAAATTTTCTGTAAAATCTCCATTTACAATTACTTTAGCTGTTTGTTTATTGTAAATTGTTTTGATTATGTTTATAAAGTTTTCTCCAAAGTCCATTTCTTCTAGTTGCTGGAACATAAATTGCCAATTTACGTTATCATATGCCTTCTGTGCATCTAGAAATATTAATGCCATCTGTTTCCCTGGGTGAATTTCATAGTACTCCAAACCATCGAGAATCATTCTTAAGTTATTTTTTATTTGTCTTTTAGGTAGAAAACCATTTTGGTCTGTATGTACAGTGGGGCAAAAAAGTATTGAGGCAGCCACCAATTGTGCAAGTTCTCCCACTTAAAAAGATGAGAGAGGCCTATAATTGTCATCATAGGTAGACCTCACCTATGAAAGACAAAATGAGAAAACAAATCCAGACAATCACATTGTCTGATTTGGAAAGAATTTATTTGCAAATTATGGTGGAAAATAAGTATGTGGTCAATATCAAAAGTTCATCTCAATACTTTGTTATATATCCTTTGTTGGCAATGACAGAGGTCAAACGTTTTCTGTAAGTCTTCACAAGGTTGGCACACACTGTTGCTGGTATGTTGGCCCATTCCTCCATGCACATCTCCTCTAGAGCAGTGATGTTTTGGGGCTGTCGCTGGGCAACACGGACTTTCAACTCCCTCCAAAGGTTTTCTATGGGGTTGAGATCTGGAGACTGGCTAGGCCACTCCAGGACCTTGAAATGCTTCTTACGAAGCCACTCCTTCGTTGCCCGGGCAGTGTGTTTGGGATCATTGTCATGCTGAAAGACCCAGCCACGTTTCATCTTCAATGCCCTTGCTGATGGAAGGAGGTTTGCACTCAAAATCTCACGATACATGGCCCCATTCATTCTTTCCTGTACACGGATCAGTCGTCCTGGTCCCTTTGCAGAGAAACAGCCCCAAAGCATGATGTTGCCACCCCCATGCTTCACAGTAGGTATGGTGTTCTTTGGCTGCAACTCAGCATTCTCTGTCCTCCAAACACGACGAGTTGTGTTTCTACCAAACAGTTCTATTTTGGTTTCATTTGACCATATGACATTCTCCCAATCCTCTTCTGGACCATCCAAATGCTTTCTAGCAAACTTCAGATGGGCCCGGACATGTACTGGCTTAAGCAGGGGGACACGTCTGGCACTACAGGATCTGAGTCCCTGGCGGCGTAGTGTGTTACTGATGGTTGCCTTTGTTACATTGGTCCCAGCTCTCTGCAGGTCATTCACTATGTCCCCCCATGTGGTTCTGGGATTTTTGCTCACCATTCTTGTGATCATGTTGACCCCACGGGGTGAGATCTTGCATGGAGCCCCAGATCGAAGGAGATTATCAGTGGTCTTGTATGTCTTCCATTTTCTAATTATTGCTCCCACAGTTGATTTCTTCACACCAAGCTGCTTGCCTATTGCAGATTCAGTCTTCCCAGCCTGGTGCAGGTCTACAATTTTGTTTCTGGTGTCCTTCAACAGCTCTTTGGTCTTCACCATAGTGGAGTTTGGAGTGTGACTGTTTGAGATTGTGGACAGGTGTCTTTTATACTGATAACAAGTTCAAACAGGTGCCATTAATACAGGTAATGAGTGGAGGACAGAGGAGCCTCTTAAAGAAGAAGTTACAGGTCTGTGAGAGCCAGAAATCTTGCTTGTTTGTAGGTGACCACATACTTATTTTCCACCATAATTTGCAAATAAATTCTTTCCAAATCAGACAATGTGATTGTCTGGATTTGTTTTCTCATTTTGTCTCTCATAGGTGAGGTCTACCTATGATGACAATTACAGGCCTCTCTCATCTTTTTAAGTGGGAGAACTTGCACAATTGGTGGCTGACTCAATACTTTTTTGCCCCACTGTATAAATTCAGTCAGAAATTTCTTTAATCTTTCTGCTATTATTGAGACAAAAAATTTATAATGTACATTTAATAACGATATTGGTCTATAATTTTTTATTTGCAACAAGTCAGAATCTTCTTTAGGTGTTCAAGTAATATTAGCTTCTGTCCATGTATTTGGTATTTTAGCCTCCAAAAGTATTTCATTACACAGTTCTTTCATTATTGGGCTTAATATATCTTGCAAGGATTTATAAACTTCTGCAGGTAGTCCATCTGGGCCCGGGGTCTTGTCATATTTTTTTTGCCTTTTTATGGCCTCTGTTATCTCCATCATTGATATTTTTTCATTTTCTCTGGAATTTTTGGTAGATCTGCTTTTTTTAAGCACTGCTGTATTTTTTCTTTTGAAGTTTCCTCTGTATCATAAACTGTCTCATAAAAATATCTGAAGATTTTTTTAAATGTGTTATTTTGAAACTAATTCACCTTTTGAGTCCTGCAACTTGTTTATCAGTTTTTTCTCTTTTTCTTTTTTCAATTTATATGCTAACCATCTCCCCGGGTTGTTAGCATTTTCAAAGAAGTTCTGTTTAGCCCTTTTAATTTGTTGAGCCATTGTTTCCGCCTCTACAAGATTTAATTTATGTTTTATTATTTCCATTTGCTTTTTAAGTGTTTTCTTTTGTGGGTCTGTTTGTAGTTCTAATTCTAATTTCCTAAATTCTTCCTTCAACTTTAACTGTTGTTGTTTTCTTTCTTTGTTCTTTTTAGCAGTATAGGTTATAGCCAGCCCTCTAAAATATGCTTTAGCTGTATCCCATACATTTTGAAGTGATGTCTCTTCTTTCTTATTTATTTTGGGGGGAAAAGTCCATTTCCTTTGTCACTAGTTGTATAAATTCTTTTTCTTTCAATATAGATTTGTTCAGGGACCATCTTAGTTTTTTCTTGGCTCCTCTGCAAGTCATCTTTATTGGATTATGATCTGCCCAGATATTAATTTCTATCTCTATTGCTTGTATCGTCATGCTCAGTTCAGAGGATATCCTATCATATCAATTCTAGACCATGATTTTTGTCTATTTTAATAAAATGTATATTGCAAATTTTTTGGATCTTTTTCTCTCCATATGTCTTGAATACAAATTTCTTCTGCCATTTTAGAAAAGGCTTTAGGTAATATATTTCTTCCTTTCTTCCCTATTTTAGTGCTTTTATAGTCCAAAATTTCATCAGCTATTGCATTAAAGTCTTTCATTATATAAAAATTTTGATATTCCAATTCTAATATTTTTATGTAATTTTTGATAAAATTCTTTTTTTTCCAAAACAATTTATTAGTTTTCCATTTTACACCAACACAGCTTAAGAACCCACGTGGAAACATGGTGATCCATTTTTGTAAAAAACAAGCAATAACATAGTAGATATATACCCAGTATTTCTTGAAAAATTCCCTCTCTATCTATATAGAATATTATAATCAAATTAATACATTTTCAAATAAATTCATTCATCACTATATCTAACCATCAACTGCATTAATCAATAAAAATTTTAATCTATAAAACTACATTTCTTAAAAACATTATAATCAAGTCAATATCTTTCTAAAACCAATTCATTCACTAATATAACATTTCATCCAAGTTATATGATTAAAAATAAACTAACATTCTCTGTCTATTTATGTTATTATGGGCTTATTGAAACATTTCTAAAACAAATTTTCATTGAATATGTCACTCTATATGAATTTCATTAATCAATAAAAGTTTACAAACTCATTATCCATCCCAAAAATCCTGTATTATGCTTTCTTAATTTTACAAATATTTAATCTTAAACTAACATATTCATTTACAATTCAGGTGCCCCAATTGTTTTTTATTTAAACATTATTAACTCCAAAAATAAATTCTTCTCTTTCTCACCAATCTTCTATTGTTTTTCACTATGTCTCCAAATCTCCAATAATTAATTCCATCATTTCCCATATTTCAGTTCTTTTCTCATTATACCATCACTAATATTAAAAGCATATAAAGCCCTTTTAACAAAATCCAAGTCCAACTCAATCCAAATCGCTATAAGGCCCTTACCACATTACTATAATCAGATTTAATATTTGTATTTTATTCTGGGTTTCTTTCTAGTCCAAACAGGTTTCCATAATCGGGCCTCCACCTGCCACACTATACACTCCAAAAAGAAAGCTCCCCTTATACATTTTGTTAAATTAGTGGGGTTAATCTGAATGACTCATAGCAAAACATCATTCCCCCTTTCTTTTAACATTAAGTAAATTTCACTTAAAATCCTTTCTTTTATATTGTCCTCTTTAATCACATGATTCTCTTCTTCCCATGTTTTTTTCTCTATCTCAAATTCAAATGGCATCTGCAAACCAACTTGCCATTCTGAAACAAGATAGTCCAGTTCCTTATCATAAGCCCTTTGTCCATTGATATCAAATCTTTTTCCAAAATCAATTGATTGTCCAACTGTGGATTTACTTCTTCCACCTCGATAAGCAGGGCACAAGCCACTTGTGTATAAACTGATGTTTCACTTGGTCCTTGTCTTTTGCCTTGTCGAAATAAAGAAATCTCCTTTGAACAGGCTTCTCTGTATTTTCCAAAATTTTGGCCAAAATATATTTATAAGTAATATCTACACCGGTTTCCTACATCTTTATTATCTTTCAAATCTTTATCCTTTTAAAGGAGACTATATGTAAAAAGCGATCACAATATCCATCTCCTCCCAGTTTCCTCGCCTTTTTCCTTTGTACAAAATAAAAGCTTTTCCAGCGAAGAAAAGGTAGCAAGTTCAATAAATAAATTTGTCAGAGAGTGTCTCTCAAAAAGTAATCAGATGTTCAATCCTTCCAGACACCATAAAGGTAAAAGCAAACAGTATTCTTCAAATATTATAAAAAACTTTCTTGAGGCTCCCAATCTTCAAAGATAAAATCAACAATAAAACAAAAATAAATTTAATCCTTTGTGCTTCTCTTCCCCCATTTAAAAAGCCGCTTCATCAGAAAAGGGAGTAATTCCAAGGAGAAAAAAAACTTTTCACAGGCATAAAGAAAATAGAGGTAAAAGGAAAGTCTCACCGAGTTCTCCACGGTGGGTCCATTTGGTTAGCTGATCTTGTGGCTTGCGGTTGGCACAGCTAAATGATCAGCCATTTTACTGGTCGATCTTTACCCTGTCGGCCCAAAGGAGATAATCGGTGCACAGAGGATGCCGCCGCTCCTCTGCAACTATCCGAGAGCCTCCTCAACGGAAGACGCTCCTCCACAGCATCTTTTCGACCCTCTAAGGAGTCTACCGGCAGGGGAAACTCGATCGGTGAAGGGACGACTCCCTTCGCTCAACCGCACCGCCGCGAACCGGAACCGGAAGCCATAAAATTCTTCTTGTTTATCATTTGTTGCATATATTACTACCATCAATATCTCTCTCCAGGACGGTGAGCTTTAGACCCTGTGCTGGCTCTCCTCCTCCTTCACTGTGCTGTTCCCCCTTTCGTGTGTCGAGCCTGGGAGAGCTTGACAGCAGAACTATTTAATTCGTTTTTTGCATCTGTCTTTACACAAAGGAAAAAAACAGACCAACCTACCAAAAATAGTGCCATAAAAAATAAAATAGAAATGCAAGTTAAGATAGGCAAGAAAACGGTAAGTGAGCACCTGTCCAGCCTAGACGAGTTCAAATCACCAGGGCCAGATGGATTACACCCCAAGGTTCTCAAGGAACTGGCAGATGTGATCTCAGAACCATTGAACTATATTTTTCAAAGATCATGGAGCACTGGGGAACTACCAGAGGACTGGAAAAGAGCGGATGTAGTTCCCATCTTCAAAAAAGGAAAACAAATGGACCCAGGAAATTTATTTATTTATTTATTTTAATTAGATTTTTATGCCGCTCCTCTCCAAAGGACCTATCAGCCTGACCTCAATACCTGGGAAGATTCTGGAAAAGATAATCAAACAATGAATCAGCGAACACCTAGAGGCAAACAAAGTCATTACTAAAAACCAACATGGGTTTGTCAAAAATAGATCATGCCAGACAAATCTTATTGCATTCTTTGACCAAGTGACAAAATTAGTGGATCAGAGGAATGCTGTGGACATAATTTACTTGGACTTCAGTAAGGCATTTGATAAAGTAGATCACAACCTACTACTTGACAAGATAGAAAAATGTGGGGTAGACAGCATCACCACCAGATGGATCCGTAGCTGGCTGACCGGCCGTACTCAGCGTGTAGTCCTCAATGGAACCGCATCTACATGGAGGGAAGTGTGTAGTGGGGTGCCCCAGGGCTCTGTTCTAGGCCCAGTGCTCTTCAACTTCTTCATCAACGATTTGGACGAGGGGATAGATGGGGAACTCATCAAATTTGCAGACTACACCAAGCTGGCAGGAATAGCCAACACTCCAGAAGACAGGCTTATCCAGTCATTCTCAATCAGCCCAGCCAATCTCACAGGACTGTTGTTGTGGAAAAAAAGCAGAGAAGGAAGGAGTATTATGTATGTTTGCGGCCTTGAGTTACTTTCAAAGCAATAAAGGCAGGATGGAAATCTAATAAACAAATAAAATAATTATCACGACAGAGCAAAAAAAAAAAAGATACAGAAGGATCTGGACAGACTTGAACACTGGGCACTATCTAACAAAATGAAATTCAATGGTGAAAAAAGCAAGGTTCTACATTTAGGCAAGAAAAACCAAATGCACAGGTATAGTATAGGGGGTACCTTGCTCAATAGTAGTAACTGTGAGAGGGACCTCAGAGTCCTAGTGGACAATCACCTAAATATGAGCCAGCAGTGTGCTGCAGCTGCCAAAAAGGCCAACACAGTGCTAGGCTACATTAACAGAGGGATAGAATCAAGATCACGTGAAGTGTTAATACCACTTTACAATGCCTTGGTAAGGCCACACTTGGACTATTGCATCCAGTTTCGGTCACCGCGATGTAAAAAAGATGTTGAGACTCTAGAAAGAGTACAGAGAAGAGCAACAAAGGTGATTAGGGCATTGGAGGCTAAAGCATATAAGGAACGGTTGCTGGAATTGGGTATGTCTAGTTTAATGAAGAAAAGGGTGAGGGGGGGACATGATAGCAGTGTTCCAATATCTCAGGGGCTGCCACACATAAGAGGGAGTGAAGCTATTTTCCAAGGCACCTGAAGGCAGGACAAAAAGCAATGGATGGAAACTAATTAAGGAGAGAAGCAGCCTAGAACTAAGGAGAAACTTCCTGACAGTTAGAACAATTAACCAGTGGAACAACCTGTCTCCAGAAGTGGTGAATGCTCCAACACTGGAGGTTTTTAACAAGAAACTGGACAGCCATTTGTCTGAAATGGTATAGGGTTTCCTGCCTGAGCAGGGAGTTGGACTATATGACCTCCAAGGTCCCTTCCAGCTTTATTATTATTATTATTATTATTATTATTATTATTATTATTATTATTATTATTATTATTATTATTATTGTTGTTGTTGTTGTTGTTGTTGTTGTTGTTATTAATTTTTGTAGTTGTGTAAAAAAAATCCTTTTTGAGGGGGAGTTCAGTCCGTTTATATTCATTGAAAGGATCTCATTTTCCTTCTCCATCTCTTTCCATTATATCTAGGTCTTATTCTTCTAGTCCAGGGGTTGGCAACCTGAAACACTGAAAGAGGCACTTGGACCTGTTTCCCTCACAAAAGAAAAAACTGGGAGCCGCAGAATGTGTGCGCGCATGCGCGCGTGCACGCAGGCAACAGGGGGCTTGATTGAAGAGTGGAGCCTTAGGCAAGACATGCACCAGCCCTGCCCCTGTCCAGCTCTGGTATGGACGACTCTGCCGTCCTGGCTTCTCCTCCCCGCGGAAAAGACTGCTGTCCCCCCCGCCCTACGCTGTCCCTCTCTGGGACTTTCTTCTTTCTGCCTTTTGGCGTGAAGGTTCCGAAGGAGTGGAGGAGGAGGCCGACAGGGAGAAGGAGCTGCTGCGGCAAATCTTCCGAGGCAGCAGCAGACGGCTGCTCGGGCTCACCTATCTCAGCCTGCTGCGGGAGGCCGGAGTTGAGGCTTCTGGCTCACTCTGAGAGGGATGCTCTATGCCTCCTCTTTGGCTGATGGATGGAGGAAAACCCGGCTGGAATCTACAGACCCAGAAACGGTGGTGGGAAAGGGGGAAGATGGAGAGGAGTTTGCAATCTCAACTGACTGGTTTCTGGAAGGGGTGCTCAGAAAAGAGAGGATGAAAGTGGGAGAAAGGACATCTTCCAGCTCCCTGGGGTTCTTTCACTGGGAGGGCGAGGAAGCAGCAGTTCTGCTCCGCGGGAGGTGGGAGCAGACGGCCTCTCCTTCAAGCTTTGCCAAGTGACTCCGGGAGCGAAGCAAGGTCCGAGTCCCCAGAATGTCAACTTTGCGAAAGAGGGAGGCGGTGGTGGGGTTAAAATAAAACAGGGGGGGTTGAGGAAACCCAGCAGATGCCTATATTAGAGGGCGAGCAAGAAAGGCAAGATCGGAGAGAGGAAAAAAGCTTTCGGGGCTTGCTCAGCAGGCAGCTACTCCCTGCTCTCAGAAATTGCCGTGGCAGGAGTGGAAAGAAGTGGGGGAGCGCCTTTCTCCCCAGTCCGCCAAGCAAATGAAAGAAAAGTCAAATTCAGCGGCTGGCAGGCAGGGACCGCGAGGAGCAGCCAGGATTGGAGGAGCAGAAGTCAACACTGCCAAAGAGGAGGAAGGAAAGGAAAAGTGGGGGTCTTTAAATAGTCACACCCACTTTTTCCCCCTTTTCCCCTATTTTTTTCAACGACCGGTTGCAGACATCCACATGTGTATGTGTGTCAGGTTTGGAAGCCTCCGTTTAAGTCTGTGCGTGTGCACAGACATAGGCTGACTTAGGGGCGAAAACACTGCTGGTAGATCTTGTGGGATTTTTGCATGCAGTTTACTTGTGTGGGGGGGGGAGGAGGAGGAGGAAGCGTGGAGCAGCCAGTCAGCCCAGATTGTTTGCTGAGAGAGGAGGGGGGGCAAGGAAGGAAGGAAGACAAGAAAGGAAGAAGAAAGGAAGGAAGAATATGGGAAGGAAGGAAGGAAGGAAGGAAGGAAGGAAGGAAGGAAGGAAAAAAGAAAGAAAACAGGAAGAGAAGGAAGGAGGGAAGGAAGGAAGGAGGGAAGGAAGGAAGAGGAAGGAAGATATAACCTTCAACAAAGCAGCCTCCCTGCAAAAGAAACACATTCGCACTTATGTGAGCAGACACGTGCCCCCACAAGCAGCTCCCCCCTCAGCCTCCCCTAAGCCAAAAACCTCGCCCTGCCTTAATTGCAGGTGAAACCTGCTGAAAGCTCAACCAGCCCGTGCAGAAGCGCTGCCTGCTCGCCTTTCCAGGGCGCTCCAGCCCAGCTTCTTTCCTCCCTTTTAGCTGGACAACCTTTAAAATCAGCCTTTTCTATTTATTTATTTATTTATTTATTTGCGGGGGGGGGATCTGCAAGCATGACAACTGGGACGGCGGGTCAGGCCGGAGAAGAGCGGCCAGCCAGGAGGATGCGCGATCCAGGCTAAGCTCCTCCCGAGCAAGCGCGCCGGCCGGGTGACGCCGAAGCCGCTTTGGAAAGTGAAAGTAAGCATCAGGCAAAGCGGAGCGGCTTGCCTCCGCCCCTCGGAGCTGGGAGGTGCCCCTTTGGAGGAGGAGGAGGCACCGTCACCACCCCCGGCACTCTCTCCCGGGCTGGGCATCTTTGTGCAGCGGAGTGGCCAGGTGCTCGCTCCCTTCTCCTGACCTACTGCAAGTCTCCGGGCTCCGGCGAGCCTCTTTCCTGGCCAATGATGAAGCGGGTCTGCCTTGTCATGCTGGGCATGCTGGTGCCGGCCTTCCTGATCTCTGGCATCGCCCTCCTGGCGGCCCACATCATGGAGAACCTGGTGGACGGCCAGATCAAGCAGGTGAGAAACGGGGCGCGCATCTTATGGGCTGCGATCCCCGGCAGGGGCACTTAAGGAATGGTCACCGTGTCTCCTTTGGGGACTGAGACTTCTCTTCCAGCTCCCTGACACCCATCCTGTGCCCGCACGTGAGAAAACTCCCCGCCCGTTCTACGGATCGTGGCTGTGGCGCACCTGATCCAGTCCCTGAGCTCTGCGCCCTGCTCCCCACGATCCCTGCAAATGCATGTCCAGCCCCTGGTTGCAGCCACTCCCTGCAGGGCCCTAACCGCTCTTTGCACCTTGCTTTTCTCGGTCACCCTTCAGGGTGGCACCTTGCAAAACCAAACTTATGAATGCAGGCTTTTCTTTTTTTTAAATTGATGTGCCTCTCTAGAAGCAAGAAAGCCCATGTGTGAAGCAACATGACATTTTCACGGTGAAGAGAAGGGTCTCAAAGCAGCTGTTTGTGAGGGAAACAAATGCATCTGATGCACTTTTAGGGCAAGAGTGGGAAAGAGCTGGGATTGGCATCAGCCCAACGAAGTGCCATTTAATTAGCAGTTGTGATAAAGATCTGTTTACTTTAAAAACAGCTGCAGACTGGGAGCCACTGGAGATGGCTGAAAGAGCCGCATGCAACTCCGGAGCCGCAGGTTGCCAACCCATGTTCTAGTCGATCTTATCTGTCTCTGTTCTCTTGGTCTTGCCCCTTCTTCTGTATATGTATTTTTAGTTTCTTCTTCTCTTGGTTTGGTTGTTCATTCTGTTACCGTCTCTTCCTGTCTCTTTATTTTTCTTGTTGTATTAGATTCAAAGTCACCCCCTTTTCCATGAACACTTTATGGTTGTCATAAAATTCCATTGCTTTAAGTGACGTGTCCAGTCTGTATCTTTTCATATCCCAATAAATTAAAATCCCTTCTGGGATCAGCCATCTAAAGGTGACTCCTTTTTCAGTTAATTTTCTGGTTAAAAATTGATATTCTCTTCAGGACTCTCTTATTCTCCTGGGAATCTGTTTGAGGACTACAATTTCTTTTCCTTTATATTTCAAAGAGTCATCTCTCACTCTTCTCAGGATCTCATCTCTTATAGACCTTTTAAGAAATCTAACATGTATTTCTCTAGGCACTTTATTTCTTCTCGCGTAATTTGAGTTAACTCGGTATATCTGATCTAATTCTCCTTCCATTTCCTGTTTCCCGATTTTTAATGCATCAGCTAGTAATTCCATTATCAGATCTACAAGGTCCTCTTCCTTGTCTTCCATTATGTTTTGAAATCTTGAGAAGAAGCCTTTTCCATTTCCATGACTGCTATTGAGTCCTCTAATTCTCCGTTTATTTGCATCAATTTCTGATTTTCATCTTTTAATTCTAATTTTCGTCGACCTCTGTTGATCTATCTTCTATTTTTTGAATCCTTTGTTGATGCTTTGTAAACCAAAGCATCCTCAGTGATAGGATGGGAGACCACCACCACCAGGAGAGGTCAGGAGGAGGGGGCAAGGGGATGGCGAAAGGGCAGCAGGGCTGCTCATGGCCAAGTGCTAAGGCAGGACTTCCCTCAGACCCTTCCTCCCTCTCATTATAATCTTCTTTCCTTTCCCTCTTTTCTTCTGTTTCCTTCCCTCTTCATTCTCCTTTCCTTCTTCTTCCTTCCGCTCTTTCCTTCTTTTTGTTTGTCTTTCCTCTTTCCCTTTCTCCTTTCCTGTCCCTTCTTGGAAGCTCAAATGCAAAAGGGGAAACATTTCTCGATGTCTCCTTGCCTTGTGATCAAATGCCACTTTTACTAGTAGTCTGTGGCCACTTAAAAGACTGAGAACAAACCAGACTCAGCTGATTCCATGTTTGCATTTAATGGGGGCATCCACAGACAACAGTACAGCAAAACTGTCAAAATGGTGGCTGTGATAGTTGATCAGAGCTCCTCTGTTTTTTATGTGCAACAGCTTTAGCATTTAGGAACAGAGGTAAGTTAGTTGCTTTTCTATTAATACGTAATCCTTAAAAGAGCTCTCCTGTACAGACCCTGCCATGGTCTAATTCAGACTAGAAATATAGCAAAGGAAAATATTTTCCCCCACTCTGCTTTGTCCTGTTTTCCCCACTGGAAATGGCTGTTTGCAACACACAAGGAGGGGATGCTTTCCTAAAAGTTCACAATTCAAGAATTCTAATGTTAACTTGGATTGCCAACAAAGTCCTGTCTGTGACAAAACAGAACACAAAATTGCTTTCTCCTTTGAGCCCAAGTCTCAATGGATCCAGGATTGAAGCAGAACTGTGTGGGGCATCTACAACCAAGTTGCGTCTCCTTCCTCTTTCCCTCCTTCACTGTCTCCCTCCTTCTGATTTCCAGCTCCTTCCTTGGTTCCTTGGTTCCTTGGTTCCTTCCTTCCTTCCTTCCCTCCCTCCCTCCCTCCCTCCTTCCTTCCTCCCCTGCTTCTCATTCCCATCTCTTTCCTTCCTCCATGCTCAGGAAAGAACGATGGGAGGGGGAGAGATTGCCAGCACTGCTGGTGGCCATGCTGCTGCCGGCCGTCACTATCCCGCATGGGGGGGGGTCTGTCCCGGTGACAGGAAAGCCTCGTAGCTGCGAGGCTGGCGGTGCTGGTGGGAGGGGGGTGCTGATCTACAACCTGGTTGCATCCATCAAAGCCAGAACACACTCAGCCTTAGATCCACGGGGCAGCCCTGGAACCAATGAGGAGCTGCCCCACCACCTCTGCCCTGCCTCCTGGGTGTGCACACAGGAGATGGTGAGCTCCAGCGTCCTGGGTGAAGTCAGCCTGTGGGACAAGACAGCCAGCAGGGATGCCGGACTCAGCCTGCTCACTGCCTCTAGCACATGTGCCCAGGGGGTGGGACAGGGGTTCCCGTTGCTGGTTCCAGGTCTGCCTCGTGGATCTAAGACTGGCACCAGGTTGCAGATCAGTGCCGCAGGCCGGTCCTTCACTGTTTCCAGAGCAGGTCCGTGGGCCAGACGCAACCACATGGCGGGCCAAATCCAGCCTGCGAGCCTTGTGTTTGACATGTCTGTTTTAGAAAATGGGATAATTTTTATCAATGGTTAGGAAAACGAACTAGTGAGAAATGAATGTGATATGTTATCTTGAATATATATTAGTAAGAAGAATGATATGTATTGACCAACTGATACTGTTTATGATTATCGTTTATTATAATTACTACAGTTATTTACCATTATATTAATCAATGTTAACTGAACATAGAGCAGACATGTCAAACACAAGGCCCGCGGGCTGGAAGAAAGAAGAAAAGAAGGAAAGGAAGGAAGATTATAATGAGAGGGAGGAAGGGTCTGAGGGAAGTCCTGCCTTAGTACTTGGCCATGAGCAGCCCTGCTGCCCTTTCGCCATCCCCTTGCCCCCTCCTCCTGACCTCTCCTGGTGGTGGTGGTCTCCCATCCTATCACTGAGGATGCTTTGGTTTACAAAGCTGGGTCTCCTCGTGGGGAGAGGGAGTGGGCCTCCCTCTGACCCACACATTTTGCCATCCTGCACACTTGGCAACTTGGCCAAGGAGAGCAAGCCAATCAGCAGCAGCCTTGAGGAGGAGGTAAGCACAGCCAGGTGCTCCCTTGGGAAAGGCTGGACAGGGCACTTGCCCTCCACTACCCAGGGCTCTGGGCAGCCTGCATTACTGGGGGTCCTCTGCATGGCCTGAGAGGGACAGCAAGACTCCTCTGGTGGACAAGGGTATGGTGCTTGCCCTGGTCTCGCCTTCCTCGGTTGGAGACAATGGATCCCCCCAGCCCCGCCCAGGCCACCACAGGTGCTCCCCGACATGAGCGATGTTGAGCTGGCCACGTCCACCATGGCCATGCCCACCCCCACTTTGCCTACCCCGGCCACGCGCACCCCGGCCCCCCAAGGTCAACCACAACCCTGATGTGGCCCTCAATGAAATCGAGTTTGACACCCGTGTTCTAAAATAAACTGAATCTTCTTTCTCTTTGATCTCTAAGGTTAGTCTATCCATTTCTGCACATTCTAAAGTTTTCTTAATTAGAATCTCTTCAGTTGGTAACTTTTCATTTTTTCAGTACTGGGCAAATACTATTCTCGCTGCTGTCAGTACGTGCAATATTAAATATTCATTCTCCTTCTCATACTTAGCTCCTAATATTCCTAACAAAAACAGTTCTGGTTTAAAATCTATCTCTCTTTTAGTCATCTTTTCCAGCCATGTGTGTATCTTAAGCCAGAACTTTTTCACTTTAGGGCATATCCACCAGATATGGTAGTAAGTGCCTGGCCTTTGTTTACATTTCCAACAGTTATTCGAGATATTTTTTAAACATTTTCGCTAATCTTACTGGTGTCATATGTGATAGAAGTAAAGGAAAGGTCTTGAAAAATTTAATATTGAAAGAGAAATTTAAAATTGAATTTGCTGCAGTGGAAATTTACTGTGTGGTAAGATAAACACATAGGCAAAAATTAACTGGGTCTTAGAGTGGGAAAGGAAGAAGACAAACTATAAAAACATTTGTAAGAGAAGATAACTAGTAAAACAGGAAAGAACCTATTTTTCTAAGAAGTCATAAAAAAGGGGGCCAGAACTCAGGCAACTGAGCATGTGCAATCAGTTGATTAATATTAACTGACACACCTTGCATAAATTATCTCTTAATTTTAATGTACATGTGATGTATGATTTAGTATATAGCAGGAAATATGTAGGAGGCGGTCAGGAAGAGTGTAACCTCATAGTACCTCAGCCAATGGGGAAAGAGGAGGGATGTGCGGCCGGGACAAGGATTGTATAAAGAAGGAAATATTTTGGGTTGGAACTTTGGAGGGAACCAAGATTTGATAGCTTCTCTCCCCGCTTATTGCAATAAACGAAACAAAAGGCCTTCACTGTGTCTTGGCTGGTTATTGGTCAGGCGAGCTTGCCTCTGGTCATGAAGAAAAGTAGCCAGGAGCACATAACAGCCTTGGGGGCTCCTCCGGGATTTGCATCCGTTCCATCCTTGGCAGCCGGGGATATTCAAAAGGGGAGTGCGCACCTGGGTAAGTTTTTTCCAGCCCTAAAGGTTGGATTGCCCCTGCTCAAACAAAGAGGAATCAGAAATCCTGAGACAAAAAGCCAGGACCCAGTGAAAATCTAAGGGAACGGCTGACTCAAGGAAGGACTTCAACTCAGCCTGACAGGAAAGATACCAGAGGGGTATCTAGATACCAGAGGGGTATCCATGGCAATAGGATTTTGAAGAGAAGGGACGCCTCCCCGGCCAGTGTGCTGGCCAATAAGAAAGAAAGAAAAAAAAAGAGGAAAGGTATTTACATTTTGGAATGAACCCCCTTAGGGAGATGGGAATCTTTAGGGAGAATGTTGAAGTATTTTAAGTCAATGCTTTAAACAAGGCATTTGGACAGAGGAAGGATGATACATTACAGTATATATCTGGCCTAAGTACATGTTTGGCCACCAAATAAATTAAATTGGGCTTCTCAGCTTGGCTTAGAGCGGTGGGGAATGGATAGGCAGTGGTTAAGGTCCCCCATTACAGGTCTATCAGAAATGCTCCTTGCATTTCCCCACTGCCTGGAGAACAAGCTACAAATTGCCCCAAAAGAGTAAAAGTGGAAATTTAAAGGGACACAAACCTCCAAAGGTCTGGAAATGATGTTTAAGGGTCTCTGTGTTTCTGTGTTTGTGTTGACTCATTTCGAAAGACCTGGGGGAGGGGGGAGAGACCCTCTAACAGTAATATACAAAACAACAGGGCCTTATTCCAAAAGGAAATTTCGGAAATGGAGCTCATTGGCTTGTAAAAAAAGCTCCTTGAAAATAATAATGATTGTTTTGTCTGGGGTGAAGTATTTGGAATTTTTTTGTGTCTGGTGTAAATGCAAGAAAGGGTGAAGAAGGCTAGTTTCTTAGTAATTAGAAGGACACTAGACGGTGTTAAAAGAATGGAAATAATCAGATGGAAAAGAGGGAGAGAGAGAGAAAGAAAGGAGCTGTGTGAAGTTTTATGCCTGGCCAGGATGAAAGGCGAGAACTCTGATCTGCTATTTTGTGTGAAAGAGTTAAGTAGAAAGCTATGTATTTCTTGAGGTTCTTATAGTTTGGAAGGTGACAAGAGAGGGGAAAACTCCTCTCCAAGGGGGAAAAAATGTCCCCCCAACACCTTTTGAAATCAGGCAATTTAGGAAAGAATTGCCCAAACTAATAGAAGATCCTATTGAAGCAGAAAAACAGGGTAGAAATGTTTTTAGGACCAATGGAATATACATGGGGAGAAATGCAACCCATTTTAAACATATTTACACCAAAGGAGAATGGGATGATTAGGTGAACAGCTAGGGAACAGTGTAAGAAAAAGTTTTCACAAAAGAATGAACAGGCTGAGATCCCTGTTGCAGATCCAAAGTGGGATGGTAACAGAGTGCAGAGAGGAATACTATGGCTGATTATAGGGCAGTGGTGGCGAACCTTTTAGAGCAGACATGTCAAACACAAGGCCCGGGAGCCGGATGCGGCCCGCAAAGTGGTTTTATGTGGCCCGTGAAGCCATCCTGGAAACAGTGAGGGAATGGCCCCCGCTGCCTTAGCCCTGGCCCAAGCCGGCTGGCAGCCAATGTCCAATTTTGTGGTGGCCATCTATACTGAAATGCATTCAGTCTTAGCTCCACAAGGCCATCTAGAAACAGCGAGGAATCAGCTCCTGCTGTGTCAGCCCCGCCCCCTGGGTGCATGCTGGAGAGGTGTCCCCCTTTGTGAGGAATGAAGAAATTCACCATGCCTTGGCGCTTGCCCTGGTCCCACCCCCTTTTGCCAGAGACCCTCAGATCTGTCCCACTCCTGTCCAGGCCCCAACAGGCACCCTTGACGCGAAAGATGTAGAGCTGGCCACCCAGTAGGCCACACCCACTCCAGCCATGCCCACCCAGTAGGCTGCAGCCCCCCGCCCCCCCGAGGGCAACCGCAATGCTGATGTGGCCCTCAATGAAATTGAGTTTGACACCCCTGTTTTAGAGACTGAGTGCCCAAACTGCAACCCAAAACCCACTTATGTATCTCTGGGTGGGTGTGGCCCACTGGGTGGGCATGGCTATGGTGGTCACGGCAGAGTAGGTGGGCGTGGCCAGGGTGGGCGTGGCCAGCTCAATGTTGCTCCTGGGGAGGGATGACTGTGGGGGCCAGGCAGGGTTAAGGGAGATCCAGGGGGTCTCTGGCAGGTGGGGCAATGGGCAGGCGGGCGTCTTTCTCAGCTGATGACTTGGGGGGAAGGGGGCAGCTACACCCCCTCCCAAACGCTGCCATCTCACGAAAGCAGGATGAAAACTCCAAAAAGCGACATGGAAAAAAAGTTAAAACAGAAGAGTGTCTCGCAATGGTTTTCTTCCCTGGGCGGGGGTGAGGGAGGCATGGGGGGAGGCTCCTGAGCCCCACAGCTCTTCCGAGGAGATTGGGGAAGGGCTGCGCTGTGCCAGGGCTCCTCGTGCCTTCCGCTGCCCGCCTGCGCTCTTCTGCCACAGATAACACGGCTCCGCTTGCCTGGCAGGGCGGGGGTGCACTCATGCTCGGAGATGCATGTGGGGCTGCTGCCTCGCTTTCTGTGCTGTGCCAGGGCTCGGCTGGACTGGGCGCGGAGCCTCCATGCCACTTCTTCCCCCGCAGACATTGGGAGCGCCCACCCCACCTACCACTCGTCCTGGGGCAGCTACCACTGTCCGGCGCTCTCCAGCCTGTCACCGGCAGCCGGGCACGCTGGGATGCCTCCCTTTGGGCTCCCTCGGCCTCTCCTCCCCCCTCCAGGCTGGGGCTGGTCAGATTCCCCCCGTGGGCAGCGCTGCACCCATCCCCGGCCAGGCCTCCTCCTCCTCCTTCTGCAGGTGGACCGCGGCTACCGAGCCAGGCGGCGCCTCTCCCCGCACGTGTCCTCAGGCGGAGGAGCCAGGCAGCCAGGGCTCTCGCTCCCCTCCAGCCTCCATATGCCTGAGGCACGAGTTCAGCGCGCCCAGCCGGCTGGCTGGCAATAGACTGCCGGACGGCAGCAGCTGCCCCAGGACAAGCGGTAGGTGGGGTGGGTGCTCCCGATGTCCATGGGAGAAGCAGCGAGGAGGCTCCACGCCCAGCCAGCCCAGCCCAGCTCAGATGCACAGCCGCAGAGCGATTTTGCAGCCCCCCAGCGGCCCAATCCGGGCTCTGGAGGGTTGGAAAATGATTCTAGAGCCTGGATCAGCCATGGGGGGGGGTGAAATCACTCTGCAGCCATAGATCTGGGCAGCAGAGGCCTTTTCCAGGCCTCCGGAGCCCGGATCAGGCTGCTGGCAGTCCGCAAAATTGCTCTGCAGGCATACCTGGACTCGCACTGGCAGCTTTCATTCAAAAAAAGCCCTGCCTCCACCGTCTAGCCCGGAAACCACTCAGCTCTTGCAACTGCTCCCTGACTCACAGTGCAGAGAGAAAGAGAGTGAGAGCGCTGGCGCACATGGAGAGGGGGAGGGGAACAGCCCAGCCCCGCCTCCCTCTGGGGCGATGGCGTGCCTACCCACAGGGACAGCTCTATGTGCCGCCTGTGGCACGCGTGCCATAGGTTCGCCACCATGGTTATAGGGGATATTTAATAGAAGGTATTAAATATGCAGTGCCTCAGAGTCTTAACATTCAGAAGGCACTGTGATTAGAACAAGGAAAGGAGGAAACATAACTGAATGGCTAGAGCAGCGGTTCTCAACCTTTTTCTGGCTGCAACCCCGACCTGCGACGCACATGCGCGGTGCGACCCCGACCTGCACCGCGTATGCGCGGTGCGACCCCGACCTGCACCGCGCATGCGCGGCGCTACCCCACGCATGTGTGGTGCTGCCCCCTGCGCCATGCATGCGTGGTGCTGCCCCCTGTGCCGGCCGAGGTGTAGGCCGCCGCCCGTTTGGGGCGGCGGCAGGCAGGCCCAGGTGCTCAGGTGCTCCTGGGCAGCCGTGGCGGCGACGGTGCAGGGTGACCACGGAGCCCAAGGGAGGTAAGACACCCGCCGGGCCCCACGCGTGCCAAAAACCCTCCCTGCGCCCGCCGGCCTCCCACCTCCCACCCCTGGCCCTCTTTTACTTACAGTTTTAGTAGTTGCTCAGCAGGGAGCGGTGGAAACTTTCAGACAGCTCGCCTTCGCTGCAGACAACTTGCAGCACCGTTTGCAGACTGGGACTTTTGGCGGGCTCAGCAGGGCAGAGACAGCCTGAACAATTCCTATTGGCTTTTGAAAGCCAATAGAATTAGACTCTATTCAAGAGAGTCTATTCTATTGACTTTCAAAAGCCAATAGAATAAGAGGGAGTAGCACAGCTAAGGAAAAGGGGAAAAAATATGGCGGACTGCGTTGTTTGGCGACCCCCGTGAAATGGTCGTTCAACCCCAAATAGGGTCGTGACCCACATGTTGAGAACTGCTGGGCTAGAGAAATTAAAAAGCCAATTTCAAAGGTATGAACATTTGGATCCTGGTAATCCAGGACATCAAATGATTTTGAAATATCAATTTGTAGAGAAAGCATGGGAAGATATTAGGGTAAAAATGCAGAAATTAGACACATAGGAAGCTAAAACAATAGAAGATTTATTACCGGTAAGAGAGGCTCAGAAAGTATATGCGAAGAGAGGAGAGAGAGATAAACGTAAGATAAGATAAAAATGATGGCTCAATTGGTGCAAGCAGGCCAGCAAAGAGGATGGGGAAGAGTAATCAGGAAATCAGTAAGGGGTCTTGGGAGAGGTCTAGGCTGGGGGTGAGGACAGCCAGTTGGCACCAGGGGATATAAATCCCTAGGAGAAAAAGTTCCCCAGTCCCTGAATAAATAAATAAATGTGCCTTTTGTAAGGAGAAGAACACTGGAAAAAAATGAGTGCCCTAAGCAACAATATTTAAATCTGCTATGGTCCAGAAAGTAGCAAAAGGACCTGGACTATGGTGCAACTTTATATTGGTAAAAGGAGCTGCAATTTGGCCAGGAGGTACTTAATTGGTAAATTGGGGATTGTTATTATGGGGAATGAAAGAGAAATAATTGTAAATATTATGGCCTTGAGTGAAGAAGCTCAAGGAAAAGTGGACCCTCTTATATGGGCCCAAGAGGGCAATAGAAGAGGGGTACACATGTGTAGCTGGGCTGTCCCAAAGTGTTTGCAGGAGCTTGGCCAGGAAGGGAGAGACTGGGACAGCTGCTGCCGCTTTTGGGCGCAGCAGGCGTAGAGGAAGGGGAAAGACAGAAAAAGGAAGGAAAGGGGAGGGGGTGGTTGTTGTTGCAGTTTGCCAGGTGAAGGTAAAGAGGGGTTGGAGGTTTTAAGCTGATCCCTTCTTGCGGAGGAGGGGGAAGGAGAGAATGAGAGAGTGAGGGGTGGAATTTTACTGCTTTCTTTCGCAAGGGGGGATATCCCAAGTGGAGGCAAGAGAGAGTGTGTGGAGAAAGAAAGTGGCTGGGGCTGTTAACCTCAGATTTTAACAATAAAGGATAAGGGGAGAGGGGTTTGACACCGAAGGGACCTGAGTGTCAATGCTGCAAATACTGTATATTCTTGCTTTGACAATATGCAAAACTGTCTGGTATTTATTGGGTTAATACATAGCTTAGAGTGGGAGGGGTAAAAAGCCCGGGAAAGAAAGAGGAAGTAAACTTTTGACCTTCACACTAATTGGATAATGTGACTTGTGACTGCAAGATAAGGGAGGGGTTTAGCAAGAAAAGTTAGATGCCAGCAAGAGAAAGTCAGATTCTGGCATAAAACATCCATGATGTGCCGTCAATTTGTAACACTGTAATAAAGGCTTTAGGATAAACATGCCTGAAAGTTCTTTGAAGTGTTTCATTAGTCGGAACCTTGACATCAAGACTGCAAGAAGCAACAGAAGAGGAGACACTGGTTGCTGCTACTGTTGCTGTGAAGACTGGAGGCTATTCAAACTGTGATTATTGCTGCTTGTACAAGTTTTAGACATTGTGGGGAGTTGCCCTGGGGGGGGCGAGCCGTTACTGCAGTACGCTGACTGCTTTTGTTCGTGTTTCTGCTGCTGCCTGGAGCTGGGGCTTTTCCCCACCCCACTTGTTTCCAAACGGTCGCTGAGGAATCATTGACTATTGGTGCTATGACAGCCTGGGGCTGCTAGACACCACCACAGCATTGACTATTGGGGCTAGGGGCTGGTCATCTTTGTTCCTGGAAGCCCCTTCTTGACAAGAGCCTGCCACCTCCCTCACTTTGTGTGAGCCTCTTAGAAGAGACACTTTACTAACCCCTAGAGAACACAGGTGCAGAGCTCGACGGAGGGGGACGGGGCTGGGAGGGCCTGGGCTTTGGCGGCCTCTGAGGTAACGCTACACATGGATCCTTTAAAGGTGACTTTAAAGAACCCTGGTGAAGTAATTCACCAGAAACAGTATATAACAGACATGTCAAACACAAGGCCCGCGGGCTGGATTTGGCCCGATATGTGGTTCTGTCCGGCCCGAGGACCTGCTCTGGAAAGAGCGAAGAACCGGCCCGCCACATTTTGGCCCGGCCCAGGCCAACCGGGTGCTGATCTACAACCTGGTTGCATCCATCAAAGCCAGAACGCGCTCAGCCTTAAATCCACGGAGAAGCCCTGCCCGGCTCCCTGGGTGTGCGTGCAAGCGGAGTCCGGCATCCCTGCTGGCTGTCTTGTCCCGCAGGCTGACTTCACCCAGGATGCCGGCGCTGGCTGTCTCCTGTGTGCACACCCGGGGGGCAGGACAGAGGTAGGAAGTTGGCAAAAAGGCTTTTTATTCTCTCCAGAGAATAAATTTCCTACCTCGCTCTTCCTCCTCTTGGCTTGTCTCTCCGGAAAAGAGAAAATAAAATCTTCCCCCAATCAATCTCCTCTTCCCCTTTAAAACTCCCTCCCCAAGAGCCCCACCCCGCCGCCAGCCACTGCGGAGGCTGCCTGAGTTCCCGACCTCTCTCCCGAATCTGCAGAGCTCCGGCAAAGCCTCCAAGCCAGCACCGATCCCAGCCAGTGCCGATCCCCCCCCAAACTCTCCTCTCCACTACACTTTCTTCCTTCCTTCTCTCCTTCTCATCTCTTTCCTTCCTCCACGCTCAGGAAGGGGTGATGGGAGGGGGAGAGATTGCCAATGCTGCCATGTTGCTCTCCGTCTTGCTATCCCACGTGGGGGGGTCTGTCCTGGTGAAAGGAAAGCCTTGTGGCTGCGAGGCTGGCGGTGCTGGTGGCAGGGGAGGATGCGCTGATCTACAACCTGGTTGCATCCATCAAAGCCAGAACGCGCTCAGCCTTAAATCCACGGGGCAGCCCCGCCCTGCCCCCTGGTGTGCGCGCAAGTGGAGTCCGGCGTCCCTGCTGGCTGTCTTGCCCTGCAGGCTGACTTCATCCAGGATGCCGGTGCTGGCCATCTCCTGTGTACACACCCGGGGGGCAGGACAGAGATGGCGGGGCAGCTGCTTGCCGGTTCCAGTGGCTCTTAGGCTGAGCGCGTTCTGGCTTTGATGGAACCAGGTTGTAGATCAGCGCCACACACACACACATCAGCAGTTCCAACCTTGCAGCCACAAGGCATCCCTTTCAACGGGACTGCCCCCACCCGCCCACATGGTATATGAATGGCCGGCAGCAGCATGTTAGTGCTGACAATCTCTCCCCCTCCCATCACCCCTTCCTGAGCGTGGGGGAAGGAAAGAGATGAGAAGGCAAAGGAAGGAACAGAGGGAAGAAGGAAGGAATGGAGGGAGAAAGGAAGGAATGGAGCAATGGAGGGTGGGAGGAACGCAGGGAGGAACGGAGGGAAAAAAGGGAGAGGAAGGAAGGAACAGGGAGGAAGGAACGGAGGGAGGAAGGGAAGAAGGAACAGGGAGGAAGGAACGGTGGGAGGGAGGAAGGAAAGAAGGGAGGGAGGGAGGGGAAAAGGGAGGGAGGGAGGAAGGAAGGAACAGAGCGGAATGAACGAGGGTGGGAGGGAGGAAGGCAGGAACAGAGGAAAGAAGGGAGGAAGGAAAGAACAGAGGGAGGAAGGAAGGGAGGGTGGGAGGGAGGGACCATGTCCTGGCGCTCACCCTGGTCCCACCCTCCTCTTCCGGAGACCCTCAGATCTGCCCCGGTCCTTCCCAGGCACCCCTGAAGAGAGTGATGTTGAGATGGCCATGCCCACCCAGTAGGCCACACCCACCCAGTAGGCCATGCCTATCCTAGCCACACCCGCCCGCCCCCCCCCCAGGGCAACCACAATGCTGATGCGGCCCTCAATGAAATTGAGTTTGACACCCCTGGTGTATAACATTACATTGGAAGGAAGAATGGGTTTAAAGCCCATGGTGGAAGGGCTATTGAAGGGGGGTGAAAATTTTGAGCAATCCTTTTAAACATGTTTAGTTTGTTGCTTTTTTAA
This sequence comes from Bothrops alternatus, assembly GCA_034064705.1. Taxonomy (NCBI): domain Eukaryota; kingdom Metazoa; phylum Chordata; class Lepidosauria; order Squamata; family Viperidae; genus Bothrops; species Bothrops alternatus. The sequence continues at coordinate 679,085 of JARGCV010000531.1, forward strand.
CCCAAGAATTTCTGCCTTGGAAAAGTAAGAGATGCGAGATGCAGAAAAAAGAAAGAAAAAAAAGGGGGGAGGCAGTTTCTGTCTGCATATTTGTTTTTGTTTTTTTTAAAGAACAGAAATTGGGTAAAATTTCCTGACTGTAAGAATAATTAATCAGTGGGATAATTGTCTCCAGAAACTGTGGATGCTTCATTATTGGAGGTTTTTGGGAGGAGGTTAGAAATTGATAGGGTCTGAAATGGATAGAGTTTCTTGTTTCAGTAAGGGGTTGGACTAGAGCAGTGGTTCTCAACCTTTCTAATGCCGCGACCCCTTAATACAGTTCCTCATGTTGTGGTGACCCCCAACCATAAAATTATTTTTGTTGCTATTTCATAACTGTAATTTTGCTACTGTTATGAATCGCAATGTAAATATCTGATATGCAGGATGTATTTGCATTGAACATAATTAAAGCATAGTGATTAATCACAAAAACAATATGTAATTATATATTGTTAAATATTTATTTTTAATTACAAAAAAATGAAATTTTGTCTTGAAGCATGGTGTAGCATGGGTCTTAATATAACAACAGTAAACTACATTGCTACATTTTTCAACACTATGCGTAAAAAGCCAATATCAGTGCGAAGGTTGAGATTGCTTCTTTTTCACCAGATCAGAAATTCTCCGGGCAGTCTTTGCAAGAGCATAACGAAGATCATCTTCCACGACAAGTCTACTTCTGTATTTAGACTTGATAACCAACAAGCTGGAAAACCCTGTTTCACAAAGATATGTTGTTGGAAATGGAAGAAGAAGGTGCAACACAGTCTCAGACAAAACAGGATATGACTGCAAACATTTGATCCAGAATTTTGTAACTGGCATTGTGGAGAAATCAGTTCTCGCTGCATCGCTGTTAATAAGTTCAATGAACTCCTCTTGTGCTGTCTCAGGAACATTTTCAACATTGACTGTGAATGGGCTTCTGGCAAGTGCAAATGGGGTGTCAGGTAGATTTGGAAAGTACGATGAGGTTTCATCTGCAAGCATGCGCAGGTGTTCTTTAACAGAACTTATCATCGTAATCCTGTAGTCTGGTTCAATGTCATGTTCCTCAAAGAAAGCAGATAAGGTAGGCAACATGTAAATTTTATTTTCATCCAATTTTTTTTTGCCAAAGCTGCAGTTTCATTTGGAATGATCAGATCTTTTCAGACAAATCGAGGCACGTTGCATTTGGTCCTTGCAGTGATAAATTTAACTCATTCAAGATGGCAAAGATGTCAACCAAGTAAGCTATTTTCTGCAGTTCACTGTTATCGCTGAAAAAAGCTTCAAACTGCAGTCTTGCTTTCTGACTAAAAACGTTTTGAGTTCATCACGAAGCTCAAAAACACGTTTTAAAACTTTTCCTTTCGACAACCATCTCACTTCAGTGTGAAATAGCAGAGTATTGTTTGGTGCATCCAACTCGTTGCACAGTTGTGAAAACAGTCATGTGTTTAAACTGCTTGCCTTTACAAAGTTGACAGAATTTATGACACTTTTCATTACTTCTCGTAACTCTTGTGGCAGCGTCTTTGTTGCTAATATTTGCCGATGAATCATACAGTGAGTTCCGATGACTTTTGGTGACTCATTCAGTACCAAATGTTGAAATCCAGATCTACATCCTAGCATAGCTGGAGCACCATCTGTGCAAACATCACAAACCTTTTCCCAAGATATCTTATGCTCTTTCAGAAATGAACCAACTGTGTCAAATACATCACGTGCAGTAGTTGTCATTTCAAGAGGTTTGCAAAACAGAAACTCATCTTTAAAGTCACCATCGTTAATATACCTCATGTAAACCAGTAACTGGGAACAGCTTGCAACGTCTGTAGATTCATCAAGCTGGATACTATATATTGGAAGTGGAGCAGATTTAATTTCTTGGATTACCTGATCAAGAATATCAGCAGACATGTCATCTATTCTTCTGCGGACAGTGTCATTGGACAAGGAAACTGCACTCAATTTTGTCACAAATTCGTCTCCGATCGTAAGTCGAACAATGTCTTTGGCCGCTGGCAGCAGTAACTCCTCAGCAATGGTGTGAGGTTTCATAGCTCTGGCAATTCTGAGTGCCACCAGATATGAAGCTTCAACCGGCTGCTTCGTTTTGTTTGTGGTACTTGCCACCAGTGTCAAGTCTGGCTTTCTTGAGTCCATCAGCTTTGGTTCTAAAATAGTTTGTATCCTTGCCAGCATAGGTTGGATGCTTGCTCTCAAAATGGCGTTTCAGTTTCTTTGGCTTCATCGATTCGGCTGATAGAACTTCGCAACAAATTACACATTGCGGTTTCTCGATTCCCGCTGTAAATATTGAGGTAAACCCATATTGCAAGAAATCCTCACTATATTTCCTTTTCCTGATGTTCTTCGGATCCATTGTCATTGAATGGTTTGCTAGTGAAAATATGTAACAACAGCTTCAATAATACAAAACATGACACATGGCATAGTTCAGTCAAAACAGTTCATTAAAGTTTCCTATGATTTACCATTCTCTGTGTTGTTCTATTTACAAACCCAGTGTTTCTCAACCTTGACAATTTTATGGCATGTGGACTTCAACTCCCAGAACTTCACAGCCAGCAGTCGCCAACTCCATGGAAGGAGTCTTACTCGTTTGTTGGAAAATCAACTCTAATATCCTGGGAAAGAAACCAGGCTCATGCAATTCACATTTTTAGCCAGAGATCTGAGACCATGAGAAACCACAAGTCCATATTTAGGTGGCCACTTAACCGAGTATTCATCATGATTTGGGAGCCCAAGATGCACCACCCAACCACAGGGAGTGTAGGCAGAATCTGCCCAATATTTGCTGAAATACGTTGCACTCAGATTTCATTCTGGGAATGAAATATTAAAAATGAAAAGAGGAGAAGAAATCAATTTTTATTCCCCATTTCCAAACCCTCTTCCTGGAAGTCATAACATGTAATTAAGCACTTCAACAAATTACTCCATTATTTGAGTAGGCAATCAATTAAGAAGTTGCACCATGTAAGGAAAGAAAAGAAAATTAACCAAAAGAAAAGAAAAAGAAAAGGAAGGGGGACAAGAGGACAGGACAGGGCAAGGAACAAGAGAGGAGGAAAGGGGAGGGGGAGGAGAGGAGAAAAAGAAAAAAGTAAAGAAAAAAGAAAAGAAAAGAAAGGAAAGGAGGGGAGAGGGGAGGGGAGGGAAGGAGAGGAGAGAAAAGAATGGGAGAGGGGACAGGAGAGGGGGAGACAGGGGGAGTAGAAGAAAGAAAAGAAAACTCTGCTTCTTGCGCGGAGCCGGCAATCGCGGAGCAAGACGCCCGTTCGGCGTTAGGCGTAGCATTGCTTAAAAAGCAATGTGATTCTTCAGTTTTAGTGCACAAAATTCACCAAACTTTCTTAACGCTTCTAAGAAAACATACATAAGTTGGAATCTGAAAAAGCTAAATATACTGAAATCCGTGTTTTAGTTGTCATCTTAAAAAAAATTCTCCCTTGGAAACCTGATTGGGAAAGCACATTGCAAATTATTATTGATGTAGTTATACTTTGGCGTCTGCTAGATTTCTAACTGTTTTTTCAAAGTCTCCTGTGAATGTTAGTTTTAAAACTTTTGTGTTTTCTATGCTTGCTAGGTTTTGTAAAAAAAAAAGAAAAAACAACCCACAACATTTTGCTCTAGCTTTGAAGCAGAGAAGAGAAGAAGAAAGGGGGTGGAAAGAGAGAAATCCTCTTTTTAAATATGAAAACAAATTTTAAAATGGTGGCTAGAGCTGATATTCTTTCTTTCATCCCCATGCATCTGTCATTCAAACGTCACTCCTGCCACCCCATTTGCACTTGCCAGAAGTCAGTAAGAATTTAGCCCCCAAGTTGTAAAGCTAAGAAACCTACCAATTTGACTTCAGGAAGACAGAGACTCTTGAAATGCTGCTTTTCCATTAATCTTAAAATTGCAGCCCACTGTTTGGACATGGCATATAGAAGGGAGACTCATAATGCAAAGCCTTTATTTATTTCAAAAGGGCTGTTTGAAGGCTCCCGTGCAGATTTGCCAGCCATATTGTAACAAAAACATTTTTTTTTACAAAGTAGTACAAATCCTAGTAGCCTAGTAACCACAAGCTAAACCCCACCATCAATCTGTATCAAGACCTGGACAAACCTTTTGGCAGAAAGCAAATGAGATGTGGCAGCAGGCAGGCTCAGGCACTCCTGGGCGGCCATGGCAAGCGGCAGCGACGGCGCAGGCTGACCACCGGCTGGGCCACCAGCTGGCCCAGCCCAGGGGAGGTAAGCCACCCGCCGGGCCCCACGTGCACCAGCTACCCTCCCAGTGCCCGCCACTGCCCCACTAGCCTTACCTTGGCCACCGCCCGTTTGGTGCGGCAACAGGCAGGCCCAGACACTCCTGGGCGGCCCTCCCACCCCTGGCCCTCTTTTACTTACATTTAGTAGTTGCTCAGCAGGGAGAGGTGGAAACATCCAGAAAGCTCACCTTAGCTGCAGACAACTTGCAGCAACGTTTTCCGACTGGGACTTTTGGTGGGCTCAGCAGGGCAGAGACAGCCTGGACAATTCCTATTGGCTTTTGAAAGCCAATAGAATTAGACTCTATTCAAGAGACTCTATTCTATTGGCTTTCAAAAGCCAATAGAATAAGAGGGAGTAGCACAGCTCATGAAAAGGGGGAAAAAAACAAAAAAAATTGCCGGACTGCGTTTCTATGAGGAAAAACTCCAGGACTTTGGCGACCCCTGTGAAATGGTCGTTCGACCCCAAAAGGGGTCGCGACCCACAGGTTGAGAACCGCTGCTATAGAAGCAGTAAAATAGGAAAAAAGGGAAGCAAGACACTCTCTAAGGCATTCTTTAAAATGATAGAAGAAATCTGCATACAAGACATTTGGAGAGAAATAAACCCCAAAAAGACCCAATATCGAATAGACACAAATCTTGGTCCAGAATTGATATGATATGGATGTCTCCTGAATTAAGAACTAACTTACATGAGATTGAGATAGAACCCAATATTTGGGCAGACCACAACCCAATAAAGCTGACTTTGAAAGGAGTAAAGAAGAAATTAAGATGGACATTGAATCAATCCGTGTTAAAAGAGAAACAATTTGTAGAAGTAACAATAAAGGAAATGGAATTTTTAAAAAAGAAAATAAAAAGGAAGAGACATCAATTCAGAATGTATGGGATACAGCCTGTCGTGATTCCGTGCCAGCCTGTGTTCCCAACAGCTGAGTCCGGGGAATCTGAGGAGGAGGAGGTGGAGGGGCCTGGGAGACATCAGAGTTGGAGGGAGGCTCTGATGAGTTACAAGACTCACATTCCATTGAGGAGCCTGGCCCCTCCAATCGTGTTCAGGATGAGATGCAGCTGTGTGGGGAGGATGCACAGCTGTTGGAAATGAGAGACGCTCGCAAACAAAGACAGCTAGGAGAGTAAACCAGAAAGAGGCAATGGGACGACTCCGGAGAAGGCACTGAGAAGCCACGCCTTGAGGACTGAATTACAAAAGGGGAATGTGTGGGCGGTGCTGGTTGCTGAAGGCAACCGTTGCAAAGTACTTCATGGGATCATGTTCTGTTAGTATTGCTGGTGACTACTTCTCTGTTTTGCATTGTGTTTCGTGTGGACAATTTCCTCCATTTGGATTGTGTTTTGCTGCTTTTGTTTCTGGACTATTTGGCAGGTTTGTTACCCATATTAAAAGGGGTTTGTTTTCTTCTGAGTCTCCAGCCTATTTTCTCAAAAGGGGTTTTGTCCTTGTGCCTTTAACAAGGATGGCCATAGGCTGGGACAGAACACAGCCAAAGCATATTTCAGAGGATTAGTTATAACATATGTTATGTATTGATATTAAGAGTTGATGTGTTTTGGTTTAAACGTGTCTCCAACCTTTTTGGAGGGAAAATTAAGTTTAAGTTTGAGCAGGAAAACACCATTTGATTTGAGTGGTCACCGCCTAGAGGCGGCAAGTATAAATAGCCGTCATTCGGCCAGTTAAGCCAGTTCTGTTTTCTGTTGCAATAAATAACGTTGCATTAAACCGGTCTGGTCAATGCCTCCAAAAACCCACTATGCAACAGTGGCGATGAAGGTGGGATCTTGCTGACAAACGGAATGATGCCTATTAGAGTTGAAGTCACAGGGTGTTAGTCCAGGCACCAGAGCCCTGGTGGGACCACGTCCCCATCCTGCCTGCCAGTAAGCCAAACTGGAGGCACAGCGTCCTGAGGGATCCGTCCCCAGGATCTAGACAGTTCATTTCCTATCGCAGCAAGAGAGGCAGCGCCCAAGACCTCACTAAAGCTCTACCACAGCCAAGCTGGGCAGGCTGAACGAATTTGATGTCTCCCATCCAGAACAGTGGAGTTCTTACATCTCCAGGGTGGACAACTACTTGCGGGCCAACCAGGTTAGAGAAGATGGCTTCAAAGCAGATGCTCTACTCTGCACTTGTGGACAGGCTATGTTCAACATCTCCAAGAATCTGGTAGCACCAGCCAGCATCGAATCAGTAACCTATGCTGACTTAAAGAGGAGGCTCAAGGAGCACTTTGAGCCAAAGCTGTCCATCATCGCTTGGCGTCACACGTTCGAACAACGGGAGCAAAAGTCAGGAGAATCAGTAGCTGAGTTTGTGGCAGCACTTCGTCAGGCTTCACGCAACTGTGAGTTCCCTGACTTAGAATATCGTCTAAGAGACAGACTTGTGTGTGGACTGTTGAACAGAGAGTTGCAACAGCGCCTATTTGCAAAGGAGAATCCAACCTTCCAAGTCGCTCTGAAGAAAGTCATGGCAGATGAGGCTGCCGGCGGAGCAGTGAAGGCTCTCCTGCCTCAGAAAACACATTTCAGCCCCGCAACAATACATCAGGAGACCACTGAGAGACTGAGTGAACCAGAAGAAGTTGATGAGATCGACCGGCTGCAGAAAGAGCCTATCAGACGGCATCACACAGTAGAACACGCAATCCTTCCTCTAAACTGTGCTAGCTGTGGAGGACAACATAAAAGAACTGAGTGCAGGTTTCACACAGCCTTGTGACGAGCTTGTGGAAAGCAAGGCCACATCTCCAGGGTCTGTAGAGGTTGCCAGAAAGGAGCTAACCCTGCAGATGTACCGCAGAAAGGTAGATGGGCCCCGGGACAGAACAGGGTTGGATACTGTTCAGGGAGGAGGAGTATTCAGTGGACGGGAGCCCAACGCCCCCTCAAAGAGAAGTTGAGACTTCAAGTTAAGCTTCAAGGGGTCCCATGTTCAATGGAGCTAGACACCGGGTCAGCTCTATCATTTCATACAGGACCTTCAAGTATATTTGTAGGCAAGGCAAGAGGCGAGTTCAAATCAAACCGTCAAGCCTCATCCTAACTGATTTTCAAAATTGCCGCATGACTGTTAGGGGTGAAGCCACTGTAATGGTCAAATTCAAAGACTTTGAGGGTCCCCTCAGCATGGTAGTCATCAATGGTCAGCGCACCAGTCTCATCGGATTGGACTGGTTCGAAGCCCTGGGCATCCTTGTAACGGGCATGCATCACACACAAGCAGATGACCTGGCAACAGTATGCCAAGAGTATGCTGATGTGTTCAGTTCTGACCTAGGACAATACAAAGGGGCACCCATTTCCCTAAATCTTGACCCGACAGTCACCCCAATTAGAATTAAACTGCACAGAGTGCCTTTCGCTTTAAAACAAAAAATTGATGCGGAGCTGGACAAACTAGTGCAACAGGGAGTGCTCCAACCCGTGGACAGTAGCCTGTGGGAGATTCCCATAGTGACTCCTGTAAAGCCGAATGGGGACGTCCGCATCTGTGCAGACTACAAGTGCACAATTAACAAGGCACTCCAGCAGCATGCTTACCCAGTTCCAGTGGTAAGCCACATTGTAGCCTCGCTCCAAGGAGGCCGTCTGTTTCCCAAGCTAGACCTTGCACAAGCATACCGACAGCTGCCAGTTGATGATGCTACAGCAGAAGTGCAGACCATCATCACCCACAGAGGGGCATTCCGAGTACGCCGCCTGCAGTTTGGGGTAAGTGTAGCCCCCGGCTTGTTTCAAAGAGTTATGGAAAGGACACTAAAAAATATACCTGGTGTTTGCCCCTATTTTGATGACGTCCTAATTGCAGGAGAGTCAGCTGCAGTCCTAGCAGAACGACTCAGGGCAGTACTTCAAAGGTTCTGTGAGGCGAGACTTAAGTTAAAAAAGGACAAGTGCCAAATTGGCGTGGACTCTACTGAGTTCCTGGGATTCCGGATAGATGCTGCAGGGATCCATCCATCTGAGGCTAAGCTCAAAGCCATTCAGCAAGCCCCCAGACCTAAATCTAAGGAGGAGCTACAGGCATTCTTAAGACTATTAAACTTTTATCACTCGTTTTTGCCACACAAAGCAGCATTGGCAGAGCCACTCCACCATCTGCTAGACAAAAAAGCACCTTGGGTGTGGACAAACAACCATGACAAGGCATTCAGAGCAGTCAAACCACTGCTATCTTCAAGCTCCATGTTAGCTCACTTTAATGAGAATTTGCCAGTGACATTAGCATGTGATGCCTCACCTTATGGCATTGGAGCAGTGTTAAGTCATTGAATACCAGACGGTTGGGAAGCCCCTATTGCTTACTACTCTAGGACAGGGCTTTTCAACTGGTGGTATGCGTACCACTTGTGGTACATTAATGAGTGGCAGGTGGTACGCAGCCCTGACTAGCCAAGTGTAGTGGGGGAGGGAAAGAGCCAGCACAGGCAAGGACTTACAGTGAGAGAGTCCTCTGGAGCTGCAAAGGCCCCAGGCTCACTTCTGGCTCACCCTCCCCCATGAGAAAGGAGGAGGGGGCGGAGACAGGAGAGGCTATAAAAGGAGGCAGTTTGGGCAGGAGAGGGAGAGAGAAAAAAAACAGCAGCCTTGGGAGGAGGTGGAGTCAGCTGCACAGAAGGAGGAGGAGGAGGAGGAGGAGGAGATGATGATGATTATGAAGCAGGCTGGCCATGAGCTGATCTATAACTGCTATGGCAGCCACCTGTGCTGGCAGCAGCAAACAGGCAAGAAATGCAGCAGGGGAGGGGTCGCCCTCCAAGAGGAATGAAAAAAGGCAGCAAAGGCTGGAGGTGAGGCATGAGGGAAGGAGATGGAGAGTGAAAGGATTCTTATGTGCTTTTGTGACTTTGATATTCTGGGATTTGTGCAATGTGGGCTTTGTGTTCTTAAGGAGTGTTTGGCAATATCTATTTGGCTGATGTCTCGTGTTAGCTTCTATTGCTCTGCTGTTGTTAGCTGTAAGTTTTGCTGCAAGGGATTTTGAAGTATTTTTCTCCTGAATGGATTTTGCCTGTAGCATTTCTTTACTTATGAATAGAGCCATTTGGGGAGGCTGCCTTAGCCGGCAGCCAGTACTTCCCTTTTTTTTTTCTTCCTTAAGTGCTGGCTGTGCTCCTTACTTTCCTTTCTAGCCAGTAGCTAATTCTTAAAGGGGAATGTGCCCTTTTAAGCTAGTTCACTCAGCAGTTTGTCTTTTCTGTCTCTGGAGGGGTTGGGGGTTGGGGGCGCTACAATGTATCTTCTTTATTTTTTTATTTTTTTATTTATTTTACTTGTTTGGGCTTGTATGCCGCTCCTCTCCAGAGACTCGGAGCGGCTAACAACATATATATAAAAAACAAATTACAATAAAAATCCCAAACAAGAAATATCTAAAAATGCAATACAACACCCACTCAAATTCAACAGTCAACCACAATCATCCCCAGGCCTGCTGGCAAAGATAAGTTTTAAGATTTTTTTGGAAGGCCGGGAGAGTCGGAGAAACGCGGACTTCAGGAGGCACTTGGTTCCAGAGGGCGGGCACCACAACAGAGAAAGCCCTCCCCCTAGGGCCCGCCAGACAACATTGTTTCGCTGACAGGACCCGGAGGAGGCCGACCCTGTGTGCTCTCACTGGTCGTAGGGAAGTATGTGGCAGAAGGCGGTCCCGTAAGTATCCTGGTCCCATGCCATGAAGGGCTTTATAGGTAATAACCAACACTTTGAATTGCGCTCGGAGACCAATAGGCAACCAATGCAGCATGCGGAGAGTTGGTGAGATGTGGGCACAACGCGGAAGGCCCACAACTGCTCGCACAGCTGCATTTTGCACTAATTGTAGTCTCCGAACACTCTTCAAGGGTAGCCCCATGTAGAGAGCGTTGCAGTAGTCGATCCTCGAGGTGACAAGGGCATGTGTGACTGTGAGGAGAGACTCCTGATCCAAATAAGGACGCAACTGGTGCACCAGGCGAACCTGGGCAAATGCCCCCCTTGCCACAGCCGACAAATGATGATCCAATGTCAGCTGTGGATCGAGGAGGACTCCCAAGTTGCGGACCTTCTCCGAGGGGTCTATAGATTCACCCCCCAGGGTAATGGAAGGACAGATTGAAGTGTCCTTGGGAGGCATCACCCACAGCCACTCTGTCTTATCGGGGTTGAGCCTTAATCTGTTAACGCCCATCCAGACCCTCACAGCCTCCAGACACCGGCACATCACCTCAACCGCTTCACTGATATGGCCAGGAGTGGAGATGTACAGCTGAGTATCATCAGCGTACTGATGGTATTTCACTCCGTGCCGGTGGATGATCTCACCCAGTGGCTTCATGTAAATGTTAAAAAGTAGGGGGGAGAGAACCGACCCCTGAGGCACCCCACATGGGAGTAACCTAGAGGTGGACCTCCGACCCCCCACAAACACCGACTGCGACCGACCAGTGAGATAGGAGGAGAACCACCGTAACACGGTGCCCCCCACTCCCAATCCCTCCAGCCGGCGCAGAAGGATACCATGGTTGATGGTATCGAATGCCGCTGAGAGGTCAAGAAGCACCAAGAAAGAGGACTGGCCTCTATCCCGGGCCCGCCAGAGATCATCCATCAGAGCGACCAAAGCAGTTTCGGTGGAGTAGCCGGGCTTAGCTATAGCCGCTACATTATATCTTCTCCACTTCCCTCTATCTGCCTGATCTTTGAACTATTTCCATTGATGCCAGCCTGGGGTGAGAATGGAATGCACCTCTGGCCATCTGGCTTATCTCTGGCTGCGGAAGAAGAGGCGTGAAAACCTAATGGCCTAACAACCTTGGGAACGGTGTCTTATCAACCCCATTCCCACAGCAGGTTCACACCTGGAGATTGGTCGGATGGACTATTGAGGTGGGGTTTGCTAGATGCTCTTTTAACCTATTGATTAATGCGGGAAACCCTCAGATCCTGCCTTCTATGCCTGCTGTCAACTTCTCCTAATAAAAGTTCCTTTTGGAATGAAGTCATTCCAGGAGTTCTGCTTTCTTAGGAAGAGGGATTGAGGCAGGTCCTTACATTAGGCAGGATCCTCTGATGACAGCTCGGATGATGAACCCCTGGTAAGTGGACCCATCATGCCCCTCACCAGAACCATAGAACTGTTTAGCTCAGGGATGCCGGGCAAGGTCTTGTTAAGAGCCCTGATAGACTTAGGCTGCACCCGCTGCCTCACAAGCCCGACCCTGGTGGGGAATTTAAGAATCCCATTGAAGAGGCTGAAGAAGCCAATTTCATTTGACCAATTAGCTGGGTCCATCGCAGGGGGAGTCCCAGCCAACCTCGCCACACAGCCCATCCAGTTCACCATAGGGGACCACGTAGAGCAGCGGTTCTCAACCTGTGGGTCGCGACCCCTTTCGGGGTCGAATGACCATTTCACGGGAGTCGCCAAACAACGCAGTCCACCATTTTTTCCCCTTTTCCTTAGCTGTGCTACTCCCTCTTATTCTATTGGCTTTTAAAAGCCAATAGAACAGACTCTCTTGAATAGAGTCTAATTCTATTGGCTTTCAAAAGCCAATAGGAATTGTCCAGGCTGTCTCTGCCCTGCTGAGCCCGCCAAAAGTCCCAGTCTGCAAACGGTGCTGTAAGTTGTCTGCAGCGAAGGCGAGCTATCCGGAAGTTGCCACCCCTCCCTGCTGAGCAACTACTAAATGTAAGTAAAAGAGGGCCAGGGGTGGGAGGGCCGCCCAGGAGCGCCTGGGCCTGCCTGCCGCCACCCCGAATGGGCGGTGGCCAAGGTAAGGCTAGCGGGGCAGCGGAGGGTGCTGGGAGGGTAGCTGGCGTGCGTGGGGCCTGGCGGGTGGCTTACCTCCCTTGGGCTGTGCCAGCTGGTGGCCCAGCCGGTGGTCGGCCTGCACCGTCGCTGCTGCTTGCCGTGGCCGCCCAGGAGCGCCTGGGCCTGCCTGCCGCTGCCCCGAATGGGCGGTGGCCAAGGTAAGGCTACCAGGGCAGCAGCGGGCGCTGGGAGGGCAGCTGGCACGTGTGGGGCTGACTCTCAGCTGGCTGTCGGGAGCCGGGCGGTGTGTAGCAGCCCCGCTAGTTCCCCACCGATGTCCGGACTCTGACCCAACTCCCAGCTGACTGTCGGGAGTCGGGCTGTGCTCCTGGGGGCCATGCAGACGTCGGCCAACTGCTGGCTGCGTACTCCCCGTCTCCCAGCTCATGGCAAGCCCAGGGGCTTGAAATGCGCCCCTGCCGACTCAGCTGCATGGGCGGCCGGTCCGAGTTGAGCCAGGTCTGGGCCGCTGCCTCCACGCCACTCCGGAGCTTCCCCCCGCACTGCCCGGCCCACCTCCCTCACCGTCAAAGGCCGCCTTGGCCCTCTGGCGCCCGGCGTGGCCCTGGGGCTGGTGGGCAGGAGCGGCTCCTTCCTGGCTTGTCGGGCTCCGGGCCTCAGAAGCAGCCAGGCGGCGGGGAAGAGGGTGATGCCCGCATGTGCATCGGAGGCCAGCTGGACGGGCCAGGAGGGGAGAAGCGGCGCCTTCCGAGCAGGAGCTGGCGCTCCGGCCGCACCCCTCTCATGTGTGATGAGTCGGGGAAGGGTTTGGCGGTGAAGGGCTGCGCAGCGTGGAAAGGGGCTCCCACGATCCCACCGCCGCGATGGCGCTCAGGAGGTTGGAGGGGCAGACAGGTCCCGGGGGGGCGGCTGGGAGAGGGCAAGAGGTGCCGTGATGAGGATGGGGGGCTCCAGACTACCATCCCCAGCAGCCCTAAAAAGCACTGTGGAAGAGTGGGGAATGCTGGGAGTTGCAGTTCATCACCATTTGGGAAAACATGACTCTCCAAAAATCAACCCTTCCTTCCTTCCTTCCTTCCATCCATCTCCTTCCCTTTCCCTTCAATCTCTCCTTCCTTCCTTCCTTCCTTCCTTCCTTCCTTCCTTCCTTCCTTCCATCCTTCCTTCCATCTCCAACGCCATCCCTTCACCTTCAATCTCCCTCTCCTTCCTTCCTTCCTTCCTTCCCTCCTTCCTTCCTTCCTTCCTTCCTCCTTCAATCTCCTTCCTTCTCCATCTCCTTCCTTTCCCCTTCAATCTTCCTTCCTTCCTTCCTTCCATCTCCAACTCCATCCCTTCACCTTCAATCTCCCTCTCCTTCCTTCCTTCCTTCTTTCCTTCCTCCTTCAATCTCCTTCCTTCTCCATCTCCTTCCTTTACCCTTCAATCTTCCTTCCTTCCTTCCATCTCCATCCCTTCCCCTTCAATCTCTCTCCTTCCATCCTTCCTTCCTTCCTTCCTTCCTTCCATCTCCATCCCTTCCCTTTCAATCTCTCTCTCCTTCCTTCCTTCCTTCCTTCTTCAATCTCCTTCCTTCTCCATCTTCTTCCTTCCCCCTTCAATCTCCTTCCTTCTCCATCTTCTTCCTTTCCCCTTCAATCTTCCTTCCTTCCATCTCCATCCCTTCCCCTTCAATCTCTTTCCCCTTCCTTCCTTTCCCCTTCAATCGCCTTCCTTCTCCATCTCCTTCCTTTCCCCTTCAATCTTCCTTCCTTCCTTCCTTCCCTCCCTCCCAACATTTTTGAGCAAGGAAGAGTAAGCTTCTCCAGTGAGCGTTGCTATATTGTTTTTGTAATTAATCACTATGCTTTAATTATGTTCAATTTGTAACAATGAAAATACACCCTGCATATCAGATATTTACATTTTGATTCAAAACAGTAGCAAAATTACGGTTATGAAGTAGCAACGAAAATAATTTTATGATTCGGGGTCACCACAACATGAGGAACTGTATTAAGGGGTCGCAGCATTAGAAAGGTTGAGAACCACTGACGTAGAGACTCTAACATTTGTGGTAACCCCTGGAATGGAATGCCCGCTTATTTTAGGAATGGCGTGGTTAACAAAATGAAACCCGAGAGTAGAGAACCGGAGATCCAAGATTCCCGAAAGGGAGCGGCCTGAACCAAAAAGAGAACCAGGGGTCCAGAAAGTGTGGCAGTGGCAAGTGATGGGGGGCTGGAAGGCATACCCAAAGAGTATCAGGATTTAGCTGAAGTGTTCAGTGAAGAGAGAACTGATGAATTACCCCCCCACACCAACCCACAGACTGTGCTATTGAGTTTTTGCCAGGGGTGAAATTGCCCAAGCTGAAAATGTACTCCATGACCCCTCAGGAGTTAGAGGAATTACAGAAATTTATAGACAAAAATTTGGCAAGAGGGTTCATACAACCAGCAAAGCCCAAAACGGCAGCCCCCGTACTATTTCATGAAAAGAAGGATGGGTCTCTTCGACTCTGCATGGATTATAGTTCTCTCAACGCAGTGAGCGAGAGTAACCTCTACCTACTCCCCTTAATGAAGGACATGCTAGCGCATTTGGCAAAGGGGAATTTTTTTTCAAAATTGGTCTTACGGGAGGCGTACTACCGAATCAGAATTAAGGAAGGAGATGAGTGGAAAACGGCATTCAATTGCCCCTTGGGATGTTTCCAGTTTACAGTGCTTCCATTTGGACTACAAGGGGCACCCGCTGTATTCATGCAATTGATAAATGAAGTGCTCCAGGAGCACCTCTATAAGGGGGTGCTTGTCTACTTGGACGATATCCTGATATTCACAGAAACCAAAGAAGAGCATGTCAAATTGGTCAGAGCAGTGGTAAATACGTTATGAGCGACCCACCTATATGCCAAACTATCCAAATGTGAATTCCACAAGGAGAAAATCGATTACCTAGGGTATCGTATATCTCCAAATGGCATAGAGTTGGACCCTGAGAAGGTCTGAGCAGTGTTAGAATGGGCTCCGCCCCATACCCGGAAACAACTACAAAGCTTCCTTGTGTTCGATAACTTCTATCGTCAATTCATCCCCTCTTTCGTCCAAATTGCATTACCCATCACAAATCTGCTAAAAACCAAAGGGGAGGGGAAACTGAAGCCCAGCCAACCACTGAAATGGACATTGGAGTGCCAAGCTGCTTTTGAGAAACTAAAAAGACTATTCTCAGCGGAACCAGTCTTAAAACACCCAGACCCTGAAAGACCTTTCATCATTCAGGCAGATGCCAGCGATGTGGCAGTGGGGGTGTTACTGCTTCAGGAGAATGATGAAGGGAAGCTGAAACCCTGTGCATATACATTGAGGAAACTCATGGAAACCGAGCAAAGATGGGCAGTGTGGGAGAAACAAGCTTATGCCGTTCATTGGGCCCTCCTAACCTGGCAACATTTCCTGAAAGGGAACAAAATTCCTTTCCAACTATGGATTGACCATAAGAACTTAGAGGCTTTAAAAACACCCAGGAAACTGTCCCCTAAACAGGTGAGATGGTCCCAGCATTTCCATCGGTTCAATTTCACTATCAAACACTTGCTGGGGGGGGGAACTTCCTGGCAGATGCACTGTCACGATTACCACAGTACAATAGCACAGACTCAGATAACAGACCTACTCATGCTGTCGAAGCAACTAGCAGCGCCGGTCACTACACGAGCACAAGCAAAAAATCCCAAACCGCTAGCAAGCTCAGCAGGAGTGGAGTTCAGACAAGCGTTAGAAAAGGATGAATGGTTTCTAAGCCATAAGAATCTGTGCACAATGAATGATAGCCTGCCGTGGGTGGGGGGGGGAAACTCTACATTCCAAAGAGCCAGAGATTAACCTTCATGTACCTCTGCCACAACTCCAAAACAGCTGGGCACTTTGGATTTGTGAAAAACTTTCATCTGCTAAAAAGCAGAAGTTTTGGTGGCCTTCAATAAAAAAGGACATTGAAAGCTATGTAGCTAGCTGTTCCATTTGCGCAGCAGCTAAACAAAGGCAAGGGAATACCCCAGGACTATTGCAGACAGTAGCCACCCTGTCAGCACCCTGGAGGGAGATTTCTATGGACTTTATTGTGGAACTGCCAGAGAGTGGGGGAAATACTGTCATTTGGGTAGTGACAGACTTGTTTTCAAAGCAGGTTCACTTCATCCCATGTCAAAAAATCCCCACAGCAACGACACTGGCAAAACTGTTTGTGCAACACATACAGTATACCAGCTGCATAGAGTCCCACAACGAATCATATCCGATAGGGGACTGCAGTTTACATCTGAGTTCTGGAAAGCTTTTTTGGACCTTTTGGGGACCACTCAAGGACTGTCATCTAGCCATCATCTGCAAATGAATGGTGGGTCAGAACGTTCGAACTCAGTACTGGAGCAATACTTAAGATGCTTTATAAATTACCTGCTCCCTTTTGCAGAGGTTGCCTATAATAATGCTGTTAACTCCAGCACCAGCTATACTCCGTTCCAGGTTATGACTGGACAAACCTTCAACCCGATGCCTGAACTACCAACTAACAAACCCACCATCCCCTCGCTGAAGGAATGGATAGCACAACTCCAAAATACCTGGCCAGTTGTGAGAAAAGCTTTAGATGAAGCTAGGGAAACATACAAAATGCAAGCAGATAAAAAGCAAATAGAGCCCAAGCCTTTCCAAATAGGCAAGAAAGTATACCTGTCCACCAAATATCTGAAATCCCTACAGCCATAAAAAAAGCTAGGACCAAAATTTGTGGGACCTTTCCCCATTAAACGGATAATAAATTTGGTGACAGTAGAATTGGAACTCCCCAAGACACTAAGACAAGTTCACCTGTTTTTTTCAATGCAGCCTCTTAAAATGAGAATTAAGCTTGCCCCTAAGGCCAGCTGCAGTCCCTGCTCCTCCTCCTCCAATCATGGTAGAAGGAGAGCAGCATTTTGAGGTCAGACAAATCCTAGACTCTAGGAAATATAATGGCTCCACACAATATCTGGTAGCCTGGAAGAACCTCCCTCCCTCCCAAAATGAATGGGTCCACAAACATCATGTCAGAGCCCCAAGATTACTTAGTAAATTTCATACTAGATACCCTGACAAACCAGACTAACCTGTATGTATTTTCTCTCCTTTCTTGTTTCCTCTACAGGTGGATCTCTCATTTTTTTAAAGGGGGGTGGCATGTCAGAACCCAAGTGTTGGGGTTTGGGGGTGTTTTCTTTATTCTTTATTCCTGTAGGTTCTGCCATGCTCCTGGGGGAAGGGGGGAAGCCATGGGCGCTACAATGTATCTTCTTTGCTTAGGTATAGCTGCCACAATGTATCCTCTCCGCTTCCCTCTATCTGCCTGCTCTTTGAAGTATTTCCCTTGATGCCAGCCTGGGGTGAGAATGGAATGCACCTCCAGCCATATGGCTTATCTCTGACTGCGGAAGAAGAGGCGTGAACCAGTATCTTCCCAGGTATTGATGTTAGCCTGATTGGTCTGTAGTTTCCTGGGTCTGTTTTTTCCCCCTTTTTGAAGATGGGAACCACATCAGCTCTTATTAGTGTCATTAACTCAGTGACTGTGGAACTCGAATTACCAAAACCCCTTAGTCGCATTCATCCAGTACTTCACTGCAGCGTCCTGAAACTGGAAATCACCTCTTCCCTACGACCAAAAACACTACGGCCTCCCAATCCCATCATGATCAAAGGAGAGCAACATTTTGAGGTCAAGGACATACTAGACTTTTGCACACATTGGGGTGTAAGGTTTTTTAGCTGGCAGCAGGAATCCGAGTCTCTCAAACAGCCAAACAGGAACTCAGACGGAGGCTTCAGGAGCGGGGAAAACAACTTTTTATTCAGCCAAACAAAACAGCTGGGTGGTTAACCTCCCGGCACACAGACAGCAGCATGAATGGGAAGATCCACACCTGGGGGGGGGAGATGGGCTACCTTTTTATACAAAGTTCTGTCCAATTGCAACAGCACAAAATTTAAAAGGGGACACGGAGGTGCGTTGATTGGCTTCAAAAGGTAAGACAGGCATCAGTTAACCTAAGTGTCATCGCTTCATTTGCATACAGGTACGTGACTCTCTTTGTTAAAGGTAAATGGTGTTTTTCCCGTGTAAGCATGGCTCCTAAACACGAGATGGTGCTAGCCTGAAATTGGTTTAATTTTCCCTTCATTTCCCCCCTTTTTAAATTGGCAGTATGCTTACTGCTATCTTGAAACTAGGGGAGTATATTCCTTTGGGACTGTGGTAAGAATCATCACTTTTGCTGGTTACTGTCTTTTAAGATTTTCTTTCTCTGAGGGGGGAGGTGCTGTCCTCCTACAAATCACCCCTGTTCTGGATCATATAACTCTATGTAACCTCGTACAGCTCTATGTAACCCTATCTAGAGAGCATGTATCAGTATGTCAGTGGGAGGAGTTTCTAAAGGGCATTGGGAGACTTCCTGGACACAAGCCAGATTGAAATGTCTTTGTCTGAAAGAAGCATGGGCCATCAGATGTCACCCGATGAGCCTGAGCCATTATAAAGATGGTATGGAAGAGAGCATCATCCTTTTACCTATAGGAATGGACAAAAGATGTATTTTCCAGAAGTATCAACCACAGCATGAATGCAAGTAATCTTTCTGATTAAAAATATATTTTTTGTTATGAAATCATTTCTATTGAGTTGTCTGTCTGACTTGATTTAAAAGAAGGTGTTTTTAACTCAGAGTCAGAATAGTAAAAGGATGCTCAAAGTTCATATCAACTTTGTAAAGGCAAATAGTAAATTGATAGGATTAATTTTCCTCTGATATGCAACAGTTTAAAGAAGCAAAGTAAAGATTCTCTAGCTTTATAAAGGCAAGTAGTAATTGGATGTGGCTAAATTCCTTCAATTGCCTGCAACAGTAATCTGTGGGATCAGTCTCCCACTAAACGCCTGCAAAGCAAAGTCAGTGTGTCTGTTTGGCAGACAGCGTTTCAAAGAAGGTGTGATTCAGATGCATTGTTTTGTTGATTTGCTGTTAACTCTGCAAGTAGCCACTGCATGATAAAGTTTATCTGCATATTGACAAGCATCTGCTGGCAAAGAATCATTGCTAGTCAAACTGCATGCTAGCCAACATTTTAAAGTAAAGTTATAAAGTGCCTTGTGTTTGTTTGGATGCTTCTGCTAGAATTACCTTTGGATCTGTTTACAAGCTAACGTTTAAAGCAAAGAGATATTGTGATGTCTATCTCACTAAGCAGAAGAGAGAAGTCTGCATAGCTTGCCTAATGCAAATTAAGGATCTAGAATTTAAGTGATCATCCGTGAGATCATCCGTGGTTTTGGCGTGGAGTACCACCAGTACGCTGATGATATCCAGCTGTACATTTCCACCCCAAACCACCCCAAACCACCCCAACGATGCCCTTGCCGTGCTGACCCAGTGCCTGGAGGCCGTGCGGGTATGGATGGGGAGGAACGGACTCAAGCTCAACCCCTCCAAGACCGAGTGGCTGTGGTTACCGTCGTCCCGGTATACCCAGCTGATTCCATCGCTGTCTATTGGGGGCGAAACAGTGGCCCCCATAGGAAGGGCTTGCAATCTGGGAGTCCTCCTGGACTCACGGCTGTCCTTAGAGGACCATCTGATGGCCGTGGCCGGGAGGATGTTCTACCAGGTTCGCCTGGTGCGCCAGTTGTGTCCCTTCCTAGACCGGGACTCGCTACGCACAGTCACTCATGCCCTCGTTACCTCCAGGCTGGACTACTGTAATGCTCTCTACATGGGGCTCCCCTTGAGGTGCACCCAGAAGCTCCAACTGGCTCAGAATGCGGCCACGCGGGTAGTGACGGGAGCGTCGTGGCGCTCCCACGTAACACCGCTCCTGCGCGAGCTGCACTGGTTGCCGGTGGTCTTTCAGGTGCGGTTCAAGGTGCTAGTGACCACCTTTAAAGCGCTCCATGGCATCGGACCCGGATACTTACAGGACCGCCTACTGCCAGCAAATACCTCCCGCCATCCGGTACGCTCCCACAGAGAGGGCCTCCTCAGGGAGCCGTCGGCCAGACAATGCCGGCTGGCGGCCACCAGGGGGAGAGCCTTCTCTGTGGGAGCTCCTACGTTATGGAACGAGCTCCCCCCCGAACTCCGTACAATGACAGATTTACGCACCTTCCATCGGGAACAAAAAACGTTCCTTTTTCGACAGGCCGGCCTGGCATAGAAGTTCTGGTTCCAGTAGGGTTAGAATGTTTTAGGGGGATTGAGTAAATTTTTAAGATTTGTAAGTGTTGGGTTTTAAATGGGGATTTTACGGCCAAATTATGTAATTTACTTTTAATTATTTTAAATTATGTATATCTATATGTTTTTAAATTTTAGGCTGTACACCGCCCCGAGTCCTTCGGGAGAGGGGCGGTATAGAAATTTGATTATAAATAAAAAATAAAATAAAATAAATAAGTGTTTAGAAATATGTTGATTCTTTATGCATGAAGAGAGAAAAAGCTGCAAAACCTCTGTTTCTTCTTCATGATTCTGCTAGCCAAGAAAGAAAGCAGCAAGGGTCCCCTTCGGGGGCAATAAAAGGTCAATTAACTCTCAACCAATGCTGTTTTCTTAGTCCACTTGCCGTAGCAACAGGTTGCTAAGGAAAGCAATTAAGGCAATTAACCTCTTCACCCAGCCACAGCACTGGTGAAAGAAGCTAAACTCCCCCCTCCCTTAGGAATGCTTGGAATTTCAGCCAATGTCAATGGAATAAGAAGGCATCTGGTTTCAGAGGCAGAACCAACCCCAATAGCAATGCAGTAGCACCCCCTGGTGGCCAATCTGCACACGACATCCTGTTCAATTTGAATTTGATTATGTTGGATTACAACAACTTGATAATTAATTTAGCACATAGCAGGCTTATACCAAGCCAAGCTAAGAGCACCCCCTAGAGGGGAAGAAGGTACTTCACTGCTCGGATCACTAACCACGCAGAGTAAATCTGTTAGTTAAAGAGCAAGTTACTTAAATTTATCCCAAGCTACCTACACCCCCTAGAGGGCACAGAGTGAACTTTGCCAAAGTATTCACTCACTCAAGCTGAAGACCAAGTTGTTCCAGTTTGAGGGAAATTAAGGAGAAGAAAGCAGAGCCAATTGTCCTTGCTTATTATCACAAGCTCATGACCAAGGGGTTCCAGCCTGCAACTTAACGGCCAGGTGGGAGTTTTGTAGCTCTACATTCTCTCAGTGGCCACTAGCAGTAACGTGGTAATAGGAAGAATTTGGCTGGCCTTTCTTCAGACACCCCCTAGTGGTTAAAGGAACCATACCCTTGATGGCAACCGGATGGGTCCACCAGCAGCGACTACGGCTATACTTAGGGCAGCGCCACAGGATCTTCCCACCGTTGCTGCCCCATTGAACCCACTGAACCATACCCTTGATGGCAACCGGATGGGTCCACCAGCAGTGACTACGGCTATACAGAAGGCAGCGCCACAGGATCTTTCCATCGTTGTTGCCCCACGGAACCCGTCGAACCATACCACTGATGGGAACCGGATGGGTCCACCTGCAGTGCCAATGGCCCTACAGCAGAACCAGCCGTCACTCAGGGACAAGATTGAAAGAGCTCGAGCCATACTACAGTCCCTGCTGCGCCAACAGGAGGCAGTGTCCCAAGGAACTGCCACCAGACCTGACCACAGAGGAGAGTCTCGAGCACCAGCTGTGCCAGCCCACCAGGGAGCCAGCTACGCTCTACCAGAAAGACAGACCCTCCAACAAGTAAGCAAGCAGGAACCTGGGTTCCCTCAGCTCAACGCCCGAGCAGAGGAGTTCAGACCAAGCCAACAAGGTCCCTTGCACGTGACATGGCAAAATACCCTCAGCCAACAATACGGCAAAGGAAGTTACCAGCCAGCCATGGTGCACGCCCCCGCTCCCGGAAGGGATGCACCACCTCCACCAAGCTACAGCCCACACACGGGGTCGACGCATCCCCCAATGTACGTTGGAAGAAGGTTGGACTTGGCAGCCAGAGGCGTACGAAGATTCTCCAACAAACCTGGAAAAGACTACTTATTGTGGAAGCACATCTTCAAGCGCACCATCAATGAAGAAAGGGCTGGACCAGATGAGGAACTCGTCCAGCTGACAGCCTGGCTAGGCCCAAAATCCGTAATCACTGTGAACAACATCTTTGCATCCCATTTGGGTGACCCTGACATCGGCCTTGCAAAGACTTGGGCCACACTTGACAAGGACTACGGTGAACCCACAGTGACGGAGTCCTCACTCCTGGACCATGTTCTCAGTTTCCCCAACATAAGAATCAACGAACGTCAACAGCTGAAGACTTTCTCGTCGCTCATTACTCAACTACAGACAGCACAACAGGATCCTACCTTGCCGGGATTAGCTTGCCTTGACCTGTTTAGGACACAAAATCCTATCATCCAAAAACTACCACAGTTGATATGTGAACAATGGATCGAGCTTTCTCGAGCTTACAGGAAAAGCAACCAAAACAAAATTCCCCCCTTTGCGGTTCTCGCTGAATTTATCAGTGACCAGGCTGACCTCTACAACGACCCCCTATACCTCTCCATCAGAGAAGCACACTTCCCAACGACCAAGCAAAGCAGGCAAAACCCTGATGTAGTCAAGGGACCCGTCCAAGCTACGAAGGACAGAACCACCTTTTCAGTGTACAAAACAGACATCACGCCTCACCCAAAGAAGTCTCCAGATGAACGAATACCGAAAAGTGTTCATTCAAATCCTTGTCCAACTAAAAAAGGCATGACTTGTCCAATGCACAAGTCCTCTCACTCTCTAAACGATTGCAGAGAATTTAGGAAAAAATCCCTAGATGATCGAAAGACCCTACTCAAAGAGCATAGGATATGCTTCAAATGCTGTGACTCTATAGATCACATGGCCAAAGACTGCACAGCTAGGGTGAAATGCCACCTGTGTGACAGTATCAAGCACCCAGCAGCCTTACATATAGAAACTAAGAAGCCCTCTGAGGAGACACAACAAGCGACTTCAATGACAGAGACTCAAACTGACTCCGAAGAGCAGCCAAAACAGTACAGAACGTACTACACAGAGATATGTGGCGACTCACCATGCCCTCCTTCATGCTCACCCATCTGTCTTGCAAAAAAAACTAGTTGGACCATAAAATAAAGTCATAGAAAATCAAAAATTTAAATTGCTCTGAGACTTAAGAATTCAAACAGACAGACACTGCCACATAACACCCTGGACTTAACAATTGTCGATAAGAAAGACAAAAAAGTCTGGATAGTGGACGTGGCAGTGCCTGGAGACAGCAGAATAGAAGAGAAAGAACTGGAGAAGATAACAAAATACAAAGACCTACAAATAGAAATAGAACGACTGTGGCAAAGGCAAGCAAGAGTAGTACCATTAGTAATAGGCGGCTTGGGTGCAATCCCAAAACAACTGGAGCACCACTTGAACAACACTGGCCTTACTAGGAACAGCTTCCATCCTGTAATGATATCTGTAACACCATCAAACATCCACATCTGCCTAGCCCAGGTCCTTGGTAAGGACTCGATAGGTAGACAAAAATGCCAAATACAGTCTGAACATCTGGCTGACTGTGCAATGTAGTTGCTTATAATTTCGTGGGGCTTGCCACTCTAAGATAATAAATAAATAAATAAATAAATAAATAATGTTGAAAGGGACCTTGGAAGTCTTCTAGTCCAACCCCCTGCTCAGGCAGAAAGCCCTATACCATTTCAGACAAATGGTTGTCTAGTCTCTTCTTTAAAAAGTCCAGTGTTGGAGCATTCACAACTTCTGGAGGCAGGTTGTTCCACTGATTAATTGTTCTGTCAGGAAATTTCTCCTTAGTTCTAGGTTGCTTCTCTCCTTGATTAGTTTCCATCCGTTGCTTCTTGTCCTGCCTTCAGGTGCTTTGGAAAATAGCTTGACTCCCTCTTCTTTGTGGCAGCCCCTGAGATATTGGAACAGAGCTATCATGTCAACCTGTGGGTCGCGACCCTTTTGGGGGTCGAACAACCCTTTCACAGGGGTTGCCTAAGACCATCGGAAAACACATATTTCCGATGGTCTTAGGAACCGAGACACCGCTCCTCTATCCATCTCCTCACAGCTTTGAGCTGGGGGCC
This sequence comes from Bothrops alternatus, assembly GCA_034064705.1. Taxonomy (NCBI): domain Eukaryota; kingdom Metazoa; phylum Chordata; class Lepidosauria; order Squamata; family Viperidae; genus Bothrops; species Bothrops alternatus. The sequence goes on from JARGCV010000531.1 coordinate 703,383, forward strand.
TTTGCAGCACCAGATTCGTTTCCATCGAGCATCTCCTAAGGGAGGCTGCGCTGCTTCATGGTCCTTTCCGCGGAGGAGGCTGAACTAAGCTCTGCCGGCGCTGTCGCCCTCTTGACTCTCTCTCTCGCTCTCTCCCTCTCCCCGCCTGGGTGCTTCTCAAACCAGGCTGGGCGGAGCGGCCTTCCTGCCCCCCCTCCCCGGCCAGCTGGAGCCGGGCAGGCCGGCGACCTTCGGAAGTGAGGCGAAAACAGGCAAGGTGTGCTGAGCCCCGGGCGCGGCGGGTGAGTGGGCGGCGTTGGTGAGCACTTGGAGAGCCCTTAGGGTTGGGGGTCACCACAATATGAGGAACTGTATTAAAGGGTCGCGGCATTAGGAAGGTTGAGAACCACTGAACTAGACATACCCAATTCCAGCAACCGTTCCTTATATGTTTTAGCCTCCAGTCTCCTAATCATCTTTGTTGCTCTTCTCTGTACTCTTTCTAGAGTCTCAACATCTTTTTTACATCATGGTGACCAAAACTGGATGCAATATTCCAAGTGTGGCCTTACCAAGGCATTATAAAGTGGTATTAACACTTCATGTGATCTTGATTCTATCCCTCTGTTAATGCAGCCTAGCACTGTGTTGGCTTTTTTGGCAGCTGCAGCACACTGCTGGCTCATATTTAAGTGATTGTTCACTAGGACTCCAAGATCCCTCTCACAGTTACTACTATTGAGCAAGGTACCCCCTATACTATACCTGTGCATTTGGTTTTTCTTGCCTAAATGTAGAACCTTACTTTTTTCACCATTGAATTTCACTTTGTTAGATAGAGCCCAGTGTTCAAGTCTGTCCAGATCCTCCTGTATCTTAAGCCTATCTTCAGGAGTGTTGGCTATTCCTGCCAGCTTGGTGTCATCTGCAAATTTGATGAGTTCCCCTTCTATCCCCTCATCGAAATCATTTAGGAGAGAGGAACCATCACACAGCACAACTCATAACACTTGGTAGAGTTCAGCATACCAGCAGCTTTCTAGTCACAATGAACTAAGCCCATGCACCAGCTTAAGTCAGGACAGCAGCAAACACAACCCACGCTGTGAACCACTTCAAGCCTCTCCGTCTCAGAAGGCCTTCATCAGCTGCATTCACCACAAGTGTTCTGTTCCTTTTTTCCAGAGGAGGCAATTATTACTTGGCAATTAGGTTCAATTAGGACACCTCAGAGCAGCTGGCAATCTGTCATCCCTTGGCCTCATTTACAACCCTGATGCCCTTTTTGCTGTGCACTTTTTCTGCTGTTCAGGCTGATTTGCATCATCAGTTGGAAGGAAGAAAAATCATAAATGCATGAAGAAAGGGGTTGGAAGCCGAGGGAGATTGGAGGGGAAAGATGGAGAAACAAACCAGGAAATAAAGATGACCAAAAAGAAATGTTAAAACCCACTGGCTTGGAAAGGGATGGAAAGTTTGGCAGAGGAGCCACAAGATCACCATGTCTGCCTCAATAGAGGAAAGGGATACTTATTTGTTGACAAAGGATGTAATGAGGGTGAGTGGATAGGGGAAACAAGATCCTATTTTATATAGAGCTCAGAATAGAGTGAGACAAAAAATTATTTGATCCCCTGCTGATTTTGTATGTTTGTTTGCAGGATTTTCGTGTTAAAGAAATCCAGACGAGACGATTTTCAGAGTTAGAAAAATAAAATTCTGTTTATTGTTCAGAACGGTTTGCAAAGCGTGGTGGGACTCTTACCAGGAACCTCACGGTTACAAGGAGGAAGCCACACCTTTACAGAAGCGTTAGCAGAATTTATAGTTAGTTAACATCCCACCCCCTTTTTCATACGTCACTAGCCCACGTGTTCCAATCATATCTTACTATCACAAATATTACCTTATATGGCCTACTTCCTTATATGGCTATTTTTACCTATTTCCTTATATGGCTATGTTGTGTCCCTTTTCTATTGGCTAAACCCTACCTCCCTATTCTCTGCCTAGGCGGACACTTTGGGAAGCATGGCTATGAGTCATGGAAAATTTTAAACCTTTTGAAAATACTCCATTTTGGAAATACCCTCCTCAATCCCCCATTTCTTATTTGGCAATTTGTTTAATATTTTTCTGACTTTCAATCAATCTTTCTTTTTCTACTATACTCTCTTTCATTGGTCCAATTGTTTCCATACCTTCCAGTAATTGAATCTGATCTCCTATTTCTTTTAATACCATCATTGATTTTTATGGATGTTTGGGTTTTCATCATTCCTTCTATCATACACAGTATGGCTCAATTTCTCGCCTTCTCCTATTGGAATCAAGAAAAAGGCTGGTCTTATTTCCCCCAGAGCACATCGTCCAGTCCATTGTTTAGGTAGCGTAGCATACGCTCTTTTCCCACAAAGCCAATATAATCCATTTGGTGCAGGCCAGGACTGATTCCAATCTTTTTGTAACATATTTACACTTCCCTTTGGCCAATTTAATTTGATCTCTTCGTTACTGTTTTTAGGCCAATAATTTACAGGAAGGTTATCGGTATTATTAGGCCAAAAAGTACTTGTGCTATTAGTTACATTTAGTATCTTAATCATTTCACACCTGCTCATCCCTATATTTGGTGTATCCTCTTCCCACCTCTCAATACACCATGTGAATACCAAGTCCTGTCTCAATTCCCACACACTATCTTTCTGATGTATCGGTTGGCCTGTAGCATTATATAATTTGGAAGTATCCCATTCTGCAGCCTCCCAGGGCCATTGGTCTCCTACATTAGTACCCCCACAGACATAACAGTTTGTCACATTTAAAGCTTGAGCCACTGTACCAGCTAATTCAATAAATAGATTTCTAGCTACATTAGGGAGATCAAATGGTTTCTTGATTTCTTTCCAAAATTCTGAATAAAAATTGTGGGTCACCTGGGATCCCACTTCCACCAGACTTTGAATACTCAAATGGAAGAGTCCAATAGGATCCAATCCTTTTCCATATATTAGAATTCCGAATTGGGATCCCCATTCCTGTATAAATGTTTGTGGATTATTAATAGTAAAATTCACCCAATTACAATCATAACTCTTACAGTTGCTTTGCACTAGACCCTTAGACAACTGAGCGTATCCACTTTCAAGTCCCTTCCATTTAGTAGTAGCCCATTTCACACAGGACCATTGGGGATAATATCCTTGTTGCACTGTTCCAATGGTACACTCCGGGTATCTCCTTCCCCATCTAGGAAATTCAGGACATATATATTTTTCATTATAAATATATTCTCTTTGCCAATCTATATTTCCACAATGGTGTTTCCTTCCTAGACTTGATACCATGGAGGCTAACTTACAGGGTTCTAATTGGACTGTTGTTTCACTACCTTTTGTAGCCATCCGTGTCTTGAAATGAATTTGTCCACTACTACCTCCTGCCTTCACTATTAACCAGATTTGTTCAGGATTATTTTTGGGATCATAACATATTTGGGTACTCTTGCAATAACTGTAAGTCACATTATTCTTTTTACATTGCATAGCTTGTCCTGAGCATTTGTATTTAGACTTATATTTTAAGGTTTCCTTTTCCCTATTACCTTCTCGGACTTTAACTCGAGAAGGGAGTCTGATGTTTTTCAGGAGGAGTAGTAATATTCTTATTCCCTTTCCATATCACCTCACATTTTCCTCGCCATCCAGCAAGTAACTGTACTACCTTATTAGTTTCATTACAGATGTATCCCAGATCATTATAATTAAAAAATGGAGTATGGCAAATTCCGGACCAGAGGATATTAACCACTCTTGAGCATCTTGGATCATTACCTGTTAAAGCTAATCTTTCTCTACATATGTCTTCAACTCTTGCCAATCTCTGCTTAGAGTCTGAGCATTTTATAGTTTCACTCTTATTTACAAGAATCTTTTCAGTAACCCCAATTACCACATCACAATCTCCATATGTTCCTCCTGTGTTGTATGATACAAACCATTGGAATTCAGTCTGCTTGTCATAATTATTGTTTACACATAATTGGTCTTTTACTCTATTCCCCATACTTCTGGCTGTTTTGCTTTGTCCAACACACAAGTCTGCAGCAGTTCCTAGAAGTAGGAAGAAAATTAAAACCTTCATTGTCTTTTAAATGTAACTTTCAGAGGGTTTCCAGACACTGGAATTACATGCCACTCAGCAGTTGACTTCTTCACTCGAGTGTAGTGGGTCCAGCCTTTCTCCTTGATCCTTATCGCTGTGTCCGTCACTAATAGTACCAAGAAAGGGCCTTCCCAATCAGGTTTCAAAGTCTCTTTTCTCCAAGTCTTTATCCACACCTCGTCTCCCACTTCAATGGAATGTACTTTGAAGCTCAACGGAGGTGTCTGCACGAGATAGCCAGTTTTTCTGAAAGAATCAAAAGTCTGGGACAGTATTTGCAAGTATTGAATCAATCCTTTATCTTTACTGGGTAATTGTCCAACTTGTATGTTTCCACCCCTCAAAGGGATGCCAAACATCATTTCATGTGGTGTTATTCCCACATCCCTTCTGGGTTGAGCCCTTAACTTGAATAAAGCTAGTGGCAAAGTCTTTATTCAATTCAATCCAGTTTCCAAATATAATTTTGTCTGCCTTGGTCGCTATCAATTCTTTGTACAATTCCATATCTGGGGATAATGTGTTCTAATAAAATTCTTACAACAGTTCTAGCAGTTTCATCAAAGCAAGGGTATGCTTCCACCCATCCAGTTAAATGATCCACTATAACTAGTAAATATTTATACCTGCCTACTTGAGGCATTTCAGTAAAATCAATCTGCACATTCTGGAAAGGATACAACGCTAGAGGTCGCCCTCCTTTCAATTGCTCTTTTACATGATTTTGCATACAAATCTTTATTCAAAACAACATAGCTCATTTATAATCCCCAAATTTTTCTCAACTCCTTCATTTTAGACAAGGGTTGAATTACAATTCCTTCAATTCCCTTAGATATTATGTTTTATCAGTGTGTCCTGCACACAGACATAAAAACAAAAATAAAAATAAATAAATAAATAAAACAACGCCCCCCCTCTTCCCTCTCTCTCTCTCTCTCGCTCTTTAAGCAATACAGCCAGCTAAAAACGAAAGAGGGGGGGAAAGGGGGAAGAAGTTTTGCAAACATCCTTCACATGCATTTCTCTCACACATCCTCCATGGAACTCTTCTCAGGCAAACACTTGCCACCGCTTCTCAATTGACCCCTAAAACAATAAAATCTGCCTTTCAGGTATCACACACACACACACACACACACACACTTGCACATCAGCATATTCACACATTCACTTCCATTCAAACTACTTGTATAAACAACTTCACATACAGATATTTCATTTCATACTTTCTCTTGACAAATCAACAACTATTGGTCCTTCATTCCACATTCAAAGCTCTCCCTATTCTGGTATCCACCTTGAAATCCTCTTTCTCTGCTCCCATTACATACTGGTTCCTTTCATCCCTCCTATATTTTGCCTCAAAGGGACTCTGCTTATCCCCACACTCTTTTCTAGGAGGTTTTTCCTGCTTTTTCCTGCTTCATCACTTGCTGTCTTACTTTCTCTGTATCCCTCTAAAATCCCTCTAAACATACACTTTCCTCTCTGTAATTTCCTTTTATAATTATTGTGCGCAGTTCACTCATATGTTTTCTATGTGCTGCATTTGCGTTGTCCCAATCAGGTCTTTGAAGAGAATATTTTTGATCCGCAGGCAGGTAATCAGGATGGGGAGGGTCAGTTTTTGGATAGTCCCTATCCCATACCTTCATAGCAGCCTTTCTGATTACTCCTCTTTCCTCTGAACTGAAGAGGATGTTTAAAATATTATTCAACTCATCCCAAGTATAAATACTGGGTCCTAGGAGCAAATCTAGTTGTTCGCTTGCTCCCAAGGGGTCATCAATAAAATTCACCATTTCTTTCCGGAAGGCTCTTACTTCAGAAGCTTTTAACGGCTCCTGTATATACATGACTTGGGGGTGTCCTTGCGCATCAGGACCCCCAGGCATCTCTCTGAGGGGATATTGTTGGACTTCCTCTTCCCCAGCTCCAGCTCCTCCCTGCAGGCCAGCACCATCCGGGGTCCCCTCCAAGCCTAGTCTTCGATTCACAGAGGCATCCGGAGGGTGGGAAGGAGAGAAAGACGGAGTGGGGGGGTTTGAGGAGGAGGTGAAGGAGACTGAGTGGGGGAGGTTTGAGGAATGAATGGAAGAGGCGACATAGGGGCAATAGAAGGAAGACGAGGAGGAGGTGAGATAGGAGGAACAAGTGGAGGGGTGGGGGCCAGCGGGGGAGGCAGGCCCGGGTAATACGGAGGGGAAGAAGAGTCAAAATATCCCTTCTAGTATCTTCTTCATATGTGTGATCAATTCCTTCATTTTTAATCATTAATACGTGTTCCGGTGCATTCCACAAATCAGGGACCCATATTAATGCATAATCCAATTCATTGTCTAGACTTCTGCATTTCTTCTTTTGTACATATGTATATAAATTATGGCATTGGAAGTAATCATTTGACCCATTCCTTGGCCATTCTACGTTATCATCCTCCCACCAAATAAAACAACAAAGGTTAACCATATCTTCTTTGTTTAATCCTAACCTCAAAATCTCCCGATTGTAAGGTGGTGAACCCCACCTAGCCAATATTTTGCCTAAAGGGCCATTAGGGTCAATTTTGAGTTTAGGATTTTTACGGATCCGTTTTACACATTTCTTTGCCGAATCTTTTGAGTTAGTATTGCCTCCCATCTGTCCCACAGAGGGAGTCTGTATGTTCCTGTGTTCCTCCCGGTGGCCCTTCTACACACACACACCGTTCTCTGAATCACTTCCCAAGTGTTCCCTTCAGGCACACCGTCCTGCAGATCTCTCCCAGAGATCCCTCAAAAGGACGTCCACCCCCCTCTGCCACCAGTTCGCACATTCACTACACTATCTGACCGCCCTGGATCTTGTGTTCTGGTGTCTTCAAACCAGTACTTACCAGGGTCCGTGCACGGATGTTACCCGGTCTCTCCCAGATTTCTCAGATGTTTTAGTTTAGTTTTCAATTATTTCTCTTTTGCTTTATAATTCAACTCCTACTAGTCGTCTTTTTATGTTTTTAACGGGCATTCAAGAGCCACTAAGTCCTCTGGGTGGCTCCTCTCCGTTCTAAATGGAACGGGGTGCACCCAAGAGGGGACCCTCAGAGTCCAGAAGTGGATTGAATCCCAGCGGTGCCTCCAATTTGTTTGCAGGATTTTCATGTTAAAGAAATCCAGACGAGATGATTTTCAGAGTTAGAAAAATAAAATTCTGTTTATTGTTCAGAACGGTTTGCAAAGCGTGGTGGGACTCTTACCAGGAACCTCACGGTTACAAGGAAGAAGCCACACCTTTACAGAAGCGTTAGCAGAATTTATAGTTAGTTAACATCCCACCCCCTTTTTCATACGTCACTAGCCCACGTGTTCCAATCATATCTTACTATCACAAATATTACGTTATATGGCCTACTTCCTTATATGGCTATTTTTACCTATTTCCTTATATGGCTATGTTGTGTCCCCTTTCTATTGGCTAAACCCTACCTCCCTATTCTCTGCCTAGGCGGACACTTTGGGAAGCATGGCTATGAGTCATGGAAAATTTTAAACCTTTTGAAAATACTCCATTTTGGAAATACCCTCCTCATGTTTGCCCACTGACAAAGAAATGATCAGTCTATACTTTTAATGGTAGGTTTATTTTAACAGTGAGAGACAGAATAACAACAACAAAATCCAGAAAAACGCATTTCAAAAAAGTTATAAATTGATTTGTATTTTAATGCGTGAAATAAGTATTTGACCCCTTCGCAAAACATGACTTAATACTTGGTGGCAAAACCCTTGTTGGCAATCACAGAGGTCAGATGTTTCTTGTAGTTGGCCACCAGGTTTGCACACATTTCAGGAGGGATTTTGTCCCACTCCTCTTTGCAGATCCTCTCCAAGTCATTAAGGTTTCGAGGCTGACCTTCAGCAGCTCAAACCTTCAGCTCCCTCCACAGATTTTCTATGGGATTAAGGTCTATAGACTGGCTAGACCACTCCAGACCTTAATGTGCTTCTTCTTGAGCCACTCCTTTGTTGCCTTGGCCATGTGTTTTGGGTCATTGCCATGCTGGAATACCCATCCACGACCCATTTTCAATGCCCTGGCTGAGGGAAGGAGGTTCTCACCCAAGATTTGACGGTACATGGCCCCGTCCATCGTCCCTTTGATGCAGTGAAGTTGTCCTGTCCCCTTAGCAAAGACACCCCCAAAGCATAATGTTTCCACCTCCATGTTTGATAGTGGGGATGGTGTTCTTGGGGTCACAGGCAGCATTCCTCCTCCTCCAAACATGGTGAGTTGAGTTGATGCCAAAGAGCTTGATTTTGGTGTCATCTGACCACAACACTTTCACCCAGTTCTCCTCTGAATCATTCAGATGTTCATTGGTAAACTTCAGACGGGCCTGTACATGTGCTTTCTTGAGCAGGTGGACCTTGCAGGCACTGCAGGATTTCAGTCCTTCATGGCGTAGTGTGTTACCAATTGTTTTCTTGGTGACGTATGGTCCCAGCTGCCTTGAGATCATTGACAAGATCCTCCCGTGTAGTTCTGGGCTGATTCCTCACCATTCTCATGATCATTGAAACTCCACGAGGTGAGATCTTGCATGGAGCCCCAAATCGAGGGAGATTGACAGTCATGCTGTGTTTCTTCCATTTGTGAATAATTGCACCACTTGTCACCTTCTCACCAAGCTGCTTGGCGATAGTCTTGTAGCCCATTCCAGCTTTGTGTAGGTCTACAATCTTGACCCTGAAATTCTTGGACAGCTCTTTGGTCTTGGCCATGGTGGAGAGTTTGGAATATGATTGATTGATTGCTTCTGTGGTCAGGTGTCTTTTATACAGGTAAGAAACTGAGATTAGGGGATCAAATACTTATTTCACTCATTAAAATGCAAATCAATTTAAAACTTTTTTGAAATGCGTTTTTCTGGATTTTTTGTTGTCTCTCACTGTTAAAATAAACCTACCATTAAAATTATAGAGTGATCATTTCTTTGTCAGTGGGCAAATGCACAAAATCAGCAAGGAATCAAATATTTTTTTCCCTCACTGTACCTTTTGTTTAAACACAGGTTTCCATTGAACCTAGTAGGATGCAACTTATGGACAGGATCTGAGAATGACTCAGACTGAGGGAGAAATCAGGAAGAGAGGAAGCAATGGTACATTTTCACTGGTTTAGTTTTTGAAGGTTTTGGAGTCTGCTGCAAACATGGGTATTTGCAGCAGATTCAGCAGGGGCTGCATTTTGAATGAAATAAGAGAAATTTGTGACAAAGCCTTGTGATGAGGGGAACAGTGAGAGGTATTCTCCCAGGCATTAGGGCCAGTTGAGTGTTGAGTTTCCCTTTGGGTTATGTTATGTGCTTGGACATCATTTTATATTTGTTTACAGCAGAGTTTCTCAACCTGGGCAGCTTGAAGATTTGTGGACTTCAGCTTACATATTGATGCTAAAGAGGCAAACAGCATAGAATCAACCAATAGAGCCCACCTGATATCCCAGCCCAAATGCCTGAGGGAAAATACAGCTCTTTAATGGCTTGTGGAAAACCAATAGGATCAGGCCATCCAAATCTCAAGTGGTATGCTGTACCACAGGGCAGGTGCTCTGCTTGAGAAGGCACATCTCCAGGGTCCCAGAAGATGGTATTGCTTAATGGAAGGGACCTGGAGAATGCTCACCCTGCTGGATCTGGTGGGATGAGCAGAAGCAATGAGAAAGAGGTGGTCCTGCAAAAAATCTGGCCTTGTGCAAAGTATGGGTGATAGCCAGCACCTTGAAGTGCATGTAGAAGCTCATTGTAAATTAGTGCAGCTCAGGTATTATGTGACTGCACCATGAAATGCCCCCAAACCATCTTCACTGCTGCATTTGAGACCACTTGCAATTTCTGAATGCTGTTCAAGAGCAGCCCCATGTAGAATGTATTACAGTAGTCCAAATGGAACGTAAGGTGTGAGTGAACTTTGGTTGCCTAGCTACAAGGGTCTAGGGTTTGTTTCAATTTGATGCTTCACGTGTTTTTGCTCCAGATCTTGCCTGACTTCTGCTATATTCAGTTCTTTCCTACTAAAAGTACCTTTTCTCTAAATCTGTGGAGCCAAGAGTTTTTCTTTCCTAGGGATTGAATGGAGGCAGCCCTGACATGGAGCCTGTTCTTCCCCATCCAGATGCCCAGAAATTCCAGACATCACATGTGGAACCTGGGGCAGAGATTTATAGTTGGGCATCATCATCACACTGATGATATCTCACCCCATGTTGGTGATCTCACACAGTAGATGTTAAATAGGAATGGGGGAAAAGTAGAGTCCTGAAGCACTCCACTATCAGTGCTTCAACATTATCTAGATCAGGAAACAGACTCCACAAGACTAGAGCTAAGCTTTATTGAGGCTATATTAACATACTGTGGAGTCCTTGGTGCTCTGAGCTTTGTTTTCTTGCAGATCTTTCATTACCCAACTAGGTAACATCTTCAGTGCTAGGGTTGAGGTTTTCTTCAGCTAGTACTGAAGATATTACCTAGTTCAGTAATGAAATGTCTGTAAGAAAATGACCAAGCTCAGCACCATAGACTCCACAGTTCAACCCTGAACTATAAATATTCTCTTCTACTGGTATTTTAACATACTCTTGCCAAGTCTGATTGTGTTTTTCCTCCCCACCCTCTTATACCCAATTGAGTCAGGGAGGAGTCAGCTCCAATCTCTTCTTAATCCTATCTCCTTTCCCAGAGCTTAGGGAAGGCTTTTGTACTGTTTTGCTTTGATCATCTCCATGATGCTGCATCTGCAAAGCAGGGATTTGGACTAGATCTCTCTGCTCTTAGCAACACTGATTGAAACTGCCCTTGAAGAAAGGAGGAATCCTGCAACATGGAGCCAATCTAGAAGGATAATATGACTGATGGTATCAAAGGCTGCTGAAAGACCAATGAGGGTCAGGATGTACATATTGTCCCCATTCAAGTGCCACCAAAGGACACCAACAAATGCAATCAATGCCCTTTCAGTGTTATATCCAAGTCTGAAATCCAACTGAAAAGGGTCCAGATAATCCACTTCATCCAGGGTTGTTTAGAAGATAGGTGATAATTTAAAGACAGGATACTTGCAAGCCTAGATAGCACAGCATTCTATCCTTTTTCCAGCCACGTGCTCTGTCCTTTCCTATTTGGCACCAAGAGAGCTCTAGGCCAGAGATGGGCAACCAGCAGCCTTCCAAATGATACTGGGCAGCAAATTCCATCACACCTGACCATCGCTAAGTAGACCTCATGGCAATGGGGGTACAGGTAGTCTTTGCTTAGCAACCACAATTGGAACTGGCAACTCAATTGTTAAGCAATGCGGTTGTTAAGTGAGACATCACATGACCCTGACTTCTGATTTTACTGCTGACTTCTGGGTTCTCAAATGGCCATCATGTGACTTCTGGGTTCTCAAATGGCAATCATGTAACTGCAGAACACTGTGAAGGCCATACATATGAAGAACAGTTGTAAAGGTACTTTTTTGGTGCTGTTGTAAGCTTAAACAGTTGGTAAACAGTACAGTCGTTAAGTGAGGACTACCTGTACAACAATCTCAGCCAGGGAATGTCATCTGGCAGGGTTGAGAAAGTCTTGGAAGATCATGCATCTGGAGATCAGATTGGCCTGGATCCTGCTGGCCTTCTTAAAGACCCTGTAAACATGTTTTTGCCAATGGGCATGGGGACCCAGAATGTCTAGAGCCAGTTCAGTGACTGTATTGCGTGTTATTGCTGGATACACTTACCTTGGCTGTAAGGCTTATGAATGATTTCTATATGATTTTTTATTTTTTTGTATTGCTTTTAGATTGCTGAGTTGTTCTATTTTATATTATTTTTACTTAAATCCAGTTCTTGGTAATTTATCTTGGAATACTTCAGCTGAGAGTATAAACTTCTAAATAAAGCAGGTGGGAGGCTACAGACAGAATATCTTAGTTCAGATGTCTATGGAGATTCTCAGTCATACAGGTCATACCGTGTTTTCCCGAAAGTAAGACCTACCCAAAAATAAGCCCTAGGTTGATTTTTTTTTGGGGGGGACTAATATAATCCCTACCCCCAAAATAAGCCCTAGTTTTGGGGCAAGGCAACCCTCTGCAGTCGGGGTTCAGGCCCGGCTACAGCACCGAAACTGCTTTGGTCGCTCTGATGGATGATCTCTGGCGAGCCTGGGATAGAGGCCAGTCCTCTGTCCTGGTGCTTCTTGACCTCTCAGCGGCGTTCGATACCATTGACCACGGTATCCTTCTGCGCCGGCTGGAGGGATTGGGAGTGGGGGACACCGTATTGCGGTGGTTCTCCTCCTATCTCACTGGTCGGTCGCAGTCGGTGTTTGTGGGGGATCGAAGGTCCACCTCTAGGTTACTCCCATGTGGGGTGCCTCAGGGGTCGGTTCTCTCCCCCCTACTTTTTAACATTTACATGAAGCCACTGGGTGAGATCATCCACTGCCACGGAGTGAGATACCATCAGTACGCTGATGATACTCACCTGTACATTTCCACTCCTGGCCATATCAGTGAAGCGGTTGAGGTGATGTGCCGGTGTCTGGAGGCTGTGAGGGACTGGATGGGTGTTAACAGATTAAGGCTCAACCCCGATAAGACAGAGTGGCTGTGGGTGATGCCTCCCAAGGACACTTCTATCTGCCCTTCGATTACCCTGGGGGGTGAATCTATAAACCCCTCAGAGAAGGTTCGCAACTTGGGAGTCCTCCTTGATCCACAGCTGACATTGGATCATCATTTGTCGGCAGTGGCGAGGGGGGCATTTGCCCAGGTTCGCCTGGTGCACCAGTTGTGTCCTTACTTGGATCGGGAGTCACTCCTCACAGTCACACATGCCCTTGTCACCTCGAGGATCGACTACTGCCACACTCTCTACATGGGGCTACCCTTGAAGAGTGTTCGGAGACTACAATTAGTGCAAAATGCAGCTGCGCGAGCAGTTGTGGGTCTTCCTCGTTGTGCCCACATTTCATCAACTCTCCGCACGCTGCATTGGTTGCCTATTGGTCTCCGAGCCCAATTCAAGGTGTTGGTTATTACCTATAAAGCCCTTCATGGCTTGGGACCAGGATACTTACGGGACCGCCTTCTACCACATACTTCTCTACGACCGGTGAGAGCGCACAGGGTCGGCCTCCTCCAGGTCCCGTCAACGAAACAATGTCGTCTGGCGGGCCCTAGGGGGAGGGCTTTCTCTGTTGCGGCGCCCACCCTCTGGAACCAACTACCTCCTGAAGTCCGCGTTTCTCCGACCCTCCTGGCCTTCCGAAAGAATTAAAAAACCTACCTCTGCCGGCAGGCCTGGGGATGATTGTTGATTGTGGTGTGATTGATGAGTATGTATGGGGTTTGTATTTTTAATGTTGTTCGGATTTGTTCAATTGTTTATATATATATGTTGAAAGCCGCTCCGAGTCTTCGGAGAGGAGCGGCATACAAATCCGAATAAATAAATAAATAATAAATAAATAAAGGCACAAACCTTAAAATCAAGCTAGGGCAGGAGTGGGTGTGTGGAACTGCCCCATGTGCCTCGCACCCACTTACCTTGCAGCCAGGCCTTTCCTCACCGACCCACTTCTTCTGAGGCGTCCCCAGGCCTGCATTTCTCAGTCAGAGGTCTTTCTGGAAGGCCACTGCAGCCAAGAAATGAGCTATGGATTCAATCCATAGCTCGGTTCTGCAAAGCTTCTGCAGCCGAGAACCAAGCTAAGGATTGAATCCATAACTTGGTTCTCGGCTGCAGTGGCCTTCCGGAAAGGCCTTTGACTGCCAAATGCAGGCCGGAGCTCCATTTCAGCTGCAGAATGAAGCTGCTCCTTCGGCCACAGAAGAAGTGGGCCAGCTGGGAGGGGCTGACAGTGCCGGAGGTGAGTGGAAAAGATACCTGCCCCTGGAAATAAGACCTGGTGCCTCTTTTGGAGGCAAAAAAAAAAAAAAAAAGACCGGGTCTTATTTCTGGGGAAACACGGTAGATGTCTCAAAGGTGCTTTTTCAAAAGGCAACTGGACTGTTTTTTCCTTGAGGAAGAAGATGTTTTGCTTCTCATCCAAGAAGCTTCATCAGTTCTGACTGGAAGGGGGAGGGGAGAATGGAAGGATTAGTTCTCACTTAGTTCAAAACTAATCCTTCCATTCCCCCCCCCCCCAGCATCCAGTCAGAACTAATGATGCTTCTTGGATGAGAAGCAAAATGTCTTCTTTCTCAAGGAAAAAACATAGTCCAGTTGCCTTTTGAAAAAGCACCTTTGAGACATCTTAGTTCAGACAGAATTAATTTGATTTCTTCTCCCTTATAGCTTTAATAATACAGCAGCCCATGACTTGGTATTCATTACCTTGAGAATATGATAGAACAGCTTTGGTATACTGTATTTACATCAGAAAAAAAACACATTGAGAAAATTTTCAACAAAATCCATAGGTTACAAAGAAACCCTCTTTATTTTCACATTTCAAATACAGTGCATAGGTTTAAAAAACAAGGTTAACTGAATCTGTTCATAAGCATGACAGCTGAAAATCATGAATCACAATCTGTAAAGCAGTTTCTGCAGTATAACAAACTCTGTAGATAATCATTCTAAAACAAGAAGAGAAATAGCATAAAAATGCACAAAACTTACATCTTTACATCTGTAAAGTTATTTGGGTAGCTAAGGCTGCTATAAACATGAGGCAAAACACCCCACCCGCACCCCCCACAGGGTCAGTAGCAAGACAGACCTTACTGCATTTGTCCCAGAAAACATGTTTCACAGTCAACATTAAAGCAGAATGCGTTTGAACAGCTTTTCTAATTCTATACAGGCATATCCAGTATTTTACAACATTACAGGTTAAGAAGGATCACACTCAGTAACAGTAACCTAGGATTCACAAGTCTGACTCTATTACATGAGAAATATTACAAAGCTATTACCACCACTGTATTCAAAGAAAACTAGAAGCCCCTTGAAAAAGGAAAAGATTAGTACTACAGTATTCTGCTGGAACAGGTCATGGATGCCACTTTCCTTTACAAATAAGAAATACACATAAATTCTTATTAAATAGATTATTCAGCTGTCCAGTATATAAATCATTCCTAAAAAAAGGAGAAAACCTGTAAAGGAAAAATATTAGTATAGATTAGAAAGTTACAAGTATTCAAGTCCACACATAAGGAGTTTCGTTATGTGCAAAATTCATTATCTGGAATGGACTATTCCAGAGAACCGAGAATGTTCTGTTTTCCAGTCGCAGAACTTGATGGATTCTGTCAGGGTTTGGTATAAAGAGATGGATCTCTAAGAACAGCCCTTTTCAACCTGGTGTCTTCTAGATGTGTCAGTTTTTCAATTCTTTAAGGTTACAATCCCAAAATATCTAGACTGGATATCTCTGTGTTATCTATGCTAGACATATACCACTAATTC
Organism: Bothrops alternatus; assembly: GCA_034064705.1. Lineage (NCBI taxonomy): Eukaryota > Metazoa > Chordata > Lepidosauria > Squamata > Viperidae > Bothrops > Bothrops alternatus. The sequence continues at coordinate 718,974 of JARGCV010000531.1, forward strand.
TTCTAAATGTAAATTTATGATTTGCTGAAAGAACAGAATCCAAGAGTGCACCTCTGATTCCAGATATTTTGAGGTATATTTAGTGCCTCTGAGAAGTCAGGTGGTAGCACTGCTTGCCATGGTGTAGTAAAATAATTTACTTGAATGCAAAAATCGTTATGCCACAAGATGAAACACTAGATCTCAAGAAGCAGGTGGTGAAGGGGAAAGGAGATTGAATATTTTAACATGAGACACAGGATACTCTAGAACAGTGTTTCTCCACCTTGGCAACTTTAAGACGTGTGGACTTCAACTCCCGAGTTAAAGTCCACATATCTTAAAGTTGCTAAGGTTCAGAAACACTGCTCTAGAACTAAACTGAATGATTGACCTGCAATATGGCACTGTGGATCACCAATAACAATTGGAACACAGTCATATGAGCGGCACTTACCACTCATAAAGTCATATTGCCCCCATTTTAGCACCTAAAAATAAGGGGGAAAATGCCCTCTTTCATATATTTTTTTTGGGGGGGGGGGAGGTAGCGGGTTGCAAATGCTCAATGGACCCATTTCCCTTCTTACAATTCTGCAACTGTCCTCTCCAAATAGGCCCAATCTGAATGACTGGCCTGCAATCCCTGGCCACTTTTGGAGTGCAGCCCTCAAGAAACCGTGCAAACCCTAGGAAAGCCTTGAAATGGCCAAAGCAGCATGTTCCTGCTTTATGTCACACTAATCACATACAAAAATTACACTCCATGGCCCTAAATAATTTTCTTAGCTCAGTAAGAACTCAACAATTTAACGTAACTCATCAGGTTCTATTTTTCTCCCTAAAAAAAGAAAACAAGCTGCAAAAGAAGAACAAAGATGGAGAGAGTTATCATATTGAAGAAAGAATTGAGTCCTTGGTAGGAGAACATTGGGACCTGAAAGAGCTGCAGTCCCATCCTTAGGAATTTCAGCAAACTGGATGGCTTGATTAACCCTTATAACAGTTTGGTACAAAGGGCCAATGAATGAAAAATCATGATTGGAAAAATGCCATAAGCATGATTTAAAATTAAGACAACTGCTGAGCAAAATAATAAAATAAAATTTTAACACTGAATAAGATATGAAAACTTAAAGATCTCCTATAAAGATGGGTCTGACATAGTGGTTCCACCTGTAAAAAAAAAAAGATTCATTTCAAGGTTAAGCACTGGAAGAGAGTCAGGAATCATTTCCTTTCCCTATAATCTGAAAGGAAAAGTATGCAGTTACTTAAAAGTAAATCTTCATTTTCACTTAGATAAAATGGGAGAGGAAACGAAACAAGCTTCATAGAAAAGACCAGTATTATGCATGTAAATCAAGCAGATAACCATACAATTGTATTCTAATTAAGAATAATTTCTCTGAAGAAACATATTTTCTGTAGCACCACATTAAGAGTAGCACCAAACAGCATTCGGCCAGATGATCTGTTTAATGATGATCTGGTTTTGGGGTTCCTGCTTACTGGTTTGCTAGAGTGCACTACAGATTTGTCATTAACAACTTTCTCCCATGAGGAAAGGTTAACACATTGTCTTCTTTCGGTGAGGTTGTTTTTAAACCAATAGCAAAGGGCAACATTGAGTTTTATCATTTTTTAACCTGACATTCTCAACCAAAGATTTTAAATAATATGAAAAGGGGTAGCACTACCAAAGTTGAGTATGGAAACTAGAATATATGCTTTGAATATCACAGTTAAAAATGATCCCTCCCAACCAGATTTATACCAAAAGATGACATACGTGAGATCCAATATGAATCAATGTTCTGTACATTAGGACCCAAGGCTCATATTAGTAACAAGTTATTAAATATATATGTTACTGGCAATGTGTGAAAAGCTGGCATTGTACAGAATGCCTAGGAAATCTATAGAAAGCATGATGTTTTTAGGAAGAATATGAAATATATGTGTTAATTTAATATGCTATATACTTTCCCTAGGTATTGTATGTAATATGTAGACATTATGCAGAATGACAAGAACAATAGGCAAAGCATGAAAAAGAGTCCTGAAAAGGGTTAGGATTAGAGTTAACCCTAACCCTTTATTGAAAAGACATATATGAAAATGAAAGAAAAAAATGCAAAATAAAGCATAGGACTTTCTTACTAGAAAAAAAAATAAGAGAAAAAGACCAGTTATTGACCTACTTGTTGCAACAAGGAAGACTAGAATGGCATTTTAGCAGTAGTATTTTATATTTTGCCAGTTTGACTTTTGGCATTGCACAGAATGCCTAGGAAATGTGTGAAATATTAAGTGTTTCATATTTCAACATCCCACTTTTGGCATTCTATAGATTTCCTAGGCATTCTATAAAATGCCTAATTTCACATATAACATACAGTACTGTGCAAAAGTGTTAGGCAGTTGTGCAAAAATGCTGTAAATTAAGAATGCTTTCAGAAATAGAAGTGCTAATAGTTTATTTTTATCAATTAACAAAATGGAAAGTAAATGAACAGAAGAGAAATCCAAATCAAAATTTGGTGTGACCACCCTTTGCCTTCAAAACAGCATCAATTCTTCTAGTTCTTGAAGGAACTTGGCAAGGTTCCTTCAAGGTTCTTCCAAACATCTTGGAGAGCTAACCACTGATCTTCTGTCGATGTAGGCTGCCTCAAATCCTTCTGTCTCTTCATGCAATACCAAATAGACTCAATGATATTGAGATCAGGGTTCTGTGGGCGCCAAACCATCATTTCCAGGACTTTTTGTTCTTCTTTACACTGAAGATAGTTCTTAATGACATTGGCTGTATGTTTGGGGCTGTTATCCTGCTGCAGAATAAATTTGGGGCCAATCACACGCCTCCCTGATGGTATGGCATGATGGATAAGTATCTGCCTGTATTTCTCAGCATTGAGGACACCACTGATCCTGACAAAATCTCCAACTATATTTGCAGAAATACAGCCCCAAACTTGCAAGGAACCTCCACCATGCTTTACTGTTGCCTGCAGACACTCATTATTGTACCACTCTCCAGGCCTTGGGTGAACAAACTGCCTCCTGCTACAGCCAAATATTTCAAATTTTGACTCATTAGTCCAGAGCACCTGCTGCCATTTTTCTGCACCCCACTTCCTATGTTTTCATACATAGTTGAGTCACTTAGCATTGTTTCCACATCGAAGGTATGGCTTTTTGGTCGAAATTCTTCATGAAGGCCACCTCTGGCCAGACTTCTCCAGACAGTAGATGGGTGTTCCTGGGTCCCACTAGTTTCCACCAGTTCTGTGCTGATGGCACTGCTGGACATCTTCCAATGTCAAAGGAAAGTAAGCATGATGTGTCTTTCATCTGCTGCGTTACGTTTCCTTGGCTGACCACTGCATCTACAGTCCTCAATGTTAACCATTCCTTTGTGCTTCTTCAAAAGAGCTTGAACAGCGTATCTTGAAACCCCAGTTTCCTTTGAAATCTTTTCCTGGGAGAGACCTTGCTGATGCAGTATAACTACCTTTTGTTTTATTCCTGTGCTCAGTTTTGCCATGGTGTATGACCTGTGACATGAAACTGTCTTCTACAACCTCTCCTTAGTAGCAGTTTGGCTGTTCCTCACCCAGTTATAAGCCCCCTACACAGTTTCTTCTGTTTCAGTTAATGACTGTATTTCAACCTATATATGAAATTGATGATCACTAGCACCTGCTTGGTATAATTGGTTCATCATACACCTGACCCTAATCCTACAAAATCCCCGACTTTGTGCAACTGTAAGAATTGATGCTGTTTTGAAGGCAAAGGATGGTCACACCAGATATCGATTTGATTTGGATTTCTCTTTTGTTCATTTACTTACCATTTTGTTAATTGATAAAAATAAACTATTAACACTTCTATTTCTGAAAGCATTCTTAATTTACAGCATTTTGCACAACTGCCTAACACTTTTGTACAGTACTATATATAATAAAAATGGGTTACAAATAACCTTACACAAAATCCTTAGGATTTAAAATAGTTTTGTAATACTTTGCAAATGCAATACTTTGATAACAGTATGGATCTTTGCTATTTTGTGGTGACCTTAATACAGGTACACCTCAGCCATGCTACTCAGAGGTATGTTATGGCTTTAAAAGCCAACTGCAATATCTTGGATGCGTTAAAAGAATTCTCCAACCCTTTGTTTTGTCCAAAATGGCAGCTGCAAAATAAAGCTTAGAAGACAGTGAGAAAGTTTATAAGCAGGCAATCAAAGAAACAAAAAACAAGAACCATTCCCCATCCATATGTATGTTAGACTGACATCCTAGTTAATGAAAAGATAATGCCTGTGATACTAAGAGTCTACTCTGGAAAGGTATGAATAAGAAACCACATCTTATTAATGTTTTCCTAGTACTAGGGAATGTCCATAAAAGTACCACCACATAAAGCTATACAATTCATGAATACAATCATGAAAACTGAAATAGGAGTTTATCCTACCCAAATAAATACCCTATCCAAATAAATACTTAGAATAAGTGAACTAACATCTAAGATAAATCCCATAGATGATGTAGTTAATTTGACTTCCTGATGTCAGCTACCTGTAAAAGTTTCTGCAAGATTAATATCAAGATCCATTAAGTTGTCAAAACTCATTTGAATCAACTATGAAGTTTCTAGTATCACTTCTTTCTTTGAAAAGTGTCACCACAAGGTAACATTGCTTCTTCATTTCTTCTGTGTTCAGTGTGAGCCCTCTTGGTAATGAAATATTGACTGTACCATTTAAAGTCAGTTGCTGAAAAGGAATACAGCAATCCCTTAGTTTCACCATTTGGGCCACATCTGGAAAAAACAAGAAACCAGGGAAGAATGAAGGAGAAATGTCATCTTATGTTAGCATTTTCCCATAAAGCTGATCAACTCACTCTATTTAATATATGTAAGCCTTCAATGATATACTGTATAACTCACACTAGGTCTCTTCAATAGTGGCTTATATTCTTGCCACATAATTCATACTAGCACCTAGAGGCTATCTAAAGGCCAACACTTGGTCAATAGTGGTTGGGTCAGTCTAGTTTGATAAAAACTACAAATAGTTGGTACATCCATCTCTATACACTCTAGCTATTTTTGTAGGTTTTTAGGTCCTAGCAATATCTAATAATTATACATTTGACTTCTGCTGAATGTGTCTCCTTCATGACCAATATTTCAGAACAACTTTTGAAAATTTGAAGAAGTGTAAAACACAATAGTTATATAGGGAAGATTTTCTGTAATCTTCTCATGATAGGTGAGCCAAGAGTAAATCACCCTCATTTTACCCTGGACAAAAACACCATTATGTAGATTATATTTAATTTCTTATGAAATTAAAATTATCCAACCTTGTCCAAAATGAATGTGAAAAATACATGAATTAATGAATACTATAGTGGCCATTTAACTTTGAACTATATAGTCATTAATACTTCAGCATCTACACATAACTTGACTACACTTTTTCATTGGTATGGGTATAAAAACTAAAGTGACCTAGAAAATGTTGCCAAATTAAATGAAAGTTATCTCTATACGAGAAAAAAGTTTCCACATACAGTGGTCACTGGCTAAACATTTATGCCAAATGTATGCTTTTGAAGTTCCAGAACAAATAATACACAGGTCAAGAGACATGTATTGACTTACTGGCATCTTTATAAAAAAACAGAAGAGTTACACCAAACATAACAACAACAACATCATTTATGGAACCATTTCCATTCAACTCTGATAAGACAATACAACTGCCTTCCTCCCCATCCCACCAAATAAGCTTTCATGTGAACAGCTTCATTTAAATTTTGTTAAAAAGTCTCATATTTACACAATACATTAAATGCAATCCCTGCATTTTGCATCTTTAAAAGAACACATGATAAAGAAAGAACAAGATAATGGTTGCAACAGATCTTCTACAAAAGATGTGGAGATAGGGTCAGGAAGCATTATGCAAAGAACAGGGTCTCCTATATTTACTGTGATTTGCTTTTGTGGAAGGCACCTCAAAATTAGGAACCAACATTACTATGATCATGCCAAACTCAGTTTTAATTTGACATTAATCAGTCAAGGTATTGTAATATTGAAAGACAATTCAAGCAAGAGATTTGGTGCCTATCACCCATACTACAGGTTTCCTTCTGCTCACTACAAAGAGACACAGAGAAAAAAAATCACAAGTTGTCTTCTTCTTTCTCTTTCCCATATCTGAGAATCCCCTCTACCAAAATGGTGAGCATATTACACACCTACTAGGCATTTGCCATCATGTGTAAGAAATGGGCCTCAGACAAATCATACAAAAGTCCACACCTTTATTTTAAATGCCACACCATAGATTTACCACATACAGAAGTTGTAAACCTTAAAGCATTAATTAATGCTGCCAGTCTTCACAATGCCCTAAGCTGTTAGAAGGTTATCCAGCCTAATCAAAGACCTACTGATATAATAAATAAAAGTTTCCTCTGACCTCAAATGTGATGTAGAGGTTGGGCATTATAAAATCCCCTCTTCTGGCAGGCATTGTTGCATTTAATCCTGCCAAAGTGATGCAGCCTTGTCAATGACTGAGCCCAGCTCTTTACTGCGTAGTAAATTCAGTTTCAACCTACTCTGTTTTCAGAACTATCTGGGTATTGTGCTTGTTTGTTATGGAGAAACTGTATCTGAGCTGTGCAGTGAAGACATATTTTTTTAAAGAATATTACTTTACATGTTAAGTCCTAAACTGCAATCTTAGTTTTGTGGAAAGACTGTAACATGCCCTGAGATGGGCAAAGGTATGATAGTCTCTCTCTTTTGACCCTGAGGGACTGTTAATTTTTAACACAATTCTAAGCAGAGAAAAGCTAGCCTAAATTGCACCATAAACTAAAATCCCAGTTTTCTTAACAAACACAAATTAAGAGATGTAAATAATAAAGGACAGCAAAACTCACCTCTATGGTATGGTCAAATTCAAGGTAGGATACTCCGCAAGATGAAGAGTTTTTTTCTAGCTAGTCGATAAAACATCTTTAACATATCTTCATACCCTATATTATACCAAAGATTCTACAGTATAGCTGTGGTACCACCAGTGGAGGGGAAAAAAACAGCTTTGCCTTTAGAAGACATGATGTATTTTTATACCTTGATTGCTTATAGCCAATTCCCACATCTTCTCTTCAACTGGGAACAGTTTTAAAAGCCTTCATCTGTTCAGAATATTTTGAATAATTAGAAAAGAAACATCACTACTTCTCAATGTCATATAACCTGCAGTCCTGAGAGAACATTCTTTGACTATATTTTTCTATATGCTCAAACTCACTGTCTAAGTTATAATCCTTATCAGCTCTGACTATGTTTAATGGCCTCAAATACATAACCATTGAATAGATTTCTAAGAGTAGTAAACTCTCACTAACTAAAGGAAGCAGGGAACATTGTCACAAGCGCCTTTCTTTGGAGGAAAGAGTTTATTTAGTATAAAAACAACTTCCATAAAGTCTGCACATATTTTCAGAACAGCCCACATCTCACACAGGAAATGTCCTCATAATTCACTAGGTGACATGGGAACAGTGCTAGAGTACAATTTGGCAGACTCTACCGTTATCAAACATTACTGCCAATTATTGCACAAAAATAAATTAAAATATGAAACTCAACACCAGTGACTCACTTCCCAACAAGCCTAACCCAAATGGATTTCCTGGACCTGAATATGTAAACATTCTCACCACCAGCAGCTTTCAGTTAGTTCCTGCCCATTCAAGCACTCTAAGAAAGCACAAGAGAAGGCTAAAAAATGTGTCGATCCAAGATTCTGGAGTCTGAATACAACCATCCTTCATACATAAGGACATCAAATTGGTGAGACTATTTGTCCAAAATAGGGTTGGTAAGAAATAATGCTGGGAACACTGAGAGGGACTTTTATGCACAATAAACTACATTCACCTTACTAGAAATAAGAGCTTTCAAGAATGAGCTTCAGAGCCTCTTGGAAAAAAAAATAAAAAATAAAAAAAATCCACAAATTACATAGACCAACTTTTATTCTATATTATATGCTTAGCTACAAACACTAGATAATAGGTGTATTCTGATTTCAACACCTCACACTGAAGATAAGGGCAACCATTATCAAATATTCTTTTCTAAGAAAAAACATAAAAAACTTTTCAAGAGTCAATGTTCTTTTGTTCCAAGTCATTGTGATCACATAGTAATTGCCTGAAAACATCCATGTACACTATTCATACATGAGATCTGTAATTATGTATGTTCGATACAGATCTTTTTCAATCTTGAAATCAAACTTCATTTGTAGCAAGGCGGTTGCTGTCAGCAGCTGTCGCAAAATAATTTGAAGTTTCAGAAGGAGTCTGCAAAGCTGGCACCAGAAATTACAGGAAGATTCTACCCTTCTGACTTCCTCCATAACTTGCTTTATTTTAAGACAACTTATGCTCAGTGGGTCACTCCACTATCAGTGCCACATTGATATGGGAGAGATCTATCATGTGCCTGGAAAAAAAGATGAACACACAATGATTTAAGGCAGCTGTATTTTTTTTAATGCATTAGGGAACTTGTTTAATTACACGCTCTCATGCAATTTTAGGCTTGGTTCAGATGCAGCCATGTTTCATAAGCAAGTGCTTCAAACTATGAAAAGTCTAGGTTGTTTCATTGATTTATTTATTTATTCATTCATTCATTAAATTTATATGCCGCCCATCTCACTATCCAAAGTGACTCTGGGTGGCTTACAATGCAATAAAAATAGATCTGTAAATCAATTATAAATATAGGAACAGTTAAAATTACAATAGACTAAAAACCCCAAGGACTCATGCAGAGCGGGGGTGGTGTCCTCTTTTATCACTGCACCAGCCATGTCCAGCCTAAAGTGTCTCCAACAGGGCCCCACACCAGCTAGCAGAGCCAGGTCTTAAGGCCCAGACCTCACCTCCAGCAGCAGGATGTTCCAAAGGGTGGGGGCCACAACATAAAAGGCTCTTCTCCTAGACCCCACCAGCTGAAATTCCTTGGCTGATGAGGTCCACAGTAGGCCTCTTCTGCCGGAATGTGTGGGGCAGGCCAGTCCCATTGGGGAAAGACAGTTCTTCAAATATCCTGGACCCAGTTTAGTCAAGCACCCAAATTTTTCACTGAGGCATTGGCTTGTTAAACTATAACATCCAGAATTTGAATCAACTTTACATTCTGCTTACAAATCATGATACAAAACAATTTGATATCCTGATTTATACACTGCACATAAAATGACATTTGTTCCTGATGCCATGGAAAACTGTAGCTTAAAGACAGATATAAATGTTGAAAAAAAGTGTATTAAGACACAGAGAAACAAAAATTGAACATGGATACAAGCCTTGTTTTTAGCCTGATCAACTATCACTGCTACAGTTGAATCAGGTCTAAACAGTTCTCCAATCTCAAGCAGATAAAAGGTCTTTGTAAAGTGAATTGGCTGTAAAGAATTTATAGTTTTCCCAATTGCTGTATTGAGCTATAACTTTTGTCTTTTTCACCAAATTGGTTAGGGACAATGGGATTGTAATAAAAGACATCTAACATTGAGAAATGTTGAGGAACAGTAAAATAGTTCATATATAAGAAAACATATGCGTAATACTTACCTGTGAAACTTCTGTTGAAATTTTAAAGCATCAGCAGGCTCTTTAAATTTTGCAATGGCCTTTCGTTGTTGAGGCAACATCTGTAAACTCTAGAGAAGACAAAAAAGGAAAAGAAATATGCTCTTTAAAGAACATCAGTGTTTGGAATAATTTCCTGTCACCAACTGTTGTAAAAAGTTGAGTTAAAGTACGTAGAAGCCATGAGGCTAGTACTTAATTTGCAAATCAATCCATCTGAATGCAGAATCTGATGTCCATGTGCTCACTTAGGTACTATGAGAAATTCTACCACATTCTCTCAACCTAAACGATCACTACAATTCCATATTTAAAACTAAGATGGTCTCAAAAATATCAAAATCCATTCTGAGGCTGTATTTTCATTAGAGAACTGGGGGGGAGCTATGGAGGTGTTGAAGAGAGGTTTGAAAATGCTGCTGCAAACATCACCTTAATTTTTGACTGTTCCCCTTGGATGCTGCTGATTCAAACTTTTCAGTTTTCCATATATCCATTAACTTGCTTATATAAGTTAAAATGGAAACAAAGAAAGTGGGGGGAAAGACCAAGTTTTAAAGGAACATGTGAGAAAATGCTGAAAACATTCAAAGTAGGCCTAACAGAACCAAGTTGAAATACCTGCAGATCATTCTCAAGTTCTTTCAAGATGACAACTGAAAGCTGAATTCATGATTTGAAAAACAGCTGCTCCTCTTCTGTGTGTTTTTGATGCAGGAAATGTCTAAAAATCTTCTAGATGAGTACACAAAAATGTGCATATAGAACTGGGTTTCTTGCATTCACAGAGCGCATGGTTTCCCTTAGCATGCTAGAGATTACTGCTGGTGTCCCAACATTTCACAGTCAAGGTAACTTGGAAGCAATGCTCTTTGGATTTAATTCTAAGGATTTATACATTTTATGATAGATGGATGCAAGAATTAGGATACTTTTACATTCCTCCAAATGGACTGTTTTCTTCACAGATGCAAAGAAAATGGTAGTTATAGTACCTCAAATTCTGTGGTACAAAGCCTTTAGCTTCACTTATATTTAACTTAAATATTTCAGTCAAATTGATTTAGTGAAAAAATAATCCAGGTGTAAGACAATCTGTGAATGGCTAATTTAAATAAATTATAAAGTACAGCAGAAAAAGGAGATGGAGCATCTATACAACACATTCCAACAAAATGGATACCCATGCAACTTCATCAAAAAGTCCCTGACCACTCGACTTCCGGTTCCGGATGCGACGCCTTTGGACGCGCGGAGGGAAGCTTCTCCCTGCCGTCTGGTTTCCCTTCGTTGGAAGACCCTGGAAAGGGTTGAAAGTCGCCCTGGAGGGGCAACCACCGTTGGGGAGGACCCTCACAAGATCGCGGAAGGGCAGTAGCCCTTCCGTTTGATCCGAGGCAGCTCCCTAGGACCGACGAAGAAAAGATCGGCCATTAACATGGCCGATCACCTAGTCGCACCAGCCGAAAGTCCCAATAACAGCTAAGCATATGAAGCAGGAGTGGAGGATTTGGGTGAGATCCCTTTTTACCTCTCTTTTTCCCTAATTACCTTCCTGTGAAAGCCTTTTGAAATGCATTTCCCCGCTCTCAATTCAGCGGCGTTTGCATACATGGGATTTTACAGCTTGGAAAGAAAAGGAAAGAACTACTAACTTCAATAACCAAATAATGGGATCTTTGTTTGGTGGATACTTTGGGGGCCCAAAACTTTTTATTATAGAGACTTAGCATCTTTTTTAACTTCTTTAACTATTAACTTTGCAAAATATCAGCTTTTTGTGTGTTTTAACTGAATAAGAGGCTATTCGGCATTTGGGAAAAGTTTTTGTGGTCTGCTGGGGACATCTTGCGGCAAAATTTGGCATAGCAACTGGAATTTCTTTTTTCAATTGTGCTTGTTGACTACTTTGATTTGTCCTTCATACTATCAATAGCTGAGTCTTACTAAACATAGCCTCCACTAAAGGACTATCTTTAATCACCATGGAAATGGATGAATCCTATCCACAACTTAATTACAAACTTATCCTTGAAAAAATCCGTGAAGCAACAGAGCTAATTATTTCAGGAGTGAAAGCCAAAGACATTTTTACAAAACTACAAATTGAACCTCAGACTCAAAGTGATCAACCTATAACCCAAAAAATAACAGAAGACGAACAATTTAACATTAAAGAAGATTTCATACAACATGCACAAGTGGCTGAGAACTTTGATGTTCAATCACTGACTTTAACTACAGCACCTGTAACTCCAAAAGCAGAGAACTTAGACATTTTAGATAACCAAATAACAACAACACCGGATATGACTCTCTATTCTACTCAGATGAAATCTTAAGAAGAGGACCAGACTACTGAACCGACTATAAATACCCTAAACCAAACATGGAGATTTGAATTATTAGGGCAACAACTTAACAATTACAAAGGGGCCAGTTCTTTTGAAAGACTGATAACTGGACGTTCTCCCTTGATTCAAACAACAGGTGTAGGAATGAAGGGAGATACATCCGAGGTTTTAGAGGCACTGGCATGGAAACCTACTTGGCACAAAAGGAAAGCCAGAGTTAGATTTAAAAATGGGATTTAGAAATCTACTTAACGGGTAAAGCAGCATTTTAGAGATAAAGTTTTTTTTTAATATTTAGCACTTAGATTTATAATGGGAGTTAAAATTAACTGTTAGATTATAAGTTTAATTGTTATATGGAAATAGATTTGTGATAATGAAAGATATTTTGTTATTAAAGGAGGAGTTATTAGAATGAGAATCAGAATATATTTGTCTATAAAGAAGGTAAATTTTGGAATAATATGTGTATTTTAGTCATGTTAATTATATTATAATGAAATGAGGGAAATCAAGGTTATCCGAAGTTTAAACATTGGTTATAAAAGGCTAAATTGGAATATATAAATTGGAATTAAATAAAACCCCTAAACAGGACTTGGATATATATAAGTAAAATACTATTAATAAATGTACTGATTGATTGAGCCTAGTTAGAAACTTATTAACATGAATATGATATAATATTTGTGGGAAACAGTGAGGGAATGTTATTGATGTAACCTGAGATATATATGAATGATTGTGTTATTGACTGATTTCCCTAGCACCACGCTGCTTTCTAAGTATCTGGATGTTAAAATTTGAAAAATTAATAAAACTTGTTTTTTTTTAACTGCCATACATCAAGAACATCTCAGAAACCATAAATAGACTACTACAACCACATGGAATCAACATAGCACACAAGCCAACTAAAGCCCTTCAAAACATCCTAAGCAAACCAAAAGACCCAGCAACCCCAGAAGAAAAAACGGGAGTCATCTACAACATACAGTGTAAGAACTGCAACAACCACTATGTAGGACAAATAGGCAGAAGACTGGCAGAACGCATCCATGAACACCAACTGGCAGTCAGAAGGCATGACGAAAATTCTTTAATTTCACAACATATAGACAGATTTAACCATAATTTCAATCGGGAAAATGTGACAATCCTAGACCAGGCCAAATCTAAAAATGCCAGGGAATTCCTAGAAACCTAGCACTCTGACAAATCAGCCATCAATAGACACATAGACATTAACAACATCTACAGACTATGCAAACGAGACAATCAACTAGCCCAAAAGAAAAAGACTCCAGCACCTTTCCACCAGTAATCAGCACTCAGATCAGCATCAATTAACTCCAAGGTCAACTTCAGACCAACAATCAAGTAAGCAATACCCCAATCAAGAAACTGCCAAAGAGCCATTAGTAAACAGCCCAACCAAAGAATCCCTAAGACCACCCCCGCCCACACAGACAGGCAAGACACCAGAGTATAAACTGACAGCAAACAGCACTCCTTACTAGCACTGATGATGTTACCTAGTTAGGGTAATGAAATGTCTGCAAGAAAACAAGCAAGCTCAGAGAGCACCAAGGACCCCTCAATATAACTATTCATCTCCTTCAGATAAATAATGTGTGGGAAGGAAAAAGGAACCTTTTATTCTCCAAAATGAGTCAAAGAGAAATAGAGGACTGATTTTGGTTGGCACCCTATGACACAACATAATTAACTTGACTATGTCAATTCTCTATGTCAGTCATTTTGTCACCCATCCTTTTGTTCAATAAAGAATTAAAATACAATTGCCTAAATTCTGCTAGCATGCACTGTGAAGTGTACCTTTGTTTTCATCTGATTACTTTCTGGTTCATATAATCTCTAAATTAAAAAAATAACCTAGGTTAAAGAAGCAGTCACTAATACTCTCTGCATCAGCAGTTACTACTATAAGTTTATAAGATGCTGAACCATTATTTCAATACCCCTGGTTCCTAATTAACATTCCTATGAATACAAAGGGTTGGATGGATACAGATTTAGTTATATTTAGATTTAACCCACTGAAGCCAACAGGATTTCTGCTAGTGAAGACTAAATTGCATACTACTGATTTCTTTGATTTTTGTAAATAGGATACAGTCCAATACCATAACAAACCTGCTAAATGCTGATGGGATAATCAGCATGTTTTTTTAAAAAAAATCACCTGCTAAATCAGCTTTCTCAGATCCTAATCATTCAGCATAGCTGGAACTGCAACTGTCAAAATTTCTAAATGTGACATTCAGACACAAAGGCTTGGAATTTTGGAAGCTGCATTCACAGCCCATCTGAAGGGTATCATGTTGGGGATGATTGTATTAAAGCAGGGGTGTCAAACTCGCAATGTCACGTGACATGTCGCGACTTTTTTTCCCATTGCTGGCAATGGGGTGGGCACAGTTTTGGCATGACGCATCTGGCCCGTGGGCCGGCAGTTTGACAACCCTGTATTAAAGGAACCCCAAACCCTATCATTTCTTTACTCTAAATACAGAAAGGAGAGTGCTCAGACCATAAAGGTAGTCCTTGCCTTACAACCATTTAGTGATTGTTCAAAGTCTCAAAGGTACTGAAAAAAGTGACTTACGACCAGTCCTCACACTTACAACCATCACAGCATCCTCATGGTCATGGGGGCAACTAGCATGTATTTACGACATTTCCTAGCCAGCTTCAACAAGCAAAGTCAATAGAGGAATCCTGATTTGCTTAATGATAGCATGATGTCAAGACTGCTAACATCGGATGTTCTTGCTTGCCATATATGAAGAAGCAAACATGTTTTATTTAGCCTGCATATCACTTCTAGAGTTAAAGCAGACAATACTAGCCTAGTGGATGGGAAAATATGCTAGCTAACCATAACAATAGCTCAGCACAGCATTGCCAAGGTCAGCTGTAACGGGAGGGACAATTCACACTTCACATTAATTGGAGAATGTGATTGATGACTGTAAAATGAAGGAGTGAGTTATGCTTTGTTATGGGTGATTGGGGGAGGGAGGATTCAGTTTTTGGCTTAACTTTGTATGTGCCGAAGCTATGCAGAAATAAAAGGATTGTTTAAGGTAAATAAGCCTCAAAGTTCTTTGAAAAGCTGCTTCTTTTCGGAACCATGACATCAAGCCAAAAACCACAAACCTTTAAATCCATTTAGGGGTCCCTTACCCCAGTCACTATCCCTAAACTAACGGGGATAGTTTGACAAAGATTTGGGGAAGATCTCGCCATGGAAGAGAAAGAAATGCCTGAGGCCAGCACCCCCCCAGCCGCAGCTTCCCTAGGTGGGGGAGCGACAGCAGCAGCAGCTTCCCCAGGGAGGGGAATGGCAGCTAACCAGCCGGTGGAGAAGAAATTCTTGTAAACTCCCCAGCTGGGAGCAAAGCCAAAACTATCAGGAGAGCTGATTTGGTCGTCAGACTGGGATAAGCCGAGCGAAGGCTCTGGAGGTTTCCATACAGCCCTGCCAGCAGATGAGCGTGAGTTACGACGAAGGGATGTTTACATATCACCTTCCTCCCAACAGTGGAGACCTGCCCGGTCGTCTGTCGCTGAAGACTCGGGTGAGTGGAAATACCCACCTGCAGCTCGCAGTGGGTCATTAGAATACCTAGCAGAGAGATCTGAATAATTAGAAGTGTGGAGCGAAGAGCAACTCCCGTTGAGAGAGGCCCCCAGCCCCTCCCTCGCAGATCAATTAGCTTTTCAACCCCTGGGGTCCCCTGCCAGAGCCTCTAGCCCCACAGAGAGAGAGAAAGCCCCAGCCTGGGGCCCTTACAGCAAGGTGGAATTGAGCAACCCCCACAGATGAGTGATCAGCCATCTCTGAGCCTACATCAACTAATAGAGGCCTTGCAGCAGCTTGGGGTGGTGCAAAAGCCAGGAGAGCTACAGCTGGTGAGCTTGCAGATGAAGGAGGCCCAGCATGTCCAGCAGCCATTGAGGGGCTTACAGCAGCAGAGGGCGTCACCACCCCCTGCAGTCCAACAGCAGAGAAGACCACTACAATCCCCACTTGCACAGCCACCATTGGGAGGCCTGCAGCAGCAGGGGGCACCACCAGCCCCCGCTGGCCAGCAGCAGAGAGCCCAGCAACCATTGGATCAGCAGGCAGGATGGGGCCAAAAGCAACTGGGGGCACCACGTCAACAGCAGAGGGCCCAGCAGCCATTGGATCAGCAGACAGGATGGGGCCAACAGCAACTGGGGGCACGTCAACAGCAGAGAACCCAGCAGCCGTTGGATCAGCAGGCAGGATGGGGTCAACAGCACCTGGGGGCACCACGTCAACAGCAGAGAACCCAGCAGCCGTTGGATCAGCAGGCAGGATGGGGCCAACAGCAACTGGGGGCACCACGTCAACAGCAGAGAGCCCAGCAGCCGTTGGATCAGCAGGCAGGATGGGGCCAACAGCAACTGAGGGCACCACAAGCGCGGAGACTAGACCAGCAACCAGGGTGGGGCCAGCAGCAACAGCCCCAATGGGGGCCGCAGCAGCCTGTGTTCGCACCACCCTTCAAAGCAACCTTTGATGGGGACCCAGAGAAGCTGATTTTTTTTCTCAACCAAGGGCACTCTCACTTGAACCGCTGGGCCTACCACTATCCGGACCCAGGTGCCATGGTCGACGTTATTGCATCCAACCTAGAGGGAGAAGCAGCTGAATGGCTGAATAATTTATATAGTGAGCAAGCCCCCGAATTGGGAAATCCCCACCTCTTTCTCTTAAGTCTGATAGAACGATTTGAGGACCCATCCATCGGCCTCAAAGCAGCCGGACAGATCCACAAAATAAAACAAGCCGGCAGGCCTGCCCTGGAGTACGTGCAAGAATTCCGCAAGATAGCAGGTCGAATAGAGGGGTGGCCTGAGCAGTCCCTAATCCATCACTTCATCGAGGGGTTAGACGATCACCTCTCTCAGGCCTGCATCTATCGAGAAGTACCTGATCAGCTATAGGAGTGGTACCAGACAGCGGTGAAGCTGGATGTTAAGCTCTCTCGCTATAAGAAGCCTCCCTCTCCTGAAATTGAACCGAAACCAGAACGACCCAGACGACAACCAACCCCCTGGAGACCTCCAACAACTACGTCTACCGAAAGACCCAGACCACCTGCAGGGCCACCGCTTGCGTGCTTCCGATGTGGACAACAGGGACATCGAGCAGCGAACTGCCCAGTTCCATACCCTCAACAGCAGAGCAGACTGAGACCCGCAGCGAAAAAGAAATCTGATCAGCAACCACTGAGAGGAAAATCCAACTGGATCAAACAAGAACTGGCTGCCCAAGTCGCATCCCCTACACAGGAGGACGCCGAGACTAAGGCTGGATCCGTCCCCGCTCTACCCCCTCTTGACAGCGATGACAAAGGGGAGAACGACCCAATGGTGAGTCGACTTAACTAGCCGCCAAACTTATAATCCCTAAATCAGGGGTATAAATGAACTTAAATGTGCTAATAGATTCTGGATGTACCCGATGTATTATTAGCTTACCCTCTGCCATGAAATTGGGCATATGAGCAAAATTGCTCTCCAAACCCATGAGGTTTGAGCAAGCCGATGGCTCCCTCATGGGAGGAACTCTTGTCACACAAGTAACTGAGCCCTTACGCCTAGAAATAGGTGCACACTGGGAGTTTATTCGCTTCCTAGTGGCTCCAAAAATGACTGAGACTGTGATCCTAGGGCTAGCCTGGTTAGACAAATGGCAGCCGTTCATCTGGTGGGAGAAAGGAATGAGAACTGTGAGACTACCGATAGGGCCTAATCCCCCCATTGATTCAACAGATGTTGCTGGGCATCGTAGGCCACCCAATGAGCGAGAGCACATGGCCGCCTCACTGCCTCCGGGCAAACCAGTCATCCCCAAGGAATACTGGGACCTGGCGGAGGCATTTAGTGAAAAGGAATGTGATGCCCTACCCCCTCACAGACCCAATGACTGCTCCATCGAACTAGTGTCAGGAGCCAAACTCCCACGACCGAGAATGTATGCCATGTCCCCCCTCGAAATGGAGGAGATGCAGCGATACGTGAACAAAAACCTAGCGAGGGGGTTCACTGAACGGGCGAAATCCACCGTGGGAGCCTCTGTGTTATTTAAAGAGAAAAAAGATGGGTCTCTTCGTCTCTGCGTAGACTATAAGGGACTTAATGCTGTGAGTGTGGGGAAAAATACCCCCTGCCCCTCCTAAAGGACTTATTGACCCATCTGGCTAAGGGGAGTGTCTTCACTAAATTAGACCTAAGAGAGGCATATTACCGGGTGAGGATAAAAGAGGGAGACGAGTGGAAAACTGCCTTCAACTGTCCTATGGGGAGCTATCAGTTCAAAGTCATGCCATTTGGCCTACAGGGGGCCCCAGCCGTATTTATGCAGTTGATTAATGAGGTTCTACATGATCACTTGTACAAAGGGGTTTTAGTGTATCTTGATGATATCCTGATATACAGCAGGAATATGACTGATCATATAAAGCTGGTGAGAGAGGTGTTAAGGAAACTAATGAATGCCAAGCTTTATGCCAAATTGTCAAAATGTGAATTTCACCAAACCCGATTAGACTATCTTGGCTACAGAATTTCCAACAAAGGTATTGAAATGGATCCAGCCAAGGTGAAAACTATAATCAAATGGCAGCCCCCAAAGACTCGCAAACAGCTCCAGAGCTTTCTGGGATTTGCCAACTTTTATCGCCAATTCATCCCCTCTTTTGCTGAGATTGCCCTACCCCTTAAAGAAGTACTCAAAACAGGCAAAGGAGGAGGGAGACCATGGCCGGGCCAACCACTAGCATGGACAATGGGCTGTCAAACAGCATTTGAGAATTTAAAGAGACTCTTTGCTGCTGAACCGGTCCTAAAGCACCCCTGCCCAGGGGAACCCTTTGTGATTCAAGCCGATGCCAGCGATGTGGCAGTTGGAGCGGTGTTACTACAAAAGAACAAAAGTGGGATCCTGCAACCCTGCACCTACACCTCTAAGAAATTTACTGAGAGCGAGCAGAGATGGGCAATCTGGGAGAAAGAGGCCTTCACGATTAGATGGGCGCTATTAAACTGGCGACACTATCTAGAAGGGAGCAAGGTGCCATTTGAGGTATGGACAGATCACAAAAATCTAGAAGCACTGAGAACTCCCCGTAAATTGTCCCCAAAACAAGTGCGATGGGCACAGTACTTTAACTGCTTCAACTTCACTCTAAAGTACATACCAGGAGGAAAAATATTCCTAGCTGATGCGCTATCCCGGCTACCCCAATACAAAAGTGAACGGGAAGAGATTAACGAGGCTATTATCCCCAATCCACAAACTGCCGCTCAACTTATACCTCGCCGAGTCCCCAATCTTTTTTTTTTTTTAAATATTTTTATTGGTTTTTTTTAAAAAAATTTAACAGAAAAAAGAGACTAGTCATATCAAATCATAGTATTAAAATAAACAATCATCCATAAACAAAGCATAAATACATTTTCCAATGCATCTAATGATAATAACTCAACTGAAAATAAACATCTCAAACAAATAACCTTCATCGTTCTCTATCTCCATCCTATTATTCCCCCTTCTTATCAACTTCCACTTAAATCAATCTTCACTCCACCAAAGGCCACCCAGACAACCCTTTAGTAACAATAATTAATTATTCTTCCACCAGCCCCAAATACAGTTGAGAAAACATCTTATCTAAAATTATAATCCCTCCCTAACCCACGACTTCCCAGAATGCTTACAGGGTATAACAAAAGAAAACCCCACTACATCAAACATAATTATTGTATAATCTTAACAAGAATTTTAAACTATGTAATATATACATTCTCTAAATCAAAACAATCCATTAAAAAAAAAACTCATCTTATTAAAATTAAACAGATGATATTAATGACAATAACTATATCAATAAATCCCTCAGTTGAAAAAAAGAAAAATAATAATAATAGTAGTAGCAATATCAATTACATTCTAAAAAAAAACTCATCTTATTAGAATTAAACAGATGATATTAATAACAATAACAATATCAATAAATCCCTCAGTTCAAAAAAGAAAAATAATAATAATAATAATAGTAGCAATATCAATTACATTCTAATCAATTTAATTTCTCATAATATATCTTAATATATCTTCATTTAAACATCCTCACCAAAACCTTAGCTATAATATTTATCTTTAATTCAACCCATAATCTTAAATTAAGCTTTTTTTTTTTATTTTTTTATTTTTTTTTTATCTTTTTTTTTTATTAATTATTTTTATTAAATTTTATAAAGTTTTAACAAATATTAACACAAAAATATAATAACTCAACTGATAACAGAGAAATAACAAATTTAACAAGCAATACAAATAGCTGCTCGGAACCCCCCCCACCATATCCTCCCACAACCTAACCCCTAACCTCCAAACCACCTTCCTCGCCATCCAATGCGGTGTAAAGTTTTCCCGAGCACCTTAGAAAAAAAAAAAGAAGAAAAAATCTATTCCCTTAATATCCCCAACTACAGTTGAGAAACATAATCTATTACTTATTATCTCCCTCCCCCCTCCCCCCCAGGCTTCCCGGAGTGAATACAGAGTAAAAAAAAATGCAAGAAACCCCGCTAATCTACTATTTAGTAACTATTTATCTATATATCATATCTAATTCTTTCAATTGATATTTCTTTTGCATATAATCAATCCATTTTTTCCAATCCATCAAAAATGTTTCATTTGAGTGGTTCTTCAGGTAGGCTGATATCTTAGCCATCTCAACCAGATGGGTAACTTTTAATGTCCATTCTTCAATAGATGGTATTTCAGATGACTTCCAATATTGACCCACCAACAGTCTTGCGGCCGTAGTCAAGTTCAAAATCAACTTAGTCTCTGTGGTGGAACAATCCTTTGTTATACCCAACAAAAATAACTGTGGTACAAACTCAATACGCTTTTTCAAAATATTTTGAAGAATCCACCATATTTTTATCCAAAAAGCCTTAATTTTTTTACATGTCCACCAAATGTGAAAATAAGTTGCATCCAAAGATTCGCATCTCCAACATTTGGGTTTCAAATTTGGATACATAAGCGACAATTTTTTTGGGTCTAAATGCCATCTATAAAACATTTTATAAAAATTCTCTCTTAAATGCTGAGCTTGTGTAAACTTAACATTTTTCACCCATATTCTTTTCCAAGTTTCCATCCTGATTGAATGTCCAAAATTCCCTTCCCACTTGATCATACAGTCTTTAACTAATTCCTTTTCAGAATCAATTTCAATTAAAGCGTCATATATTCTTTTAATATGCATCGCTCTTTGGTCTCTAATCTGTATAATCAATTTTTCATCCTTTAAAGAAAAACCCATCTTAACATCTTTTTGCCATCTGGCTTGAAGTTGTGCATGATGATACCAATTATGAGCTATACCTTCCTCCCTTAATCTGTCTAGTGATTTCAATTCTAAGCTATTCCCATCTTTATTCAAGAGTTTATCATAGGGCTCCACGTCTTGAATTTGTTGTATACCCACACTCTGTATTGCATGTCTGGGAACAGTCCATAAAGGAATTTTACCATTTAATTTATAATAATACTTTTTCCAGACACGCATCACAGAGTTTCTTAATATATGCTCTTTAAAACCCCTATCCAATTTTTTATCATAAACTAAATAGGCGTGAAACCCATACACTAACCCATATCCTTCTATATTCAGTATTCTTTCATTTGTTAAATTAATCCAATCACTTATTGCCACTAGAACTGCTGCATAATAATATAATTTGAAATTAGGCACTTTCATTCCACCTCTCTCTCTTATATCTTGAATAATTTTAAGTTTAACCCTTGGTTTCTTGCCATCCCAAATAAAATTGTTTATACCTTTCTGCCATTCATCAAGATTCCCATCCTTTTTAAGTATTGGCAACATTTGAAATAAAAATAAAAATTTCGGTAATACATTCATTTTAATAGCGGCTATCCTACCCAGGATAGATAATTGTAGTTTTTTCCAATTCTCCATTTCTTTTTGAACTTTACTCCATAAGAACTCATAATTATTCTTATATAATTTACCATTTGAGGCTTCTATATAAATTCCTAAATATTTAACTTTTTTAACTATCTCACATCCCGTTATTCTTTCCAAATCTTGTTTTAATTTATTATCACAATTTTTGACCAACATCTTTGTCTTGGATAAATTTAATTTAAAACCAGATACTTTTCCATAGTTTCGAATAATTTCCATCAAACTCTGAACCGATTGCATTGGCTGAGTCAATGTCACAAGTAAATCATCTGCAAAGGCACATAATCTATAATCATGTTTTCTAATTTGTACCCCCTTTAATTCCTCTGATGCTCTAATCCTATTCAATAAGACCTCTAAGGTTAAAACAAACAATAAAGGAGATAAGGGACAACCCTGTCTAGTACCCTTTTCAATGTTAAACAAATCTGTTAATTGACCATTTACTATAATCTGTCCTGTTTGTTTCTGATATATAGCTGTTATAGAATTAATAAACTGGTCCCCCATTCCCATCCTTACCACAAGCCTTTGCAGAAATGTCCAATTCAATCTGTCAAAAGCTTTTTCTGCATCTAAAAACATTAAAACAGCCGGCACTTGAATATGTTTATCCAAGTATTCCAGTATGTTAACAAGTTGTCTGACATTGGTTTTCATTTGTCTCCCTTGTAAAAAACCAGTCTGATCCGGATGTATCCTCTGTATCAAAACTGTCATTAATCTATTGGCCAAAATTTTTGCAAAAATCTTGTAATCCGTATTTAACAATGAGATAGGTCTAAAATTTTCTACTTGTAAATTATCTTTACCCTCTTTAGGAATCAAACAAACATTAGCCGTTTTCCAGGAGGGTGGAACCGGACCACCTTCTTGTATATTCACAAATAACTCCCTCAAATGTTCGACCACTTCCTCCTGTAAACACTTATAATAAATCGTAGTAAAACCATCAGTTCCTGGAGATTTTCCCAATTTCAATTGCTTAATTGCGTCAATAATTTCTTCTGATCTAATCACAGCATTTAATCTATCTCTTTGTTCCAAAGTAATTTCCATAACATTTTGATTTTGTAAAAAGGCATCTACCTCTTGCTCTTGAACTTTTTCTTCAGCATACAATTTGGTATAGAACTCTAGAAAAGCCTTCTTAATAGCATCCTGATGAAATACTTCTTGCCCCTTATATTCTACCTTCTCAATTAAACGAGATTTTTGTTTCTTCCTTAATATATAAGCCAACCATCTGCCAGGTTTATTAGCATTAAAAAAAGTGTTATGTTTGGCATATTGTATATTCCTGGCAACCTGATCGGCCATCAAAATATCAAATTGTTTCCGTAAAACCTTTATCCCTTCTTTAATATTACTATCATCCGGTTTATCTATTAATAATAACTCTTTCTTTTTTATCTCCGCTTCTAAAACTCTTCTCTTTTCCTCTTGTTTACGTCTATGTCTTGCATTCAATTCAATTAAAATACCACGCATATAGGCCTTGCTAGAGTCCCACACCGTTTCTATTGGTAAGCCTATATTCAAATTTAACCTGAAAAATTCCTTGATAGCCTTTTTACATTCTTCCACATACATTTCATAATTAAACAAATTTTCATTAAGTCTCCAGGATCTGCATATATATTGACCAGTCCTTAGTTCCATCATAACTGGGTTATGATCAGACAATACATTAGGTAAAATTTTAACTTTCTTTAAACTTAACATAAAATCACTCGTAGTTAGAATAAAATCAATTCTAGAAAATGATTGATGTCTATCAGAGAAAAAAGTAAATTCTTGGTCCCTCCCATGTCTTTCTCTCCATATATCTAGCAAATTAAAATCGTCTTTAATATCAAAAAAAGATTTAGGCAATATTGAACGCGTTTGAGGAACAGATAAGATTTTTTTCTTATCCAAACTAGCATCAAGAACTCCATTCCAATCTCCCATTAAAATACAAGATCTATAATCCAACTGTATTAACTTTCTATGCAATGCTTTATAAAATATACCTTGTTTTTGATTTGGAGCATATATACCCACCAACAAAACTTTCTTCCCATCCAATAAAATTTCTATAGCTAAAAATCTTCCATGTGTATCTGCTTCTATTA
Source organism: Bothrops alternatus (assembly GCA_034064705.1). NCBI lineage: Eukaryota > Metazoa > Chordata > Lepidosauria > Squamata > Viperidae > Bothrops > Bothrops alternatus. The sequence continues at coordinate 743,213 of JARGCV010000531.1, forward strand.
ATTTAGCTTTTATATGATTTTTAACATAAATAACAATTCCATTTTTTTTGTCTAAAGATGATGCCACAAAGTGTGTACCCAATTTGTTATTAATCAAATATTTCTGGTCCAAAGTTCTTATATGAGTTTCTTGTAAACAAATTACGTCATTTTTACATTGCTTCAAATAATGAAATATCTTCTTCCTTTTTTGTGGAGAATTTAAACCATTGACGTTCCATGTCAAATACTTATTTGACATGATCTTTTCGTGAAAGCTTCTGCAGGGCCAAAGCTACCTCTTCCTTCCTCTTAGGCCTTGCTCCCATGGCTTCCAAAGATGTCAGATCAGCTTGCTTGGTTTGAATTAATTCACGTGGACCCCTTGGATCTTTAGGCTTATCAGCTACCAGAGGTTGAAAAATATCAATTAACTGCACTGGTTGTTCAACTGCTTTATCCATATCCGTCAAAAGAATTGTACGAGGTTGTTGAGATTCCGAAATTTGCAATGATTCTAGATCTTTAACCAAAATTGCCCTCTTAGATTTTGGGGAGGTAGATCTATCAGCCATCAATATATTATCAAAGAAATCCTTTGCTTTAGCAACAGTAGTCAGACGATATCTATTATTTTTAAAAAACAAAGAAAGTCCAGTTGGAACCTCCCATCTATATTGTATCTCTCTTCTTTTGAGCTCCTCTGTCAAAAAAGCATAATCTTTCCTTAACCTCAGCATTTTAGGAGGTATCTCTTTCAAAACCAGTACTTCTTGACCAGCAACACTCAGTTGTTTATTGTAGGCTGTTGAGAGAACCCAATTTCTGTATTTTCTTGTATTAAAATATATCACGATATCTCTAGGCAAATTTCTTTGTGCTGCAATGCGTGAGTTCATTCTAAACAACCGTTCAATCTGCCAGTCTACATTCTCAATTGAGTCATCCAAAAATTTTGATAAGGCTTCAATAACAATTTTTCTTAAATCCTCTTGGATCCCATTTGGGGCTTCTCTAAGTCCCCTGATTCTAACTGCAAACTGCATCTGATGAAATTGTGTCAAAGTAGCCTGATCTTGTACATCACTTTTAATTTCTTCTAATTTTTCTTCAAATTGCTGTTCAATATTCTCTAATTTCTCTTCAACACCGATGGTATAATCCCAAACACCCTTGATAGCCTCGACAATGTCTTGTCTCATCTCCTGGTTAGATACTTCCGTCATAGCTTTAAAATCTTTTTTCTGTTCAGCCATCTTTTCCTCTAACTTATAATCCATTTTATCCATTCTGTCTTTAAGTGAGGATAATGCAGCACTTACTGGGGATAATGCTACTGTTAAAGCAGTCTGTAGATCTTTAATTGTAATCATTTCTGAAGCAGGCTGTACAGGCTCTTGAGACTCTAAAGGATCAGACTGTGATTTTACAAGCTGCCCTGGAGAGGGCATAGCCGCCTTAGCAACTGCTGCCTTATGTCTCGTTGTCATGATTAAAAAAAAAAGAGGAAGAGAGGAAGAAGAAAAAGAGAAAAAAAAAATAGCTTGAAAAAAAAAAAGATTGCCACTTCCTCCCTTTTAAATTTCTTTTAAAATCCAATTAGATCAATTTCTTTAAAAAGTCCAAATAAATCCAATCCAAATAATCACTCAAACTTCTCTTTAGAAAGAGGAAAGAAATTTCACTTTCATTTTCCTGCGCAATCCACACTTTAGATTTTTCACTTTCACTAGGTAGAGAAAGCGATCGCCATTTTAAGAAAGTTTTTGTTGATTCAAGAAAAGTTATAAATACAAAGGCAGAAACAAAATAGCAGTATACTTGCGATAATCAAAAGACTTCTGTATTCAGACCGTCTGTTTAAAGTCCTTGTAAGTCAATCTTAAGAGCAGAGGCGGTCACGGCGTCTAATTCTGTCAGCCGACAGAAGCGTCTCTGAGCAGGAGCATTTCAAGTGCCTGGGGAGCACACCTTCTCTGCCCCTGAAAACTTGTTCCAGGGGTCTTGGAAGGGCTCAACCCGGCTCTTGAAGCTCTACTCCCCTTCTTTGCCCGAAGAGGAGTTTTCCGCTGCAACGAACAGCTGGTGAGCGCTGTTGTTGACAGCTAACTGACACAGAGATCGGAGCCTCACGTTAGAGACTCCTTCGACGCCGGTGAAGCCACCGGAAGCCAATCTTAAATTAAGCTTAATTCCTTATTAAACAATTAACTCATCTTGTTAAGAATAATATTTATCATTCTATAAATTTCATTTAATCAATCGACTTCTGGGCTCTCTCATCTAAGAAATAAACCTCCATAATACAAACAATCTGTTTATAGCATTTCTAACTTACATTCCTTCAATTTTATCCAGTCTATCTATCTCATCATTAAGTCAATCTAATGTCAAACCCAGATCATCAAAACAAATACATCCTTCGTCTATTTAATTGTGTCAACCATTAAACATCTTCACTTGCATCTTACTCCTAATCTTGGTCCTCAATTCAGTCCATAATTTTAAATTGCCAATAATTCCTTACATACAAGTTTAAATTTCATTACTTCAAACGAACTCTAGGTTTTTTTCCTAACCAAACAAGCCGCCATAACAGGGCCACCCTTTCAAATAATAAGTCTCTCTTCGTTATTTCTTCAGCCCCGTAAATAAATTGCTTCTGAAACTGAATCTTCCTTTCTTGAATCAATTCCTCTTGCTCTCCATAAATAAACTGCTCATCAAGCAAAGTCCATTTCACTTTGTAGCCTAATTGCTTCTTGAGGTGAAACAATGTCTCTCTTTTGTGAATTAAATCCTCTTCTTGGTGCTTAGCTGGATAGAATTCCTTTTCTTGAAGCAAAACCTCTTCCTCTCCATAAATAAACTTTTCATAAAGCAAAATCCAGTTATAGTCTTTATTCTCAGAAGTATCCTCTTCATTTCCCTGTTGATCTCCTAATTTCTCTTGTATTGTATAATACTCAACAGAGGATTGTAATTCATTTGAAGGAGAGATTCCAGTTGAATGTTCTAACTCTTCTCCATATTCAAATTGTGATATAAATTGTTCAGCAGTAAGTTGTTCAGCTTCATTTAAAGGAAGGAATTTAGTACATATAGTAAATATTTCTGTAAAAGCCTCCTTCAAAAGTGCATTAATCTCTTTAAACTCTTGCGTAAAAATAAAAATCCCCTGCGTATCAGGTCTTTCTTCATAAAATTCATCAGTACAATCCAACATAGGTTCAGCATTTAACTGTAAATTCCACTCCATTTTAAATTTCAGACAGTCAGAGCCATCTCTCTAACTGCACTTAAAGAAGCAGGAAGTGAGAAGTAACAAATCCACTTTCACTATCCAGCACTTTCCCTAGCAATGAAAGCAGTGAAAGTTAAGCGCCATTTTGAAGCATTATGTTGATTGTGTACGTTAGAAATGTATAGCCAAAAAGAAACAATAAAAATACTTGCAATCCATTTAAGACTCCTGTATTCATTCAGCCTGCTTACAGTCTCTCCAGTGTTGAACTTAAAAGAAGCAGAGGTGGTCGCGGCGTCTTTCTCTGTCAGAAGACAGAGGCGTCTCTGGAAAGGAGCGTTCTCCGGAGCTATAGGGAGCTCACTCTTAATCCCTGAAAACTTATTTTCCAGGGATCTAAGAAGGCTCAACCTTACTCCCGAAGCTCTACACCTCTCCTTTGCCCGGAGAGGGGATTTTTCACCGCGAAAAAACAGCTGATGAGCGCTGTTTTTCACGGCTTTACAAATCCAGAGAGCGGAGTCTCACAAAGGAGACCCAGCAGCGCCGGCGGAGCCACCGGAAGTCTTCAACTTCACTCTAAAGTACATACCAGGAGGAAAAATATTCCTAGCTGATGCGCTATCCCGGCTACCCCAATACAAAAGTGAACGGGAAGAGATTAACGAGGCTATTATCCCCAATCCACAAACTGCCGCTCAACTTACACCTCGCCGAGTCCCCAATCTTGATGACCCTGGAGTAAAGAAAATAAAATGAGAGCTCCTCACCAATCAATGGTTCAAAGATAATCACACCTCCCTAACGTGCAGGGATGGCCTGGCTTACAAAGGGGGGAAACTGTATTTGCCAGAAACCCTCCGTCTTAATGCTCTCAAACACAGCCATGATATAAAACAGGCCAGACACTTTGGATATTTGAAAACCCTACACCTCACCCGTCGGCAATTTTGGTGGCCGGGGCTGAAAAAGGATGTGGAGAACTATGTAAGAAGTTTTACTGTATGTGCCACAATGAAAAGAATTACAGGGAAAACCCCTGGGTTACTGCAACCCATGGCAGACAACCATGGGAAGAAATAGCTATGGACTTCATAGTAGACCTACCTGAAAGTAGAGGAAATACTGTCATCTGGACTGTAATAGACTTGTTTTAGAAGCAGGCTCATTTTATCGCCTGCAAAGGACTCCCATCTGCCCAACGATTGACCAAATTGTTCCTGAAGCACATCTACTGGCTGCATGGCGCCCCTAATCGGATAATTTCAGACAGGGGGGTGCAGTTCACAGTGAAGTTTTGGAGAAGTTTTCTTAAATTAATTGGATCGTCTCAAGGGTTATCTTCTGCTTTTCATCCAGCCACCAATGGGGCTGCAGAATCCGCTAACAAGATGGTGGACCAATATCTTAGATGCTACGTTTCTTACCAACAGACGAACTGGACTATCTCTTCCCTTTTGCGGAGGTGGCGTACAATAATTCTGTGCACAGCAGCACCGGCTACACGCCATTCAGAGTGGCCACAGGAAAAGAGTTCAGCCCAATACCTGAATATCCTCAGGTGCCCTCCGCTTCCCAGACGCTTGACCAGTGGGTGAAAGGGTGGGAAGAAGTTTGGAAAAACACAAAAACTGCTTTAAAAAAGACTTTTGAACCCTATAAAAAGCAGGCTGATTGGAAGAGGGCTCCCCAAAGAACATTCCAAGTTGGGGAAAAGGTTTACTTGTCAACTAAGTATTTACGCCTCAAATTGCTCAGCAAGAAATTAGGACCAAAATTCTTGGGGCCTTTCCCCATAGTAAGGATCATCAACCCGGTCACAGTAGAACTAAAACTCCCTAGACTTTTAGGGAAGATTCACCCAGTTTTCCATTGTAGCTTGTTGAAGCCTTATCGGGGCTCCACTTTAAGACCTCCTCCAAGGAAGGCACCTGGGCCCCTCGTAATTGTGGGACAGACCCACTATGAAGTAAAACGTGTTCTTGACTCTAGAATTTTTAAAGGGAAATTGCAGTACCTAGTACAATGGAAGGATACCCATTGTCTGAAGCCACCTGGGTCAAATCCAGTGAAGTGAAAGCTGACAGATTGGTCAAAAGGTTTCATGTTAAACACCCCAACAAACCGAAAAATAACCCTTAACCTATGCTTTTGTTTACATTCCAGGATCTGTCCTTTATGTAAGGGGGGGCAGATGTCAAGACTGCTAACATCGGATGTTCTTGCTTGCCATGTATGAAGAAGCAAACATGTTTTATTTGGCCTGCATATCACTTCTAGAGTTAAAGCAGACAATACTAGCCTAGTGGATGGGAAAATATACTAGCTAACCATAACAATAGCTCAGCACAGCATTGCCAAGGTCAGCTGTAACGGGAGGGACAATTCACATTTCACATTAATTGGAGAATGTGATTGATGACTGTAAAATGAAGGAGTGAGTTATGCTTTGTTACGGGTGATTGGGGGAGGGAGGATTCAGTTTTTGGCTTAACTTTGTATGTGCCAAAGCTATGCAGAAATAAAAGGATTATTTAAGGCAGTGGTTCTCAACCTTTCTCAGATTGAGACCCCACTTGCCCCGCGCATGCACAGATCCGCCCGTCACGCCAAAAAATAATAATAATAATAATAAAAAAACAAACAAAATGGCAGCCGCGACGGGCGGATCTGCGCATGCGCAGATCGGACCGTCGCACGCACCGTGCATGCACGGATCCGCCCGTCGCGGCCGCCATTTTGTTTTTTTTGTTCTTTTTTAATTTTTTTTAATTTTTTTTTAATTTTTTTTATTTTTTTCGGCGTGACGGGCGGATCTGCGCATGCGCGGATCGGCCCGTCGCACGTGCCACGCATGCGCGGATCCGCCCGTCGCGGCCGCCATTTTGGTTTTTTTTTTTATTTTTTTAAAATTTTTTTAAATTTTTTTTAATTTTTTTTCCCGGCGCGACAGGTGGATATGTGCATGCGCGGCGCGCACGCCAAAAAAATAAAAAAATAATAAAAAAAACAAAATGGCGGCCCGCGGTGTCCGGCGACCCCCGCGAAATCGTCGTGCGACCCCAAATGGGGTCGCGACCCCAAGGTTGAGAACCGCTGCTTTAAGGTAAATAAGACTCAAAGTTCTTTGAATAGCTGCTTCTTTTCAGAACCATGACACATGATTCATTTAACAACTGCACTGATTTGCATAACCATGGCAAAAAGTTGTAAAATTGGGCATAACTCACTTAAAAACCACCTTGCTTAGCTATGGAAATTCTGGTCCCAATTATGGTCGTAAGTCAAGGACTACCTGTATTAGATAACAGTCAATGTAGCACTGCAATCAGTTGCATGAACAAAATCTTAATATGCTTGTTCAAATAGTCATTTTAATGAAGATCAACATAGATGAAAAGTTGTCAAGACAGAATGATTTTATTACAGAACATACTTACTGAAGAAGTAAATTCTGGCTCGTAAAACAAGTCAAAAACATTACACAAATATTTCCATTTATAAGGGCTACCTGAAGTTTTCCTTTCCTCAGGATTTACAGTAGCAAAACATGACTTAGTACTTGGTGGCAAAACCCTTGTTGGCAATCACAGAGGTCAGATGTTTCTTGTAGTTGGCCACCAGGTTTGCAGACATCCCAGGAGGGATTTTGTCCCACTCCTCTTTGCAGATCCTCTCCAAGTCATTAAGGTTTTGAGGCTGACTTTTGGCAGCTTGAACCTTCAGCTCCCTCCACAGATTTTCTATGGGATTAAGGTCTGGAGACTGGCTAGGCCACTCCAGGACCTTAATGTGCTTCTTCTTGAGCCACTCCTTTGTTGCCTTGGCCATGTGTTTTGGGTCATTGCCATGCTGGAATACCCATCCACGACCCATTTTCAATGCCCTGGCTGAGGGAAGGAGGTTCTCACCCAAGATTTGATGGTACATGGCCCCGTCCATCGTCCCTTTGATGTGGTGAAGTTGTCCTGTCCCCTTAGCAGAAAAACACCCCCAAAGCATTTGTTTGACAGTGGGGATTGTGTTCTTGGAGTCACAGGCAGCATTCCTCCTCCTCCAAACACGGCGAGTTGAGTTGATGCCAAAGAGCTCGATTTTGGTCTCATCTGACCACAACACTTTCACCCAGTTCTCCTCTGAATCATTCAGATGTTCATTGGTAAACTTCAGACGGGCCTGTACATGTGCTTTCTTGAGCAGGGGGAACCTTGCGAGCACTGCAGGATTTCAGTCCTTCACAGTGTAGTGTGTTACCAATTGTTTTCTTGGTTACTATGGTCCCAGCTGCCTTGAGATCATTGACAAGATCCTCCTGTGTAGCTTTGGGCTGATTCCTCACCATTCTCATGATCATTGAAACTCCATGAGGTGAGATCTTGCATGGAGCCCCAGACCGAGGGAGATTGACAGTCATGCTGTGTTTCTTCCATTTGCAAATAATGGTACCAACTGTTGTCACCTTCTCACCAAGCTGCTTGGCAATAGTCTTGTAGCCCATTCCAGCTTTGTGTAGGTCTACAATCTTGACCCTGAAATCCTTGGACAGCTCTTTGGTCTTGGCCATGGTGGAGAGTTTGGAATCTGATTGATTGATTGATTGATTCTGTGGACAGGTGTCTTTTATACAGGTAACAAGATGAGATTAGGGGATCAAATACTTATTTCACTCATTAAAATGCAAATCAATTTAAAACTTTTTTGAAATGCGTTTTTCTGGATTTTGTTGTTGTTATTCTGTCTCTCACTGCTAAAATAAACCTACCATTAAAATTATAGACTGATCATTTCTTTGTCAGTGGGCAAACATACAAAATCAGCAGGGGATCAAATAATTTTTTTCCTCACTGTAGGTTCCCATCCTAATACTAGTTGCAAACATTTACTCATCCAGGTAACTGCAGATTTTTATCATTAAGGCACAAGATGATATGCAACACCTTTGTGGATGAATGATTCATTGGAAGATTTGTGAACTATCACTGCAGTTTTGTTATCATGGGAATGTAATGGAATCTTATTGAATATACAATGGAAGACAAACACTGAATCCACAAAAACTGAATTTGTTGCGTTCATGTACATATGTGGTTTTAAAAGTTCAAAACAGCTAATGTGTACAGTCAAAGTTGCTACCTTTAAAAGATGTTATAAAGTTGTATGTAAATAGACACAGTACATGAGCCTGGCTGTTCGCCTTGTCTTCTCCTTGATGGTCACAAAAAGATGAAAAGTGTATACTTCTGATTTAAAGCCACCATTGCTTTTGAATAATTAGGACTTTGCTCAGCTCTGAAACTAAGTTTTATCCCCAAGTTCAGAATTGTAAATTACAATCTAAAGTTGGCTTGCCCAGACAAGCCTGGTTTGTACAGTACAAATATAAATTGTGGCTAGTTACAAAAAAAACAAAAAAACCAGAAGCAGAAGCATTCAATCATCTCTTCAATGACCAACCAAGAAGAAGAGAAGGGAGTACATGAGCTCAAATCAAATTACAGTTGAGTATTCAAATGCCGATGTGGTTCATAATGTGCATTTTTACAAACTTCGTATATTGCAATGTGCAACTTCAATTGTGACAACACAATTTTGAAGCGTTCCATAGGTACTGAAACACTTTTTATCCAAACAGAAACCTGACAGAGACTGGAAGCTCTGTGTGGCTGCCAATGCGCGTTTAGAAACGGAGCAGAAGTCTCCGTTTCTCAAGCGCCCCATTCCAGGCATACAGAGCTTGCAGTCTCTTTCAGGTTTCCATTTGGAGAAAAAGTGTTTCGGCACCTATGGAACGCTTCAAAATGCAGCAAATCCCTGCGTTTTGAAGCACTCCACAAGTGCTGAAACACTTTTTATCTGAACGGAGACCTGACAGAGACTGCAAACTCCGTGTGGCTGCCAATGTGCGCTTAGAAACGGAGCAGAAGACTCCGTTTCTCAAGTGCCCCATTCTGTTTCTCAAGTGCCCCATTCCGTTTCTCAAGTGCCCCAATCCACGCATTTGCATGCAGATAACAGCTTCCATTCTCCCTAATGTCTCCATCCTGGTGAAAATTGTTCCAGCAGTGGCGGAAAGGAGTTGGGGGTGGGAGCAGGAGATAGGCACCGCAAACACCACAAGAGTTCAGGCTCCCATTCTCTGCAAAAGAGGATGGGTGCCTGAACTTGCATGATATTGTGGGCACCCAAGAGCTTCCATTGACTCTCCTCTCCCTCAAAGGCAGAAACCACGGCAGAGAGGAGACGGGTCTTTTCAAGGTAAGTGAGTCTGGCGTGGCAGGAAGGAAGGGGGAAGCATGAGGTATCTTAGTGGGTGGGGGAGGCCTTAGGGGCCTGTTTCATCACTAGGTCCTCCATGGCCTTTCCCATCCTGAGATACCTCATGTGCACTTAACGAGCTGTGAGCATCTTAATGAGCAGGGATTGGTCTCGTTCAAGGTACGAGATTCACTCCCACAAATTCTCGAGTTACGAATGGAATGGGCAGGCTCCATTACATTCGTACCTTGAGGACTACCTTTACAGTTGTTAGGAAAACATAAAATGGAGTTAAGGTTGTATATCTTTATTATATATTTATGGTAAGTTCAACTGCTCTCCTGATACATTATGCAAGCTATAAGCTTTTTATCTTGATACAGTAATCTATCTACTTTTCAACCTTGGCTGATCTCAAAAAGCTACAAAGGGCCAGATTTGGTTAGTGCTTGGATGAGAGACTGAGCCCTAGGCTAGAGTGAGAAGTAAATGAACGGAAAACGGCAGCAGAAAATTATTTTCACATTGCTACCAAGAAATTTATATAGATAAGTTTAAGAAATCACTAAAACCTAGTTTGACTCAAAGGAAACTTTACTGTTACTAATACTTCCTGTATTCCAGGTAAGGTGTTCCCTATGTGTAACCATTATTTCTATTATACACAAGTCTTCCTGTAAGAGGTATTCAAATAGCTGGATCAAGTTTCAGTTTTCTCAGCTACATATTTAGTTGCTTTTTATTGAAGTGTTTCTTCAGCTATAAGCATTTACAAGTAGTCTTCGCTTTACAACCTATCACGGTGTTCCGCAGTGATGTGACCACTATTTGCGAAACTGGCAAAAATGCCCTTTGAAATTAATGGGTTCATTTAACCACAGCCGCATTCATGTAACAATGGCAGCTTTTGCTTAATGACTGCTGCAAAAAAAGCTGGAAATTTACGTCTGGTCATGTGGGTACCCCAACTTACAACTGTAACAATTTACAACCATAATTCCAGGCTCAATTACAGCCATAAGTTGAGGACTACCTGTATGCATATTTTATTCTTAAGACATATTATATATCCCAATCAGTAAAGGGATTTTTTAACATTTAATCAATCACTTACATGATCAAGATTCAGAGATCAACTTGACTGTCACCTGCTAGCATGAATAAAGCAAAAAGAGAGGTTGCACAAATTCCAATGAAACTCCTGAACCCAAAGTTCTAACTTTTACAAAGAAATTTGCTAACTCTTAGAATAGTGTTTCTCAACCTTAGCAACGTTCAGATATGTGGACATCAACTCCCAGAATTCCCCAGCCACGTTTTAAATATACACTGTGTGCACAAACAATAATCAAGGCAGCATCAACCACATCACTGCAAAACATAAAATTTAAGACACATCCTGAAAATAAGATGATATGATTTCACACTGCATACTATCCATAACAGTCATCTATAGATGGACAGCTACTTATTTGTATGTTGGAAACAAGAGATTAAAATGCAAGGTTCATGCAGAATAAGAGAGCTTATTTCCTGAATTATATTTAGATCCTGAAAAGAAAGCAGCAGTGATGAGGAGCCTACATACTCGAAAGACAAAAAACATTAAAAACATGATAATTTCTTTGCAAGGTAAAAAAATACTGGATTTAGGGAACAGCTCCTGTGTGGGGAAAATGAAAGCGCACAAGTATATCTGACATAGGCTACTGCAATGTTTTTCAACCTTGGCAATTTTAAGATGTGTGAACTTCAACTTCCAGAATTCCCCAGCCACCAAGGAAAAGAGGAAAGAGCTAGAGGAAGAGTTCCACAGTTTTTCCATTACTTTACAGATTACAATGTAAACTAATTTAGTCTGTAATAATAAATATACTTTTATCATCAATGTAATCTTCAAATTAGTGGAACTTCATGTCAAATCACAATGTATTTCACTTTAAATGAGGGGTTTTAAGCTTATAAAGTATTAATTAAGTAAAACACATTAACTGCAAAATGTAGTTACTCTAAGCGAGCACTAGGTTGTGCCATAAACCTGAGAATATCAAGCAGGAGACAGCAGGAAAAAACCCTTTCCCCTCTTTTAGCACTACAATCTTTAAGCCTATACGGAAAGCATAATTGGATTTTTGAAATTGCACAGAAACATAAATGTAGAAAAACTGCAATGGTGCAGGATTTCTTCAATCTTGTACAATGTTTAGAGAATGCAAGGCCAAGTTGCTATTTTCTCCCAAAAGGTCTACAACTGACTAGATACAGATAGTTCTTGACTTACGACCACAATTGAACCCAACATTTCTGCTGCTAAGCAAGACATTGTTAAGTGAGTTTTACCCCATTTTATGACCTTTCTTGCCACAGTTGTTAAGTGAATCACTGTAGTTGTTAATTAGTTAAGTGAATCTGACTTCCCCATTGATTTTGCTTGACAGAAGTTTGCAAAAGGTGATCACATGAGCCTGGGACATTGCAACCATCATAAATACTGTTGTGGGTGTCTCAAGACCGGATGGGGACATATCAGAGGATGACGAAGCACAAGCAGGCCCCTCTGGGTATTTTCCCCTCCCTGCAGCCGAGCTAGACAATGAGCTTTGTATGCATTCTGAATCAGACTCTCAAAGTGATGAGTCAGATTTAGAACAAGAAGATAGATGGCTTGATCCGAGATTCCGAAGGTTTGATAAGCGAAGGTGTCAGTTAAGTGGAAAAAGGAAGTAATGGGGGGAAGTGACGTATCGGAAACTATATTAGAAGGGGAAAGAGAGACTACGCCTTTGTCACGAGCAACGTTAATCAAGGAGTAGCCTGATACCTTGGGCAGTGCGTGTGAACTCAGTTTTCTGGTGTTTTTGAAACCTACGGAAGAATAATGAGGTCTTGGACAATGTGATAAAGAAAGAGTGAGTTAATTGGAAGGTGGGGGGAGAGCATGTTTAATCTAAATGTAAATAAATCAGTCTTGGCCGTTCCGGCCAGCAAAATGCCAGCAGCTTGCTTTGAAGTGAATACTTTTGAAATGTGTTAAATAAAACTCTTAAAGACATATTTATGTGGATTTTAATGAGCTGAGAGGGGCCAGACACAACAAATACATGCCAGTTGCCAAGCGTCTGAATTTTGATCATTTGACCATAGGGATGCTGCAATGGTCGTAACTGTTAAAAACTGTCTTAAGCCACTCTTTTCAGTGTCATTGTAACTTTGAACTGTCACTAAACAAATGGTTGTAAGTCAAGGACTACCTGTACCATATATTATAAAAATGAGTTAAAAGGTTATCTTATGACATGGTATTACTACCACAGTATTAATTTGGAACTACAAATTGTAATTGAACAATTACACATGGCCTCTACTATTTTCAAGGAACATGGAAACTTCCTGCACAATTATCCCTTTCAAATAGAATGAGCTGCTCCAATGACTCAAGAGCTTACTAAAAAGAATTGATCTTCTTGTCAGAGCAGTTTGAAAATCTTTTGAACTTGTTGTGAGCTTATTTCTATAAGATTAGTAGAAGATGCTCAAAATGTCTTCATGGGGCAGTGAACTTAGCAGTATTAGGGATGGGTAGAGAACCCTTCCAATTAAGGATCACCATTAAGTCATCAGACATAATTTGTAGAGGCCAAAGGCAACAGTGGTGACGAGAGGAAAGCCCAAGGTTAGTAGGGCCAGAACCAAAAGTGGTGAGAATTCTTTTCTCTTTTTCTTTCTGTCTTCTCTTATCCCTCCCTCTTCCCTGCCCATCACATTGCCAGGAAAAATAGTAGGCTTTTCCTAGTAGTTTGAACTCGTTACCTGGACAACATTTTTGGCAGTAGGCCCAGGGTCACATGAAACAATTCTCACTTCTGGAGCAAAGAAAGGGTATAGAATAGAAGTCTTTATTGGCCAAGTATGACTGGACACACAAGGACATACATGCAAGTGGCAGCAGTGGCGTGATTGGCATGACGTGCCGTGTGGCATCCTGCTGTGAGCAGCAGCAGCAGCGCAATGAGACTCATGGCCTCCTGCTGTAAGTGGCGGCAGCAGCGACGCGATGCACCACACGCCTTCTTGCTGTGAGTGGCGGCAGCACAATCAGCACAAGTCATGCTGCCTACCACAAGCGACGGCAACAGTGCGATGCGCCATGTGGCGTGCAGCTGCAAGTGGCTGCAGAACTCAGGCAGCAGCACAACAGGTGTCAGGGCGTGGGAGGCCTGGCTGCAGTGGTCCTAAGGTAAGCGGGTAAGACATCCTCCGAAAATAAGACCAGGTGCCTCTTTTGGAGGTAATAATAATAACAACAACAATAATAACAATAACAACATCAACAACAACAATAATAAAGTTGGAAGGGACCTTGGAGGTCATCAAGTCCAACCCCCTGCTCAGGCAGGAAACCCTATGCCATTTCAGACAAATGGCTGTCCAGCCTCTTAAAAACTTCCAGTGTTGGAGCATTCACCGCTTCTGGAGGCAGGTTGTTCCACTGGTTAATTGTTCTAACTGTCAGGAAGTTTCTCCTTAGTTCTAGGTTGCTTCTCTCCTTGATTAGTTTCCATCCGTTGCTTCTTGTCCTGCCTTCAGGCACTTTGGAGAATAGCTTGACTCCCTCTTCTTTGTGGCAGCCCCTGAGATATTGGAACACTGCTATCATGTCCCCCCTCGTCATTCTCTTCATTAAACTAGACATACCCAATTTCAGCAACTGTTCCTTATATGTTTTAGCCTCCAGTCCCCTAATCATCTTTGTTGCTCTTCTCTGCACTCTTTCCAGAGTCTCAACCAGGTCTTATCTTCGGGGAAACACGGTAACTATCTGTTAAAGTGTGTACCTGTCCCGTTTGGTTGCTGTGCCAAACCAGACAGTTATAGAAGTACAAATGACAGACTCAATAATTCCTCTGCAGAACTGCATCAGCAGATCCTTGGGCAAGCTGAGCTTCCTGAGTTGATTCAGGAAGAACGTTCTTTATTGTGCCTTTTTAATGATGGTTCTAATGTTAGGTGTCCATTTCAAGTCCTGGGAGATTATAGAACCCAGAAACGTGAAGGTCTCTACTGTTGATACTGTGTTGTCTAATATTGTAAGAGGTGGTAGGAGGGCTTCTCCTAAAATCTACTATCATCTCTACAGTTTTAAGAGTGTTCAGCTCCAGATTGTTCCAGCTGCATCACAGGGCCAGTTCTTCTACCTCCCATCTGTATGCAGACTCATCATGATGAATGAGACCAATGATGGTTGTGTCATCTGCTACTATGACCCAGGTGGTCAAGGCAAGGCAGGCCTCTAGAGAGTCCTTTATTGCTATCAATAAATGTTCCAGCAAATGGCCCTCCAACGACCAGTAAGGCTCCACCCCCATGCTATCCTGAAAGTAGCCACGCTCAGTCCCCCAAACAACAACCCCTATATTACAAATAAAGTCCACAAAGTAGGAGCACGCTAACAGGGCAAGGTCCAGGGTTCCAAGTCCAGTCCACCCGGCTAAGCAAGTCCACAAGGCAGAGTCCAGGCACAAGAAAAATGGCAGTCCTCAGGGCAAAGACAAGACAAGGCAAGAGGCAGTTCTAAAGGCAAAGCAAAGGGCCAAAAGCAGCCCACAAGACAAGGGCAAGGTCCAAGACAAAAGGCAGAATGCAGTCCTCCAAACTAGGCAAAGCAAAAGGCAAAGGCACGAGTCAAAGCTGGGGGAGTGTAAGTCAAAACAAACAATTGTTCCTGGCAAAGTCTAACTCCCCACAGCTTCTCCTTAAGTCACTCCACTCCAGATGTTCCTTGTGTGGAGGGGTGGGATGACTTTCTCCGTGTAGCCTTGCAGCCCTTCTCTGAGCTTGCCTAGGCTCAGCTCTCCATGCCCTTGGATCAGTGGAGGAGGCAGCTGTTCCTCATCAGAGGGGATCTGTTGCCTATCGGCACCACTGCCTGTCAGCAGCTGATCCTCCCCTGTGTCTGTGAAGGCAGGCAACTCTCCATCTGGTCAACAACCTCCCCCAATGTCTGAGGGGCCTGGGACAGCATCGTCCTCAGCCCCTGGCCTCTCCAAGCATGCCAAGGGAGATGTGCCATCCCTGTTGGACAGTCCCAGTTCCAACTCCTTCTCCTCCTCTGAACTGGGCTCCAATGGGGCAATGACATCTGCAAACTTCAGTACTTTAACAGAGGGATCCTTTGAGATGCAGTCATTGGTATAAAGGGAAAAGAGTAATGGAGAGAGCACACAGCCCTGGGCAGCTCCTGTGCTAATTGAATGGGTATTCAATGTGATTTTACCTAGTTTCACCTGCTTCTTCCTATCTGTTAAAAAGCTTATAATCCATCTGCAAGTGTGGTCAGGCACAGCTACTGTGTTTCCCCGAAAATAAGACCGGGTCTTATATTTATTTTTGTTCCAAAAGACCCATTAGGGCTTATTTTCGGGGGATGTCTTATTTTTTTTTCATGCATAGGAGGCAGCGAGAGCACGCACGGGGCCAACAGTGTCCTGCAACAAGCTGTAGCCTGCCGTCTGGTTGCCCACGGCTGCAATGGGGCAGGTGGTCACACAGCACGTCTGGCAGACTGGTGCTGCTGCCACGAGGCGAGGCGAGACAGGTGGCAGTGGGGGGTGGAGCTGCCCAGGTGCCCCGCACCCACGCACCTTGGGTTCCCACAGCCAGGCCACCCCACCTGTCTCGCCTCATTTCGTGGGGGCAGCTGCTGGCTGCCTGCCCTGTTGCAGATCTCTCTCTCTCTCTCTCTCTCTCTCTCTCTCTCTCTCTCTCTCTCACACACACACACACACACACACACACACAAACACACACAGGTTGGATTGGATCTCTCTCACTGTGTGTGTGTGAGAGAGAGAGAGATCCACAATGGGGCAGCCGGCTGTGCGTGTCCAGAGGGCCGGTGCCGCTGCCACGAGGTGAGGAGATCCGATCCAACCCCCTCCCTCCCTCTCTCTCTCTCTCTCTCACACACACACACACACAAACACATAGGTTGGATTGGATCTCTCTCACTGTGTGTGTGTGTGTGTGTGAGAGAGAGAGATCGATCCACAACGGGGCAGCCGGCTGTGCGTGTCCAGCGGGCCGCTGCCACGAGGTGAGGAGAGGAGAGGAGAGGAGAGGAGAGAGATCCGATCCAACCCCCGCTCTCTCTCTGTGTGAGAAAGATATCTGCAACAGGGTAGGTGGCCGCGCAGCATGTCTGGTGGGCTGGTGCCACGGCCACGAGGTGAGGAGAGAGATCCCTCCCTCCCTCCCTCCCTCTCTCTCTCTCTCTCTCTCTCTCTCTCTCTCTCTCTCCCTCTCTCCCTCTGTCTCTCTCTCTCTGTGTGTGTGTGTGTGAGAGAGAGAGAGACAGAGATATCTGCAACAGGGTAGGCGACCGCACAGCATGTCTGGCGGGCTGGTGCCACCACCACAAGGTGAGGCAAGGCAGGTGGAGGGAGTGTCATGGTTCCGATAGAGGAAACCCATCAAAAGAACTTCAAGGCAAAATTCTTCCTTAAAGAAACATTTTATTCAGGAAACAAAGTATCGGCACTACATACAGTAGTTGAACCCAAAACCAAATTCCCTTCCCCCAAAGTAACAAGTTGCAAATTCCACCCTCATGAATCAGTCATAAATCACATTCTCCAATTAGCCTGAAGTGCGGGCTCCCTCTCCAGCTCCTCAGCCCGCCAAAACGTTATCAGTTTGTGCCCTTGAGTTCCCACAGAGCTGCATTATTATTATGGCCAGCTGAGCTCAAGTATTCACCCCATCCCCCCTACTACATCTAATTCCTAAACAGAAGAAAGAGCAAGCTGAAAGCAGAGAAAAATGGTGGCAATTTCCCTCAATTGTCAGAGCGGGAACATCCATTGTCACAGCGTTGACGGGGGGGGGGGGCTGATGATCTTAATTGGGGCTTATTTTGGGGGTAGGGCTTATATTAGGTGCATGCTTAAAAATCATGCCAGGGCTTATTTTCTGGTTGTGTCTTATTTTCGGGGAAACACGGTAGTTGATTCAGTTTGGAAAGCATTTCTGGAATGATGGTGTTGAATGCCGAGCTGAAGTCTAGAAAAAGGACCCTTGCATAGGTCAAAGTAATACTTTTAAAATCATAAAAACATAGAACTAAGCCACTTCTATTTCAATAGAGGTGGTCCTTGTTTGACAACCACTAACTCAGCAACTATTCAAACCTGCAATAGTGCTGAACGAATGGTACTTACAATTGGTCCTCCAAGTTGTGGCCATTGCAGTTTCCCTGCATTTATATGAGCGCAATCTGGGCAGATTACAACGTCACAGTGTCCCACAGTTGCCATTTGCAACCTTCTTTGCTGGTTAGTCAATAAGGAACCTGGCAGGAGGTCAGAAATGGTGACATGACCTCGTTTAACACCTGAGCAGGATTCGCTTAACAACAGCAACTGAGAAGTGCTGTGATGGCCATCGCTAAGCATGATCATGCTTTACAATGGTGTCACTTCAGAACAGAAATTCTGGTCCCAATTGCAGTTGTTAACCAAGTACTAACTGTACAGTGTCTGAATCCATTACCAGTGTTATATGTTCACTATAAGGATCCCAGTTTTTGAGGAAATGATGTGAGGGTACATTTGTCTAAAAGAAAGGTAACAAATGGAATTTATACAATTTTAATGTAGAAACCACAATAAAACTAACAGGAAGGAAGAATACTGTATGACAAAGAATAATGACGTTATACTTCAACTGTTGAGCTTGTTTTACTTACTACAGCAGTACAAATATTTGATAGATGACCACAGACCAAAAGAATAAAAAAAGTGAAATTATGCAGTAGTTAGAAATAAAACATGAAAGCAGAAATGTTTAGTGTACAGCAAAAGCTTCTGGATGTGGAGAAATCAAACTTGGCAGAGAATAAATAATGCAATGGAGAATGCCAGGGTCTGGTAGACCGATTGGTGGAAAGCAAATGTGAAAATGAGTGGATGGAAAAGCAAAAACCCAGACTTTGCTGGTTATAGACCAAATCCAGTGGTCTCTAATGGCCATAGCCTTGACTAAGAATGTTGTGACCTTGTTAGATGATGTTTCAGTATGTTGACCTTGCAGCAATCTATAATCATTGACTGGGATAGGCAGAAAAACATACTAATAAGTAGTTCAATAAGATCAAGGCACCAGGTGTGATTTAGGGGCAGATTTAGGGCCCATGTGACATTAGTTTAGAGCATGTGCAAAGGTGATCCTGATAAAGAATGATATTGTGATACCTTCCTATTGCAACCACTGGATACAGTGCATCAAATCACACCAATGTAGATACCCTTCAGTGTGGATCATGAAGGTTACCATAAAAATACCTAAGTAGCCTAGCCTTGCTCCCTTTCTCTCATGATTACAGGCAAAATGCCTCCCCATCACTTCTTATGAATGAGATCATAAGGGTAAGGAATTTTGCAACTGTCCTACATATAATTCAAGGTGCAGTTGTTACTTATAAAGCCCTACATGGCATAAGCCAGGTTATTTGAGGGACTGCCTGTCTCCCTTAGCATTGCTCAGCCAATTTAATCCTGCAGAATTGGTGCAGGATTAAGCAATGTTCTCTATTGAGATCCTCGAAGTATGCCTACTCTGTAGCAGTGCTTGCCCTCTGGAACAAGGTTCTCCCTGAGATCTGGTGGGCCCCCCACTCTGCTGTTGTTTAGAAGAACTGTGAAGACCTGGCTCTTCACCCAGGCCTTTGGCAAGGGCGCTTGAGACCCTTTGCTTCATCATGCTTTCCATCTTTTATCTTTATCTTTTATTGACTATTGTAATTTCTTTGATAATTATGAGGTACCCAGGGTTGTTGGGAATCTGGCAGCAAACAAGTTTAATACATTATTAAAGTTTTATTATCTGTTCACAACAATGTGAAGTCACAGCTGCCAGTTCTTTAGCTGGTATTGGCCTTCATACACATCACATTCTTCCAAAGAACCTAGGATTATTATTGTAATCAAAACCACACACAGAAAAGGGGCACTTTAGAAGTTTGCCTACAGAGTCAAACAGTGTGCCTTAGATACTGTGGAAGGCATAACTGAATTTCCCACAATGCTGACTAGTAAATTTCATCCAGCAAGTTGGTACTAGAGTTCAGGGTTAGGGTTACAGCAACACTGCTGTACAGGTAATTCTCAACTCTTCTGGTGCAGCCTATCAAGAGGGACAAGGCTGCCTCCTCACAAGTAGTCAGGCTAACCTTTGCTGCTCCTGCCTTTTCTCTGCCTTACGTGTTCTCCGATCAGGTGCAGAAGGCTGTTCTTCCTCCTCATCACTAACCAGCTGCAGCTGCATGCTTTAGCCAAATCACTCTCAGCTGGCTGCTCATCCAGTTTCTCTCCCATCAACCATTCCCCCTCACTTGGACTTGCAGACCCTGCCTCACAGGCATTGACCAACTTCCCTCCTGACATGCCTGGGACTGGTTCATCCTTCTCCAAACTAAAATTTGGAGAGGCATCTGGGGAAGCGTCTGGGGGAGTCATCACACATGATCAAAATTTGGGCACTTGGCAACTGGCATGTATTTATGATAGTTGCAGCATCCAGAGGTCATGCAATTTCCATTTGTGACCTTCCCAGTTGGCTTCTGACAGGCAACGTCAATGGCGGAAACTGGATTCACTTAACTACCATATGATTCACTTAGTAACCAGGGTGATTCACTTAATCATAGCAAAAAAAGGTTGTAAAATCAGGCATGCCTGACTTAACCATTTCACTTAGCAACACATGTTCTGGTTGCAATTGTGGTAGTACGTCAAGGATTTCCTGTAATACTCTTAGAGGGTGTCCAAAGATACCAAGAAAACAGCATTATAGTAACATTATTTGAATGAAAGATTACCCTGAATTTAAGATATCCGCATTCCCAAGAATATGAGATGGGGGGAGACTATAAACGCAGAGACATGCACAAATTCAATACTCTGCTCAACTACCTTGTAACCCAATCACACTGGATCCAATACTAGAGAATGTTCTTTTCCTCCCAACAAAGTATGTACACAACATGCTTGACTGGGAGAAAAATAATATCAATATCAAAGTCATTAAAATAACTTGCCTACAAAAGCGGGTACAGCAGTGCCTGCATTTTCTGCAACGCATGAGAAAAGCACATCTTCCTTCCCCTGTCCTGACCGCTTTCTACAGGGGGACGATCAAGAGCATCCTGTCACACAGCATCACAGTCTGGTTTGGAGGTATCACTGCTTCAGACAGGAAGGTGGTGCAGAGAGTGGTGAGGATGGCTGAAAAGATCATTGGTAGTTCCCTCCCTCCCATTGCACAGGACATAGCACAGAAGCGCTGCTTGAGCAGGGTCCGTAAGATTATCTGGGACACTACACATCCTCTTCATGACCTGTTTTCCTTGTTACCTTCTGGGTGCAGGCTTCGTGGTATCTGAAGCAGAACATCCAGATTCAGTCAGAGTTTCATTCCATACAGCATTAACCTTGTGAACTCTCAAGCTTCCTCCTTCCGTTATATATTCAAGATGGACAGCATTTAATATTTACTTGTTATGTATATGTAGGGGTGTGGGTCTATACATATGTTGTACATAGTATGTTTAGGTGTGTGTCATGTATGTGTCTCACTTTGAGAGCGGGCAACTAAATTTCATTTTTGATGTGTGCCGTTGTGCCCACAGTTAAAAAAAATGACAATAAAGGTTATCTTATCTTATCTTATCTTATAAGGTATCCTATTTGTAAAATTAGTTATGTGAAAAAGAAAGTACACCCTCTTTGAGCTCTATGGTTTTATGTAACAGGACATAGTAAAAATCATCTGGTCCTTAGCAGTTCTTAAAAGTAGGTAAGTACAACCTCAGATGAACAACAACATATGACATCATTTATTTTACAAAAAGAAAGCCAAAATGGAGAAGCCATGTGTGAAAAACTAAGTACACCCTTACTGCCTTCATAGGTATGAAGAGGCTAAGTAGCAGCCAGGTGCTGCTAATCAACTGCCCATGCTCAATTGATCATCAGCAAGTGTGACTACCTCTATATAAAAGCCAAAGTTTTAGGAGTTTGCTGGTCTCCAGCATTGAGGAAAGAAGAAAGACATGAGCAATGATCTTAGAGAAGCAATTGTTGCTGTCCATCAATCTGGGAAGTGTTATTAGGGCCATTTCCAAATGAAAGGAATAAAGTATTATTCAGAAATTTCTAATGAAGGTGATAGAAGAAGCCACCTGAAAGTCATAAAATCAGACAAGTAAATTACAGACAAATAAGAAAAGCAGAAGTTGCTAGCTAACTGAAATTGCAAGCAGAGGAAATATTGAAATAACTATAGGAGCCGAGCTGTGCTAACAGAAAATTAGATGGTGAAAGATAGGATATGGACAAAGGGGCTTCCTGGAACATGGGAGGGACAGTGGTTTTAGGCGGTCCGGGTAGTTTATTGGATGATTAGGGAAGGGGCGTTGAGTGCGATAGGGGAGGGGGGAATCTGCGTCCGGGAAGGATATAAAAATGTGTCAAACAGCTTTTTAAAGTGTGGCTGAACTCCTGTGTGTGTTTCAGTCCACGAAGCCTTTGCAAACACTTTATTTTGAATAAAACTTTGTTGCTGGAATTCCAAGTGAGTTTGTTTGTTTTGGGATCTTGAGCCACGTTCCAAACACAAACAATTTAAAGTCCATCATTCTACAGTGAGGAAGATTATTCACAAGTCGAAAACATTCAAGACAGTTGCCAATCTTCCCAGGAGTGGATGTCCCAGCAAATTCACCCCAAGGTCAGACCGTGCAATGCTCAGAGAAATTGCAAAAAATCCAAGAATTACATCTCAGACTCTACAGGCCTCAGCATATCCAATGTTAAAGTTCATAACAGTACAATTAGAAAAAGACTGAACAAGTATGGTTTGTTTGGAAGGGTTGCCAGGAGAAAACCTCTTCTCTCTAAAAAGAACATGGCAGCACGGCTTAGGTTTGCAAAGTTGCATCTGAACAAATCACAAGACTTCTGGAACACTATCCTTTAGACAGATGAGACCAAAGTGGAGATGTTTGGCCATAATGCAGAGTGCCATGTTTGGTGAAAACCAAACACAGCATATCAGCACAAACATCTCATACCAACCATCAAGCATGGTGGTGGAGGGGTGATGATTTGGGGAGAAGCTGGCCTGGTGCTTCTCCACCTGGCCTGACAAAGGCTCTGGCACCCAAGGCTGCGCAGGAGGAAAGCATGGGCAGTTCAGGACTCTCAGGCATGGCACCAACACAGCATGCTGCAGCGTCTCTGCGGTTTTTCGTAAGTGCAAATGACCTCTGTGATGCTGCAACATACGTAACTTTGGGACCCGGTTGTAAGTACTTTTGGTGGGGATGTCATAACTTTGAACATTTGCTAAGTGAACGTTTCTAACTTGATGACTAACTGTACTTGCCAAGTGCCCAAATTTTGATCACATGACTGTGGGGATGCTGCAATGGTCATAAGTGTGAGGACCAGTCATAAACCATTCTTTTCAGCACTGTTGTAACCTCAAATGATCATTAAACAAATGGTTGTATGTCGAGGACTACCTGTACTTACCTAAGAATACTCTTGAATTCAGGGAGCATGCATTTCTTTGTGATTGAAGCCAGATACAAATGCTTTTATTGACTTAGAATACTTTGGTATACTGCAGTCACTGAGTTGACCATGAACTCTGTATACCAAACCTTGGCTGACATTGGGTCATGCAACAGGACAATGATCCCAAGCACACCAGGAAATCTACAACAGAATGGCTGAAAAAGAAAAGGTGTTGCAATGGCCCAAAGTCCAGACCTCAATCAGATTAAAATGCTGTGGCAAGACCACAAGAGAGCTGTGTATAAACAAATACCCACAAACCTCAATGAACTGGTGCAGTGTTGTAAAGAAGAGTGGACCAAAATTCCTCCAAAACGATGTGGGAGACTGATAGTCATACAGAAAAAGGGCGTTGTCTTACCTGAACGCCTATTCTCAGCATGGGGATGAAGAATCCACAGAGGATGGGTAGTTATCTCAGCTTCACTGCCCATAGACTAGGACCAAATTTCTTAGCTCCGCCTCCAACCGGGGCTTCCTGTCCTCCAACCGGACTTCCTGTCTCCCAGTTTTTTCCTAGTCTTCAGCCCGTCAACAGCTCCTTGAGCTAGGCTCCAGAGTAGGATTCAATTTAATCGACTTTAGGAGTGTTTTCAGCAAGTTAGGTTAAAATTTCTTTAGATTTGGAAGGTTAAGCTAGTTTAGAACAGAGGAGGATTCAAGAAGCCGGTCCAGGGGACCTCCCCCGGTCTTACCGGACCACGCGGTGGGAGCGGGAAAGAGTATCGCTCCTGCACAGACCCACGGCCGGAATCCCCTCTACAAGAGAAGATCCCCCCCTCGAGAGGCACCCCAGCCCCAGCGGAGACGAGGACTCCAGCGGAGGACGAGCGCAGCGACGGACGAGGCTTCCATCGCATCTGAAGCGCAAGTGGGGTTTGCGGTGGGGGGGGAGGAAAGCGCCGCTGAGCCTTTAGGCCGGCACTTGGCGCAGAGCCCCAGAGCGGCCGCGAGGGCAGCGAATCGGGGGTCTTCGGAGACCATCAAGGACCGCGTGGAAGGAGGCGGCCGCCATCTTGGGCCGTCGGCCTCCGGGTTTTTTGGCGCGAGGGGCCATCTTGGAAAGGGGGCGGTTCCCTCCAAGGGCGGCAGAGTCGGCCATTTTTACGCAGGCCCGAGTCACCGGGACAGCCGGAGAGCCGAGCAAGGTGGGGGGGCTTTAAACGCCGCAATTAATTGCAGAACGGAAAGCCGGTGGGGACAGCAATCGCAGCCTTAGGCAACCGCAAGCCCAGCCACCTTAGAGCCTGCTGAGTCAGGCCGAGAGAGAGGGAGTTGGGAAGTGTGTGTGTGATCTTGGGGGTTTTCTTCTAAACTCCAGGGATAATCAGCCCGCAGACCTACCCAGAGAGAGTCTGCCTGCCTGTCTCCGCCAGTGCATCTGTGCAGAAGAGGGCCTAGCCCCACCTGCCTGCGGAGCTAAGCCTCCTACTTACTCCCGCTTGTCTGGAGATTCCTGTAGTCTCCCAGACGCACGATGGCAGACAGCGCGTCGCCTCAGGTGTACCAAGGCTCAAGCCCCCCCCTCCCTCCCCAAAACGCAAGGCCATGGATCCGGAACTGGGGGGGGGGCAAGAAGAAGGCAAAAACAAAGCACCTAAACAAAGAGCCATCGAAGGCAGCCAAGCGACAGGCCTTAAGACGGCACCAGGTGCTAGAGAGAGAATGTGCCAAGGCCCAGAGACTTCAGGCCAGAGAGACCGAACAGGCTGATTTTTCCCAATCCACACCTTCCACACCAGAGCATGCTGATCCCACAGACACGCAGACGGAACTGGAAACCACAGACCTACCAAGAGGGTGGTCTGAACAATTACAAACAATTATGCAGAAAGCATTTGATAAGTTTATGGCTACTAAACTTTCTTCTTCTCCTCAGGAGCACAGCAAACAGCCAGCGCCCCCGCTTCGCAGGGGAGGCGCGTCCACCCAAACCTCCGAGGAATCTGAGGCCTCCTCACAGATTACAGAGGAGGAACCGGAGGACTGGGAAACATCGGGACGCCAGCTGTCAGAGGATGAGGATGAGACCCCGGAACAGGCCCCAGCCTCAGGACTGTTCGATTCAGCTAATTTCCGTTCGCTCATGCTCAAAATCTGTGCCACCCTGTGCCTGTCAGCAAGGCCAAAGGTGACAAAACCTGCCTCCCCTGAGGAGGAGGAGGAAGGTAAGGTTCATCCGGTGCTACACCCACCTGCACCGGAGGAAATAAAGGTACCGTGTCCGTTAGTATTCCGCACTGCGCTGGAATCACAATGGGCTTCATTGGCAACCACTCCGTCTCCAAGCAGCACGGATAAAAAGATATTAAATGTATGCAATGCCTTAGCTTCCCTCATAGAGGTGCCAAAGGTGGACGAACCACTAATATCTCTCTTTGCCTCATCCGCCATTCCAGGAGATATGGCGGAATCCATGAAGGCCGAGGACAAGAAATTTGAGTTTGCGCTTCGCAAGACGCACAGCTCTTCAGCCTGGGCAATTAGATCCGCGATCTCAGCCTCGCTGTCGGCCAGGGCTTCAATCCTGTGGCTTCAGGATCTGCAGGCAAGTCTAACACCAGACCAGGTACGTGCACACCAAACATTAAACAAGCTGCTGATGGCGGCTGAGTATATGGCAGACACCACCCTGTCCGCCTCCAGGTATTCGGCCAGGGCCATAGGGTCAACAGTAGCCTCTAGAAGGCTCCTCTGGCTCAAAACGTGGAAGACGGACCTTAAGTCTAAGTGGCGCCTGGCCACCGATAAATACTCAGGGTCTAAGCTGTTTGGGGCCATCCTAGACCCGTATGTTATTGAGGACAAGAACAAGAGGAAGATACTCGCCCACCCATCCAAGGGAACAGATAGGCGACAGGAGTTCCGCAGGCAGGGGTCCCGTCAAAGCGGGACCGGGGAATGGAGGCAGCCCTTTCGCGGGGGGCAGTCCTGGGATTGGCCCAGAAACCAGCGCCCCTCCTCATCGAGTCAGGAGCGCTTCCAGGACCGCCCGGCCGCAGGTAGGGGCCAGTTCCCAAAACGCAATGCCAGAGGTGGGGCGGGACGACCTTACAGGCGCTCCAAGTGACGCCCGGGACAGCCCCATAGGGGGTCGCCTGGCGCTGTTCAAGGAAGTGTGGCAGTCCACCACAACAGACGCCTGGGTAAGGGACACCGTGACTCACGGCCTAGCCTTAGAGTTCTACGCTCCCCCCCCGAGCCAATTCAGACGTTGCCCGGAGTCACGAAACCCCTCAAAAGCAAAACTTCTGAGAATGGCCATAGAACATCTGATAGAGATAAGAGCCATAGAAACGGTTCCGGCAGAACAGGAAGGACAGGGGTTCTACTCCATCCTGTTCGTCGTACCCAAGACATCGGGGGGATGGAGGGCAATTCTAGATCTCAAGAGGCTAAACCACTTCATAAAATACAGAAAGTTCAAAATGCAGTCCCTCAAATCCATCTTGGCCAGCATTCGGAAAGGGGATCAGTTATCATCCATAGACCTCACAGAGGCATACTTACACATACCAATAAGGCAGGAAGATCGACGCTTCCTACGTTTCTGTCACAAGGACAGACACTATCAATACAGGGCCTTGCCTTTCGGCCTCTCGTCGGCACCCAGGGTATTCACAAAGGTGCTGGCAGTGTTAGCAGCACACCTGCGCACTCTACCGGTGCGCGTCTTATGTTACCTGGACGACATACTGATCCTGTCAAGGTCCCTGCAAGCAGCCCACTCAGACTTGAGGGCCACACTAAGCACACTACAGGAACACGGCTTTTCCGTAAACTACAAGAAAAGTCATCTCACACCATCCACACGCCTACTACATCTAGGGGCGGTCATAAACTCGCACGCCTCGTCCAGGGGAAGGGGTCAGCCACAATAGTACAACTATCTCAACTCCTGGGGAAAATGATATCCTGCCTGGGTATCGTTCCATGGGCCAGACTCCACTCCAGAAGGCTCCAATGGTTCCTTCTCCCCTACCAAAGGAAAAATCAGGGCGCATCCCTCCGAAGGGTCATACTTCCCCCTCAGGTCCTGTCATCCCTCCGATGGTGGACCTCAACCGCCACGGCCAGGGGAACGCTGTACAGGGAACCAGACAGACTAACGGTCACCACCGACGCCAGCCAGTTCGGATGGGGAGCCCACTTCCAGGATCAGATAGCTCAGGGCAGATGGACACCCAGGGACCGGGGTCACAGCATCAACTGGCTCGAACTAAGAGCGATCCACTTAGCCCTCCTACAATTCTCCCCCCACCTGGCGGGAAGGCACGTGCTAGTCCTAACGGACAACGTGACTGCCAAAGCACATGTGAACAAGCAGGGAGGAACAAAATCCGCAGTTCTCATGCAGGAAGCGCGAGAACTGGGACTTTGGGCAGAGTCTCACCTAGGGTCAATAAAAGCAGAGCACATATCGGGGGAGGCAAACAGCCAAGCGGATTCACTGAGCAGAGCCACGGTGAATCACGCAGAGTGGAAACTGGACCCGACCCTGTTCGAGGCCATCTCGAACAGGTTCGGGCGACCACTAGTAGACCTGTTCGCGTCCCCCAAGAACAAGCAGCTCCCTCGCTTCATGTCCAGGTTCCCGGCCTGGGGAGCAGAGGGGACGGATGCCCTCAGGTGCAGGTGGCCCCCGGGGCTGATGTACGCATTCCCTCCGCCCCCGTTGATACAAGCAGTCATCCGCAAGGTCATACTGGAAAGAGCGGAGGTGATCCTGATCGCCCCACATTGGCCACGTCGGCCTTGGTTCGCAGACCTCGTGGACCTGTCAATCTCACCAGCCTGGATAATACCTCCTCATCAGGTGTCGCTCAGCCAAGGGAACCTGCAACACCCAGACCCTCAGTGGCTACAACTAGCCGCTTGGCACTTGAGAGGGAGGGACTAGCCAGACAGTCCTTTTCGAAGGACGCCATAGAGATCATCCAAGCTGCCCGCCGGCCTTCCACTAACAGAGTCTATGAGGCTACGTGGAAGAGTTTTGTCAACTGGTGCGGCAAGCAGAGTATAGACCCCTTAACGGCGACCATCCCCATCGTCATAGATTACCTCGTAGAAGGGGTTAAGAAGGGCCTGGCCCTTAACACTATTCGCAGGCAGGTGGCAGCCATACAGACTGTGGTCTCCTGCGACAGCAGGGAGCCACTATCACAGCACCCGGCCGTAAAGGCCTTCATGAAAGGGTTAGCCGCAGTACGGCCTCCGGTGGTTCATCGCTACCCGTCTTGGGATCTTCCCAAGGTGCTCCAGGCCTTAACTTCTACTCCGTTCGAACCCCTGAGGCTCTGCTCACTCCGTCATCTGACATGGAAGGTAGCCTTCCTGGTGGCCATCACATCGGCCAGGTGGATTTCGGAGTTGGGGGCTCTCTCGGTCCGAGCGGACCTGATGATCTTCTCAGAGGACACAGTCACATTACGTCTAGATCCATCCTTCATTCCGAAGGTCAATTCCTGGTTTCACAGAGCTCAGGAAATAGTATTACCAAGCTTCTGTCCAAATCCTTCTGACCCACGGGAACGGCGATGGCACACCTTAGATGTGCGCAGGGCCTTACTTAGTTACATCAAAAGGACATCTGCCTTCCGGAAATCGGAAACGTTATTTGTTTCGTTCCAACCTGCGACCATGGGTCACAAGGTTTCCTCCTCGACCATTGGCAGGTGGATCAGGGCATGCATAGCAGAAGCTTACGGGGCACAGTCACTACAGGTCCCAACAGGAATAACGGCACACTCCACCAGGAGTGC
Source organism: Bothrops alternatus (assembly GCA_034064705.1). Classification (NCBI taxonomy): domain Eukaryota; kingdom Metazoa; phylum Chordata; class Lepidosauria; order Squamata; family Viperidae; genus Bothrops; species Bothrops alternatus. The sequence goes on from JARGCV010000531.1 coordinate 772,087, forward strand.
GGCTACATCAGCGGCCTGGCACACGCAGGCACCGGTGGAGGAGATATGTAGGGCGGCGACATGGGCGTCTCCGGTTTCCTTCATTAAAAGTTACAGGATAGACCGTTTCGCTGCGGCAGGGGCCTCCTTCGGGAGGCGATCGCTGCAGCAAGTCATTTCTTCAAATGAGACTTCAGCCTAGACTCCCACCCGGGGGACATGGGAGGGCTTGGGTATGTCCCATCCTCTGTGGATTCGTAATCCACATGCTGGAGAAAGGGCGTTGTCTTACCTGAACGCCTATTCTCAGCATGGGGATGAAGAATCCACACACCCTCCTCTAACAGTCTAGGCAGATATTGTGTTACAGGAATATGAAAGGAGCCACGAGGACCAAACTACGTTGAAGGAGCTTCGCCGGAGAAAAAACTGGGAGACAGGAAGTCCGGTTGGAGGACAGGAAGCCCCGGTTGGAGGCGGAGCTAAGAAATTTGGTCCTAGTCTATGGGCAGTGAAGCTGAGATAACTACCCATCCTCTGTGGATTCGTAATCCACATGCTGGAGAACTATTTCTTCAAGTTATTGCTGCTAAAGGTGGTTCTACAAGCTATTAAATCATAAGGTGTACTTAGTTTTTCACACATGGCTTCTCCATTTTGGCTTTCTTTTGGTAAAATAAATGATGACATGGTGTAATATGTCATGTGTTGTTGTTCATCTGAGGTTGTACTTACCTACTTTTAAAAAATGCTGAGGACCAGATGACTTTTACTATGTCTTGATATGTAAAACCATAGAGCTCAAAGAGGGCATACTTTCTTTTTCACATGACTGTAACTGTAACTGATCCCCCATCATTTGATCTATCATCTGCATATATACAACTGCTTTCTCATGCACCCACATATACTGTACTCAGAAAGAGACAGTAGAAATTTGAGCATAAGCAAGCATTAATTTAGGCACACTTAGCATGTAGTAAGATTAATTCCTAGTTAAGCATATTTAAGGATGTGATAACTTTGCTTATCCCAGCTTATTCCCAGAAACCTGAATAAAAATTGGGGGAAACCTCAGAGTATTCTTTTTCCTTCTCTTTCAAACAGAAAAAAGGTCAATAAAAGCACAAAGAAATGCATGCTCCCTGAATTCAAGAGTCTTTATTCTTAGGTAAGTACTACTCAGGTGATCCTGAAGACACAGATAAGCCTCCAGGTAGCTTTAAAGACTAGCTAAAAGATGCAAATGAACAGCTGTCTGCAGGAGTATAAATCTTTCCATTCCCCACCATCCAGTCAGAGCTGAAGAAGCTTCTTGGATGAGAAGCGAAATGTCTTCAAAAAAAACCAAAGTCCACTTGCCTCATGAAAAAGCATCTTTCGGATAACTATGACCTGGATGACTGAGCATCTCCATAGACACCTCCAAGCAATAATGGAACTGGGAATACCTTCCATTGCCTGACCGCTGCTCTTGGCTGTGACGCTTAAAAAACACTGCATTGCAAATGGAAGAAACGTGCAGGGAAACAAAAGAAGTTCATGGGACTAAAAAAAAATATTCAATCAGACCTTCCAACTTCATGAGATCTTTTTTTTCGCGAGAAGTTGGAAGGTCTGATTGAACTTTTTTTTAGTCCCACGAACTTCTTTTGTTTCCCTGCACGTTTCTTCCATTCGCAATGCAGTGTTTTTTGGTGGCTGAATGCAGTGGTCTTGTCCCTGCACTAGGCCCCCCATGGCCTTCCCCACCCTGAGATAATTGTGTACACTTAACAACCCACGCAATCAATTAGCGAATGCGTGGGCGAAAGCAGGGAGTAATCACGTTCAAGTTATATGATTCACTCCTACAAATTCTCAGGTTACGAATGTAATCGGCTAGCTCCATTACATTCGTAACTTGAGGACTACCTGTATTTACGACAGTTAGTGTCACGAGAACATTTGATTGGCATTTGTGACCTTCCCAGCTGGCTTCTGACAGGCAAAGTCAATGGGCAAAGCCAGATTTGCTTAATGACCATGTGATTCACTCCTATGAATTCTAAGGTTACGAATGTAATCGGCTAGCTCCATTACATTCGTAACTTGAGGACTACCTGTATTTACGACAGTTAGTGTCCCGAGGACATTTGATTGGCATTTGTGACCTTCCCAGCTGGCTTCTGACAGGCAAAGTCAATGGGCAAAGCCAGATTTGCTTAATGACCACGTGATTCACTTAACAACTGCATTGATTCACTTAATAACTGTGGCAAAAAGTTTTCAAAAATCATGCACACCTCACTTAACAACCACCTTGCTTAGCAACAGAAATTCTGGACCTTAGTGTGGCTGTAAGTCAAGGACTACCTGTATGCTAAGAATTTTAGTCAGCATGCTAACCACCTGCTAACATCACACTTTTATTCTCTCCACATACACAGAGAGCTTGCAACTAAGAGCCTGTTCTAACCATGGAGAGCCTCCATCAATTAAGGATCCTAATTTACACAGAAAGCCTCTACGGATACACAAGATTCTCCAATGCAGTCATGTCAGAGCATGCACAGTCTTATTGTGCTGAGATAACCCAGGAGTAAATACAGTAAACAGTGGTCTATATTACACACTATCTACAATACACTAGAAACAAAATACATACACGTAGTGATAATTCAGCAAACTCCAATGCACAGCAATTACAGCAGGACGGCACCCTGGGACGTAGCAGTTCTAGGCTTGGGCTGTGTGTTGTCGTCACCCCCTCTCTGCACCCGGCCAGTCAAATAACTCATGGTTAAGTCCTTCTCTTGCATGGACTCTAAACTGGTCACTAGGACGTCCCATGAATTGTCCAATGAACTGAGCACCACATACACCTTATGTGACTCAGTAAAAGTCATTCCCATTTCTTCTAACTCTAGGAATGTCTTTCTCATGGACTGCAAATGCATAGACATGCTCTCTTCCAGCTTCAGCTGTGCTTTATACAGCTTTGTCAGCATTACTTTGCTGCTTGCAGTCTCTCTCAAACACACTGCGCAAAGCTTCCCAGCACTCCTTAGCAGACTGGAGACCCCTCACATGTATCAGCTGGCTATCCTCTAAACTCAGGATTATACTGGCCAATGCTTTCTCGTTCTTTCTCTGGTCCCCATCATCCATGGCTGCAGATGGATCAGCAACTATCATCCACAACTCCTCCCTTCGAAGGTACATCTCCATTTTCAGACTCCAGGAGAGGCAGTTTGTATCATTCAGCCGAGATACTGCAAAACCTCCTCCCATTATGCTGATGGAAGCCATGTTGCCTGCTTTAAACCACAGCAAACCACAAGCCTCAACTCCTCTGGCTCTGGTTCAAGCTCTCACTGGGTTTCTCTTCACTCTGGGCCCATAACCTGTCAGAGCATGCACAGTCTTATTGTGCTGAGATAACCCAGGAGTAAATACAGTAAACAGTGGTTTGTATTAAATGTGGTCTATATTACACACTATCTACAATATACTAGAAACAAAATACATACACGTGGTGATAATTCAGCAAACTCCAATACACAGCAATTAGAGCAGGAAACAGACAAGAGAGAAAGACTCCAGCAAGGCCTTCCCTTTTATACTCAAGCTCTTAAAGGGATACAGACTCCTGCTGAGTCATTCCTAACACTGCATCATTCATCTCACATTATACAAGCTGGTTAGCTTCTAAATCATTACCTTGACAAGTCACTCACCCTTTCACAAGAAGAGTGTCAACAAGTGGGCAGGGCTAGCATGCTTATCTTTGTCCCCCTGGAGGGATGACAGTAATTTTCATTCATCTTTGCCTTCCCTTTATGAAAGTGAAAATGCTTTCCTTATTTCCAACTCCTGCCCAATCACTTGTTTTCTTCAATTACTGTATGGGTTTTCTCACTAAATTAAGACAACCTGTCTAGATGATAATTATTGTGCATTGACAGGATTAATACCCAGAGCCTGAAAATGGGAAACTCCCAACCAAGTATGACTGGGTAAACTCCTAAGATCCAGAAACAATGGAACCTTTCACAGTAAGAATTCTTTTCTTTCTTCATTCTTGCAGAAATTTTCTCTAGGTAGATAATACTTTCATATGGACCCAACAGAAGAACCAGAAAGCAAGGCAAATGCATTTTTAAGTAATAAAAACAAAAAGATTTGAAGACAGAGATGGCAAGTTATTAGTGAAAAATACATTCACAGATTAGCCTCCCCTTGAAACTGAAAATGTACTTTAGTTGACATTTTACAGATGGAATTGTCAAGAAACATTTTTCCCAGCTGGTTCAGACAATGCTGATAATGCTAATCTCAAAAAATTGTATCAAGAGCAAGAGACAGATGGGTCCTTATACCAATCTATTCAAATTATGCATGCCTAATCCTAAAATAATAGTTACTACTTTACACCATATTTCTGTAATTCCTGGGCCACTATGTGGCAGCACCTAGCCAAAATTAGCTGACTTGGAAAAACTAGGACAAGGGGCTCTGTTTAGTCCTGGGAAGTCATCAGTACTGGCACCCAATTTGGAGGCTTTACCTTAAAATACTTGGAGGGAGGGAAGGTGATAAATTCAGTCAACAAAGGAGGTTTCACTGAGAATTTTTACCCCACAGAGCAGGCCCTATATTGGCCTCCTTCCTTCACAGGTGATAGGAACACCTGAATAAGAACATCCCTAAATTAGTTGGTTCCTTAATAAGTTCCAGTCCTCCTTTTTTCAGCCACTTCATGGTTTAGAAGATGGGCTGCAATCAAATAAAAGCAGGATCCTCTATTGTTTAAGGGTTAGTTTCTCTACATGGTGAGGAAGAACCTAACCCTGAGTACCACTTCTGACTTAGCTAGATGTGAGACTGGGTGAAGGCAGTCCCATCTAAAACAGGCCTTTAAGAGCTCAGTGGTGGCTCATGGGAATAACTGGTGTTAATAAGTATGTGCATCCACCAAAACATTTGCTTAAGAAAATATTCTCATTAAATTTCCTTGTTAGCATGGAATGGAATGAATTTTTCCATTCCTCATTAGCAGATTAGAGAGGGGACAAAAAAGAGCTGTATAAAAACCAGGAGAAGTACTTGTAGGTGCAAAATGTAGAACAGCACTGCACGCTGCCACATTTTAGCACTAGCACTTACACTTATACAGTATACTGCTCCATAGTGCTTTACAGCACGCTCTGAGCAGATTACAATGTCATCATATTGCTCCCAACAATCTGGGTCCTCATTTTACTGACCTTAGAAGGATGGAAGGCTGAATCAACCTTGAGCCAGTCAGGATCGAACTCCTGGCTGTATTCAGAGTTAGCCTGCAATACTGCATCCTAATCACTGAGCCACCACATTTTAACCAACCTAAAGACTTGGTGGCTGCATTTGTGTAACCTGCTAAGCATGGTCAGTTTTATTTTTAGTTAATTCTCTTGGGGCTTATTGGTGCTATGGAAACCCAGTTTATTCATATGTAATGTCAAATTCAGAAAATGGGTTAAATCAGTGACCAGGTCAAGATTGCAAAAGCATCCACTGGGCTGCAAGTGAGTATGATTTACTGATCCCAACTTTTTTTCCCCCTTTCAGATACATTGGTGGTGGGTGTCTTTAAATATATGTAGTTAACAGCCAGATACCACATATTGTGCCTCTTCTTTCAAAAGTATAGAGTTTTGTAGGATTTAAGATTTCTGGCAAAAGTAACAAAAATGGGAGATGATCTAACCTGAATGGGTCCTACTGACACGAGCAGGTTTTTCAGCTGAATATCTGTGGTGGATGAAGAAAGCCCTTCCACTGACACGATGCAGGGCTGAGGTTTGCACTCTACCACACGCAGATTTGGTTTACTTGGCATCAAGCGGCCTCGGCCCATCTGGCCTGTGATCCCCCTGCCTCTCCCATGTGGAATACCCTGGTGAGAAAAAAAGTATTTGATTTCATGCTTCTGCTTACAGAATCTTACAGATTAACACAAAAATTATATATTCTCTTAGAAGGGTTGGAGGGCAAATTGCTAAAGTTCCACTAGTAAACACAGCTATTGGCCTGGCAGTCACATTTCTCTTAGATTCACTCTCATTAACATTATGAACTAGATAGCCGATGACCCACTGAGTCATCATTTCAGAAATATTTCCTTAGTTAAACAAAGAAACAGAATGACCACATGGAGGCAAAAAAGCAGTGGGAGATGGAACAACTTCTGACTTCCTGCTGACTTCCCCACTGAGTTTCCTTGTAGGAAGCTGGCAGGAAACATTGGAAATGATGATCATGTGACCGTGGCTAACTGTGGCAGCACTCAAATGGCCATAACTTCGCCTAATTTCAATCCCACTGGAGTCATGGGTCCCAGATTTTGGATGATTTATGTAAGTTAGCCCTTTTGAGGTATGTTGATTCCAAAATTGTTGCCCTATGATGAACTGTTTCATCCAATTGAAGTTTACAAACAAGCAGACAAGAGAGTTTTAATAGTACATATAGGAAACAGCACAGCAGCATAGTATTTCTGACTTACATACTGCCCCATAGCACTTTACAGCACTCTCTGGGTGGTTTACAATGTCAGTATTATTTGCATATTGCCCCCAACAATCTGGGTCCTCATTTTACCAACCTCAGAAGGATGGAAGGCTGAGTCAACCTTGAGCCGGTCAGGATCAAACTCCAGGCTGTGGGTAGAGTTTGCATGCAATACTGCACTTAACTACGGTGCCACCAGGGCTCCAATGATTTCCAAAATTATAGGAAAACTGCAATGTAACAAAAAGTTCCATCCTTAGGAGAAAACACTCCTAAATCACCAAGGCTTGCTACAGCAACAACTCTTTCCTTCATGAACTCTTTTATTTCCAATAGTGTCCTCAACTCAAGTTAGCCCTTCCCACTTTACAGCTGTTCCATAAGACAAGTCCCAACAACTCTGACATATGTTATGGCAATAAAGAACTACAGATTGCAAAATGTAGGCCCCCAAGCTTTTTTATAATACCACATGAAAATGCACAGTTCCAAAGATCTTACAAAAGGGGTTTAGATCAACAGTCCCCAATACAGTTACCTCCAGTTAGAATACATTTCCCATGAATTTTGTTTGAAGCTTCTCAAGATGTTAAAAATTGGAACCTAACTTATCTGGGAAGTATAAGATATGGAAATGCTGAGAACCACCTTAGACAGAGGAATGTTTCAATCATCCAAAGCCTTATCTGAAATCAAAACAACTCACAAATATATACCACTGAGATAAAATTCTTTTTCTGCTATCTTACCAGCTAATGCAGGTAACAAATGCAGTGTCTCAATAACCCTGAAAATTTATTTCTTTAAGCAACTAATGAAGATATCAGTACAAACCAGAATCAATACCTTTTTCACTTGATGTATCCCTGGGATATTTTTTAGTCCTTGAGGAAATGTAGAGTGAATCTGTGATAGATGGTGCTGATGAGGCTGATGCAGTTGCTGCACTGTCCCCTTTGTCAGTGTGACCTTCCGGATTGGCTGATGTCTCTGCTCTGATGGCTGCGGAAGCCGGTGAGGTGGTCCTTCCAAATGAGAAAAGTCAACATTCTCACCACCCTGTTGGAAAGTCGAAAACATTCTGTTCAAGATTTTTTTAAAAAAAACTACATATTTTTGGCAACAGCTACTATACAACAGAACCTGGATAACAGATTCACAAGCATTAAGACCATGCTTTAATAAATAATAAGGGCGTGTCATTTAATGGGGTGAAAATTAATTTTTGCATTTTTTTTCAGTGAGGGGTTCTAAAAATATGTGCTTTTACACTAAGAATTCAAATCTGCTGTTATTTTTGCAATTGCACAACGTTTAGCTTGGTAAATCCACATCTGATCATATACCCCACAAAAGTCTCTTGTAACCCAAATACTGTTAACATTATTTTCTCAAAATTACACCTTGTGCTACAAAAATTAAAGTTTTTTTCTGCATGAATTTTATCTAGCTAAGCAAAAAATAATCCATGCAATTATAAACTAACATCAGAAAACAATTATCTGAGTTACAAAAATGTTTAAGTGAGTTTCATCAAGTCTTGTTTTGATTCGTTCTTTGACATCAGCTGCTGACTTGCTTCTCGGCCTCCGATATAACCCTCATGTTTCTAATGTGTATACACTCTGCTTGCTGCCTCTGTGACCTGTTTCACACATCTCTCTATTGATTGAGCATGACAGGGCCACTGTGGTACTTGCATTGGTTCGTCAATTAACTTCTTTATTTCTGCTGTAGTCAGTTTGCATGTCAAACGTGGCTCATATACACCTTCAGACCAGTCAATCAGCTCCAGCACAGTGGATGCTCTTGTGTTGATTAAAGGCATTTTTCTTGCACGTACAGAAAAATCTCCCAGCGCATCGTCTGCACCCCTCAAGTCAATGTTCTTTTGCACACCAGCTCTCCTCTCTTGAATGTCATCTGAACACAAGAGTCTGGATTAGACTTCCGGTTCCAGTTCGCGGCATCGCTAGTCGAGCGGAGAGACTTCTCTCCTCGCCGACTAGTTTTCCCTCCGTCGGTGGACCCTTATACGGGTCCAAAGTCACCCTGGAGGGTGCGACTTCTGTCAAGGAGGCTGCAGTCCGGCTGCGGAGGAGCAGCGGCTCCTCCAGCTGTCCGGACGAAACTCTGAGGGCCGACGGAGAAGAAGATCGGCCAGTAAAATGGCCGATCGCCCTGCCGCTTCAGACCGTAAGTCAGGCAACATCTAAGCTGTGAGTGCCCCCGTGGTGAGCCCAGGTGAGAACTTTGCAACTCTCTTTTCTACTTTTTGTCTATTTTAATACCTGTAAGAGCTTTTGGAATTATTTCCCTGGCTTGGAAAGGCGGCTTCTGCTTTTTTTGGGGAAAGAAGGCATTTTGTAAATATTGAAATAGACTATATTTTACTTTCATATATATCTTTTTTTTGGATATAAAAAAAGGGGGGAAGTGGTGCCCTACAGTGAACTTATACTGGGAGAAGAAAACGGGTTCCTCTTGAAACCTCAAGCAACGCTAGCAAACAGAGGAATAGGAAGTACCTGGCTATCATATATACAACTACAATCAAGGTGGCGTAAAGACAAGAAGAAGGGCTTCTCCCAGACCGACGAGAATCTAATTAAACAGATTAGAGAACAGGGGATTATGCACATCAAACGAGTGTAAAGCATTCTGATAGAAATGGACTCTGAAACCAAGCTAGTCAAGAACTGTATGATAAAGTGGGTACAAGACTTCGGACACCCTATCACCATGGACACGTGGGAGAAAATCTGGGTGAGGAATGTAGAATTCACGAAATCGCAACACTTAAGGGAAAACTTCTACAAGATGTTCTATAGATGGCACCTAGACCCGAAAAAAATATCACTTATCTACCCAGACTCCCAGCCCAAATGCTGGAGGTGCGGGGACGGGGAGGCTACCTACTTTCACATATGGTGGACATGCAGAAAAATCAAAGCATTCTGGAGGAAGATATGGTGGACACTCCAAACCATTTTCAAAAAGCTTATAGAATTCCTACCTCAGCATAATCCCATACTCCTTTAATAGCTTCGACAATATCTTCTCTTATCTCTGAATTATGAGCTTCTATCATGACTTTAAAATCTTTTTTCTGTTCTTCTATCTTTTCCTCCAGCTTATCCAACTTATCATTTACTGTAGATAATGCTGTAGATAATGCAGAGGCCAGTGCAGTCTGCAGATCTTTCATTGTAAGCATTTCTGGAGGGGGTTGTATAGAAGCTTGAGATTCTGTCGGAATCTGCGATACGGGGGCTAAAGGGGCAGATTGTGATTTTGCTAGCTGCCCAGGGGATGGTATAGCCGCCTTCGCTACAGCTGCCTTCTGTCTCGTCGTCATTTTTTTAAAAAAGAATTTTTTTCTTAAGTTACCAGATTTTCCTCCCTTCTTAATTTATTTTAAGTTATTTTAAGTTCCAGTTACGTTGTGATTTAATAAAAAATTCGAGTCAAAATGGTTTCTCAAGCTTCACTTCCGCAAAAGAAGAGAAAGTTCAGTTTCACTTTCCAGCACTTTCACTTAGGACAAAGAACTATCGCCAACTTGAAAGGATTATGTTGATTTAAAAAAGTAATTGTTACATAGGCAGAAACAAAGTAGCAAGATACTTGCGTTACTCAAAGAACTCCTGTATTCACTCCGTCTGTATAAAATCCTTGTTATTTGTTTCTTAAAAGCAGAGGCGGTCGCGACGTCTGTTTCTGTCAGCCGACAGAAGCGTCTCTGGGCAGGAGCATTCCAAGTGCCTAGGGAGCACACCCTCTCCGTCTCTGAAAATTAATTCCAGAGATCTTAGAGGGGCTCAACCTTACTCTTGCAGCTCTACACCTCTTCTTCGCCCGAAGAGGGGCTTTTCCGCCGCGACAAACAGCTGATGAGCGCTGTTTTTAGCGGCTTTACTAACCCAGGGAACGGAGCCTCAAAGTGGAGACTCTAGCGACGCCGGCGGAGCCACCGGATCAAAGAGAAATAGCACAGCCAATTTACATAAAACAAGCTGCATCGACATCTTCGGAAGCCATGGGAGCAAGGCCTAAGAGGAAGGAGGAGGTGGTTTTGGCTTTGCAGAAGCTTTCACAAAAAGGTCATGTCAAATAAATATTTGACATGGAATGTGAATGGTTTAAATTCTCCACAGAAGAGGAAGAAGATATTTCACTATTTGAAGCAATGTAAAAATGATGTAATTTGTTTACAAGAAACTCATATTAGAATTTCTGATCAGAAATATTTGATAAATAATAGGTTGGGTACACATTTTGTGGCAGCATCTCTAGAGAAGAAAAATGGAATTGTTATTTATGTTAAAAATCATATAAAAGCTAAATTAATAGAAGCAGATAATCAAGGTAGATTTTTAGCTATTGAAATTTTACAAGATGGGAAGAAAGTTCTCCTGATGGGTATATATGCTCCAAACCAGCAACAAGGTACATTTTATAAGTTATTACATAAAAAACTAATACAATTGGATTATAGATCTTGTATTTTGATGGGAGATTGGAATGGTATTCTTAATGTTGGTTTGGATAAGAAAAAGATCTCATCTGTTCCTCAATCGCGCTCTATCTTGCCTAAATCTTTTTTTGATATTAAGGATGATTTTAATCTGTCAGACATATGGAGAGAAACACATGGCAGGGATCAAGAGTTTACTTTCTTTTCTGATAGACACCAATCATTCTCTAGAATTGATTTTATTTTAACTACTAGTGATTTTATATTAAGTTTAAAGAAAGTAAAAATTTTACCTAATGTATTGTCAGACCATAACCCGGTTATGATGGAATTAATGACTGGTCAGTTTACTAGAAGATCTTGGAGAATTAATGAAAATTTGTTTAAATATGAGGCAAATGTGGAAGAATGTAAAAAGGCGATGAAGGAATTTTTTATGTTAAATATGAACAGGGAAACGGCAATAGAAACTGTGTGGGACTCAAGTAAAGCTCATATGCGTGGAATTTTAATTGAATTGAATATAAGGCATAGACGTAAACAAGAGGAAAAAAGGAGAGTGTTAGAAGCGGAAATAAAGAAAAAGGAGTTATTATTAATAAAGAAACCAGATGATAGTAATATTAAAGAAGGGTTAAAGATTTTATGGAAACAATTTGATATGCTGATGGCTGACCAAGTTGCCAGGAATTTGCAATATGCTAAACACAATACATTTTTTAATGCTAATAAACCTGGCAGATGGTTGGCTTATACATTAAGGAAAAAACAAAACTCCCGTATAATTGAGAAGGTAGAATATAAGGGGCAAGAAGTATTTCAACAAGAAATTATCAAAAAAGCTTTCCTAGAGTTCTACACCAAATTATATTCTGAAGAGAAGGTTCAAGAGAAAGAGATAGATGCCTTTTTAGAAAATCAAAATGTTTTGAAAGTTACACTGGAACAAAGAGACAGATTAAATGCACTGATTACATCAGAAGAAATTATTGCAGCAATTAAGCAATTGAAAATGGGAAAATCTCCTGGAACTGACGGTTTTACAGCGATTTATTATAAGTCTCTACAGGAAGAAATGGTTAAACCTATGAGAGAGTTATTTGTAAATATCCAAGAGGGGGGTCGGGTACCACCTTCATGGAAAATGGCTTACGTCTCCTTGATTCCTAAAGAGGGTAAAGACAATGTTCAAGTGGAAAACTTTAGACCTATTTCGCTGTTGAATACTGACTATAAGATTTTTGCAAAAATTTTGGCTAACAGATTAATGACAGTTTTAACTCAAATAATTCATCCGGACCAAACTGGTTTTTTACAAGGGCGACAGATGAAAACTAATGTTAGACAACTTGTCAATATACTAGAACATCTGGATAAACATATTCAGGTGCCGGCAGTTCTTATGTTTCTGGATGCGGAAAAAGCCTTTGATAGATTGAACTGGTTATTTCTGAAAAGACTTGTAGTCAAGATGGGAATGGGGGACCAGTTTATCAACTCCATATCAGCAGTATATCAGAAACAAACAGGGCAGATTATTGTGAATGGTCAACTAACAGATTCATTTAATATAGAGAAAGGTACCAGGCAGGGTTGTCCTCTATCCCCTTTACTGTTTGTGTTAACTTTAGAGGTTCTACTGAACAAGATCAGAGCTTCAGATGACTTAAAAGGAGTTCAGATTAGGCAACATGATTATAGATTATGCGCTTTTGCAGATGATTTACTTGTGACATTAACGCAACCAATACAGTCAGCTCAGAGGTTGATGGAGATTATTCAAAACTATGGAAGAGTATCAGGTTTTAAATTAAATATATCCAAGACAAAAATGTTGGTTAAAAATCTAGGTGATAGAGAGGGTGCATGAAATCTGGATTAAGGGGAAGCGACAGCAAGGAAGTTCCCATCTTGGGCAATCAGATGATGAAGCTGGGAGGCGGGGCTGCTTTTTTTCCTGCTTCGGTGAATCCGAGCGCAAAATACGTAAAGTGAGACCTGCAGCGCTTCCTTATCGGCGAATATATGTTATAAATAGAATCAGAAATGACCAATTCCATAACACCTTCTACCTATGTACGTTCCCTTGGCTATGGAATGATGAGACAGCTGGCAGATTTCATTGATCCACAAGAAGGATGGAAGAAATTAGCTGCTGATATAACTGATTCATCTGGTGCAAAACAATACAACCAAATGCAAATAAGGCGATTTGAAGCATTAAAACAAGTAGGAAAAAGTCCAACCTGTGAATTACTTTATGATTGGGGAACATTAAATTGTACTGTTAGTGATTTGGTGGACCTCCTCATCAGAAATCAGTTCTTGGCACCAGCAAGTCTTTTGATTCCAGAAACTGTACTCCTACATAAAAAAGGACCTCTTGTAGAAGGCAAGAAAATATCTGAATTGCCATCCTTGGATCCAAATGAAGGCCACCTAACATCAAATAGTTGTGATCCGAGTTCAGAGAACAGCAGCAGTCACCTTAATGATACAGGATTGAAAAGCTTTTTATTTTATGAACTGAAAAGTATTACAAATAACTTTGATGACCAAACTCTGTCAGCTGGTGGCAACAAGATTGGTGAAGGAGGCTTTGGAGTGGTTTACAAAGGATGCATCAATGGCCAAACAGTGGCAGTGAAAAAACTTACAGCTTTGGCTGATGTAAGTATCAAAGACCTGAAAAAGCAATTTGAGCAAGAAATAAAGATTATGGCAAGGTGCCAACATGAGAACTTAGTAGAATTGCTTGGTTTCTCAAATGATTTTGATCAGCCTTGCTTAGTGTATGATTATATGCCCAAAGGTTCTTTGCTTGATAGATTAGCTTGTCTGGACAACACTTCACCAATACCTTGGGAAACAAGATGCAACATTGCTTATGGGACATCAAATGGAATCTCTTTCTTGCATGAAAATAATCACATTCATCGAGATGTTAAAAGTGCAAATATCTTATTAACAGAAACATTTGTGCCAAAACTTTCTGACTTTGGGCTTGCAAGGACATCGGTAAGATTTACACATACTATTCTAACAGATAGAATAGTTGGGACAGCAGCTTATATGGCTCCAGAGGCATTAAGAGGGGAGATAACTCCTAAATCGGATATCTTCAGTTTTGGCGTGGTATTACTCGAAATAATAACTGGACTTAGTCCTATGGATGAAAATCGAGATCCCCAGTTACTGCTGTCCATCAAGGAGGAAATTGAAGATGAAGAAAAGAGTATTGGACATTATGTTGATAAAAAAAATCAGCAACAGGAACATCACCTCAATTGAACAGATGTATTCAATTGCTTCGCAGTGTCTGCATGAGAAGAAGAACCGGAGGCCAGATATTGAAAGGGTCAAAGAACATTTAAAAGAAATGTTGATCGAATGAGATGTCTAGTCAGTAAGTGTTTCAGTTTCAACTGGACCTCGGATCAACCTTCGGATTCCTCTTTTTCCCACAGGCCCTTTTGGCTTCGCAAAACTTTGTTTGTGTGCATGTTGTTTGGGATGGATTTCTTTATAGAGAAATTCACCAGTTAGTTCATCTCCATCATCTATTTCAATCTGTCATGAAAGGAGGAAATAACAATCCAAGTAATTTTGAAAAAGGCTCCAATCAGCATACATTTAACTATTAAAGATATAAATCTTGTACTGATCATTTTATATAGTTTAAAAATCTTATCAAATCTGTCTAATAGTTGAATTCAACAAAGCCACCAATAACTTCCGGTGGCTCCGCCGGCGCCGCCAGGGTCTCCTCTGTGAGACTCCGTTCTCTGGGTTTGTAAAGCCGCAAAAAAACAGCGCACACCAGCTGTTTTTCGCGGTGAAAAACCCCCTCTCCGGGCAAAGGAGAGGTGTAGAGCATCGGGAGCAAGGTTGAGCTCCTCTTAAATCCCTGGGAAAGAAGTTTTCAGGGATCAAGAGTGAGCTCCCTAAAGCTCCGGAGGACGCTCCTGCCCAGAGACGCTTCTGTCATCAGACAGAGAAAGACGCCGCGACCACTTCTGCTTTTTTAAAATACAATACAGGAGAGATTGTAAGCAGACTGAGTGAATACAGGAGTTCTTAATGGATTGCAAGTATTTTTTTTATTGTTTTTCTGGCTATATATTTCTAACGTCTACAATCAACATAATGCTTTCAAGATGGCGTATAGCTTTCACTGCTTTCATTGTTAGGGAAAGTGCTGGAAAGTGAAAGTGAATTCTTTACTTTTTTCTCTCTTCCTGTTCTCGTAAGCGAAGTCAGAGAGACGGCTGTGATTGTCTTAAAGTTAAAATGGAGTGGAATTTACAGTTAAATGCTGAACCTATTCTGGACTGTATTGAGAAATTTCATGAAGAAAGGCTTGAAATAGTGAAGAGTTTTACGCAAGAGTTTAAAGCAATATTGAAAGAAACTTTTACAGAAATATTAACTAAATTTCTTTTTCCAAATGAAATTGATTTACAACCGACTGCTGAACAATTTATAATACAATCTAAACAAGAAGAAGAGCAAGAACAATTAACTAGAATCTTTCTCCCAAATGAAACTGATTTACAACTGACTGCTGAGCATTTTATAATGCAATATAAACTAGAAGAACAACAGGAAAAAGAAGAAGATAGTTCTGAGAATAAAGACTATAAAGGGAAATGGATCCTGCTTGATGAACAGTTTATTTATGGAGAGGAAGAGGATTTGTTTCAAGAAAGGAAAGGACGGCTATTTTTTTCTTTAGTTAAGCAGCAAGAAGAGGATTTAATTGAGAAAAAAGAGACATTGATTCAGTTTAAGAAGCAACTTATTTATGGGACTGAAGAAATAAAGAAGAGAGACTTATTATTTGGATGGGAGGCCTCATTATGGAGGTTTACTTGGTTAAAAAAAAACCTAGAATTCGTCTGAAGAAATGAAATTTAAAATTGTATGTAAGGAATTATGGGTAATCTAAAATTATGGACTGAATTAAGGACTAAGATTATGAGTAAGATGTAAGAGAAGATGATTAATGGTTGATATAATTAAATTGATGAAGAATGTATTTGTTTTGATGATCTAGGTTTGACATTAGATTGATTTATTGATGAGATAGATAAGCATTAAGTGATTGGATAAAGTTGAAGGAATGTAAGTTAGAAATGGAATAAATAGACTGTATTTGTTATGGAGGTTATTTGACAGATGAGAGAGCCCAGAAGTCGATTGATAATAATTTATAATTAAATGAAAGGAATTAAGGCCAATCTAAGACTATGGGTTGAATTAAAGATCAATTTTATAAGTAAGTTGTAAGAGAGGATGTTTAAATGAAGATATATTAAGATATATTAAGATATGTTAAATTGATTAAGAACATAATTTTTCTTTTTGAATTGAGGGATTTATTGTTATTGATATTATTTGTTTATTTTTTTTTTTTAAAAAAAGAATGGTATATATTAAACTTGATGGTTTGGGTGATTTTATATAACCTCTCAATGGATTGAAGTGATTTAAGATTTGACTTAGATTGATGGTTTAGATGTAAATGATAATTATTATTCTTAACAAGATGAGTTGTTTGTTTTGTTTAATGGATTGAATTGATTTAGAGAGTGTATATAGTATATAGTTTAAAATACTTGTTAGGATTATATAATAATTTTGTTTGATGTAGTGGGGTTTTCTTTTGTTGTACCCTGTACTCACTCTGGGAAGTTGGGGGGGGAGGGTTAGGGAGGGTTTATAATTTTATATATGATGTTTTCTCAACTGTAATTGGGGTTGGTGGAAGAATATATGTAATTACTGTTATTAAGGGGTTGCTCGGGTGGCCCCTGGGCACCACATCTGATGGAAAAGAGGAAGGAGGAGTGAAGGCTGATGTAAGTGGAAGTTGATAAGAAGGGGGAAGAGTAGGATGGAGATAGAGAAGGATGAAGAAAGAAGAGAAGGAGGGAGGAAGGTAGGTAGTTAGTTGGTAAGTGAGGGGGGAAGGATAGGGTTGGGGGGATGTGGTGGTGGGGGTGCCGAGCAGTGATGTTAATTGTTTGGGATGATTATTTTCAGTTGAGTTATTAGTATTAGATGTATTGAACAATGTATTTATGTTTTGTTTATGGATGATTGTTTATTTTAATACTATGATTTGATTTGACTAATTTTTTTCTTCTGTAAAATTTTTAAAAAAAACCAATAAAAATATATTTAAAAAAAAATCTAGGTGATAAATTAAAACAGGATTTGGAAAGAATAACAGGGTGTGAGATAGTTAAGAAAGTTAAATATTTAGGAATTTATATAGAAGCGTCAAATGGGAAATTGTATAAGAATAATTATGAACTTTTATGGAACAAAGTACAATTAGAGTTGGAGAATTGGAAAAAATTACAATTATCAATGTTGGGAAGGATAGCTGCAGTCAAAATGAATGTATTGCCGAAATTTTTATTTCTATTTCAAATGTTACCAATACTTAAAAAGGATGGGAATTTAGAGGAGTGGCAGAAAGGTATTAATAGATTTATTTGGAATGGCAAGAAACCAAGGGTTAAATTAAAAATTATTCAAGATATAAGAGAGAGAGGTGGTTTGAAAGTGCCTAACTTTAAGTTATATTACTATGCAGCAGTCCTAGTAGCAATAAGTGATTGGATTAATTTAACTAATGAAAGAATATTGAACATAGAAGGGTACGGACTATTGTATGGGTTTCATGCGTATTTAGTTTATGATAAAAAGTTGGATAGGGGTTTTAAAGAACATTTATTGAGAAATTCACTGTTGCGTGTCTGGAAAAAGTATTCTTATAAGTTAAATGGTAAAATTCCTTTATGGACAGTTCCCAGGCATGCAATAGAGAGTATGAATAGACAACAAATCCAGGATGTGGTGCCCTATGAGAAGATTTTAATTAAAGAGGGGAATAGTTTAGAACTGAAATCACTAGATAGGTTAAGGGAAGAAGGAATAGCCCATAATTGGTACTCACATATGCAATTTCAGGCTAGATGGCAAAAAGATGTTAAAATGGGTTTTTCTTTAAAGGATGGAAAATTAACCCAACAAGTTAGAGATCAAAGAATTATGCATATTAAAAGATTATACGATGTTTTAATTGAAATTGATTCTGGAAATGAACTAGTTAAAGATTGTATGATTAAATGGGAAGGTAACTTTGGACATCCAATTATGATGGAAACTTGGAAAAGGATATGGGTGAAAAATGTAAAATTTACACAAGCTCAGCATTTAAGAGAAAATTTTTATAAAATGTTTTATAGATGGCATTTAGACCCAAAAAAATTATCACTTATGTATCCAAATATGCAACCCAAATGTTGGAGATGTGATTCTATGGACGCTACTTATTTTCACATTTGGTGGACTTGTAAAAAAATTAAGGCTTTTTGGATAAAAATATGGTGGATTCTTCAAAATATATTGAAAAAGCGTATTGAATTTTCACCACAGCTATTTTTGTTAGGTATTATAAAAGACTGTACCACCATAGAGACTAAGTTGATTTTGAATCTGATTACGGCGGCAAGACTGTTGGTGGGACAATATTGGAAGACATCTGAAACACCATCTATTGAAGAATGGACGTTAAAAGTCGTGAACTTGGCTGAAATGGCTAAGATATCTGCATATTTGAAAAACCACTCAAATGAACAATTTTTGATGGAGTGGAAAAAATGGATAGATTATACACAGAAGAAATATCAATTGAAGGAATTATATTTGTTTTATAGTTAAATAATTATGTATAAGTAGTTTAGCGGGGTTTCTTGCGTTTTTACCCTGTATTCACTCTGGGAAGCCTGGAGGGGGAGGGGGGAGGGTTTTAATAATAGTTATCTTATGTTTTTTCAACTGTTTTGGGGATTTTCTTTTTTCTTTTTAGGTGGCAAGGGGTTGCTCGGGTGGCCTCTGGGCACCACATTGGTTGGAAGAAGAAGGAGGAGTGAAGGTTAGGCAAGTAGGAAGAAGGTATGAGGGAGAAGGATGGAGGTGGGAGGAGAGGATGGAAGTAGAGAAGGTATAAGTAGGTTGTTAGAGGGGAAGAAGAGGGGGTTAGTTTTGTTTTAGGACAGCGGTTCTCAACCTTTTTCAGTCTGAGACCCCACCTGCGCCGCCCATGTGCGGCGCGCCGCGCCAAACTGCGCATGCGCGGCGCGACGGGCCGAACCACGCATGCACTGCCTGCGTGCAATGGGCCACATCGTGCATGCGCAGCGCAGCGCCATACCGCGCATGCACGGCGCGTGCGCTACGGGCCGAACCGCGCATGTGCGGCACGCACGCAACGGCCCAAATTGTGCATGCGCGGCACGACGGGCCGAACCGCGCATGCGTGTCGTGTGCACGCCGGCCCAAACCGCGCACGCGCAGCGCGCCGGGACAAACCTCGCATGCACGGCATGCCGGGCTGAACCGCGCATGCACGGCACGCGCGTGACGGCCCGAACCGCGCATGCGCAGCGCGCGCGCGACGGCCGAGGGGAAATGGGAAAAAAAATGGCGGACTGCGGTGTTTGGCGACCCCCGTGAAACGGTCGTTCGACCCCAAATGGGGTCGCGACCCACAGGTTGAGAACCGCTGTTTTAGGAGGATGTGGTGGGGAGGGGGTACCGAGCAGTTTTGTTTGATTGTTTGGTAATTGTATATGTACATAATTGTTCACAGTTGAATTGTTATTTTATCTTTTGTTAAAAATTTTATAAAAATCAATAAAAATACTTTAAAAAAAAAAGAATTCCTACCTCAGGCTTTTCTGTTAGGGATCACAAAGGATTTCACTACCTCAGAGACAAATTTATTTTTGAACTTAATAACAGCAGCAAGATTGTTGGTGGGACAATACTGGAAGAATCCGGAAATACCGCATATGGAAGAATGGACTGTGAAAGTAACAAATTTGGCGGAAATGGCGAAAATATCAGCATACTTGAAAAATCGCTCCAATGAACAATTTTTGACGGACTGGAAACAGTGGATAGACTATATCCAAGAGAGACACCAATCAAACAGAATGCAGCTGGCGTTTGTTTAGCTAAGGCTCGATGGGAGGAGGGAAGAAGGGGTAACAAATCAAAAGTTTACAAAAACTAACACCCATTGTTGAATGTATATGTTCTATAACTAATGCCTCTTAACATAACCTTATGACTAATGTTGTTTGCTTTAATACTGTTAAAGCGGACTGAATCTCTACCTCAGGATATGAAACTTTTACCTCAGGATCTCTGGTTAGGGACTATAAAAGATTGCACTAGTAATGGGATGAAGTCAATTCAGAAGCGCAAACGAACAATATGCGATAGACTAGAAACAGTAGATAGACCATATATAAGAGAAACACCAACCAAACAAAAGGTACTCGGAGTATACTTGAAGAGGGAAGGGAGGAGGGAAGAACGTTTACTAAAACAGATGTTTACAAAGATTAATACCTAATGTTGTATGCTATGTTCTAGGATGATTGTTTAGCAATAGGATCTTTGGTTTAATGTTGATCACATTAATATGGAACCAGATAAGAGAAACACCAATCAAACAAAGTGTAACAGGAGTATAGTTGAGGCTAGACGCGAGGAGTGGAAAAAGGCTTACTAACTCAGACGTTTTCAATGACTAATACTTAGTATTGTATATCAGGTGCCATGATGATTGCTGCATAATATGTTTTTATGTTCAATGTTGATTGTTTTAATAAAAGAATTTTATAAAAAAAAGGGGGGAAAGTTTTTCTCTTTGTCTTCTCTCTTGGCAAGAATTATATTATTTTTCTTCCTATATATTATACTTTAAAGGACAAAAAAGAAAAAAAGGGAACTGATTGCTTTTTTTTAAACCCACTGAGGACATCTAGTGGCAAATGTTTGATACTGCAAGTTGAGACTATTTTTTTAAAGATGGAACACTGAACTTTAAAATACTTCTGGAAAGATAAGCTGTGCAGCTGTGGAAACTGTGGAGGTGGATGTTGTTTACTTTAAATATAGCCTTCACAAAAGAGATTTTCTTTTAAGCATTAGTAGCTAAAATGGAGATTCAGCCTCAATTGAATTATGCACTTATATTGGAAAAGATTTATGAGGCCACTGCTGACATATGTGCCACAATTAAAAACTGTACTTCAAAATCAAGATTCAGAGAGTCTACTATATCTGTTCAAACTGATGATCAAGCTACATCTGATTATGGTATAAATCAAAATATACCAGAAGAGGAATTGATAGAGACAGAAGAGGAACTTATTTTGTTTGACAACCCTTTCTTCTGCAACTCAGAGAACCAGAAGAAGCAAAGACTAAGATTTCTTACTACAAAGCAACGACACTACAAGGAGAAGAGAAAAAGGTTTCTACTGCAGAGGGAAAGATTTATACTTCCTCAAAGAATGCTACAAACAGCAAAAATGGATTTACTGGCTGAAAGGGATGCGTTGTTATGGAAACCTGTCTGATATAGAAGAAAACCTAGAATTAGACTGAAAAAGAAACTTAAAAACTGTTTAATGGATTAAAAGGCAATGCTGGTTTTATGGATTGTTTTAAGGATAATGATTTAGGCTTAGTAATATGGAAATTGCAGTTATATATATGTATGTTTAATTTAGTCCAATGATTTTTTAGAGTTTTATGGAAACTTGTTTGATATGGAAACATGAAAGTTAAACTTGGAGTGAAATTTAATCAAATTTAAAATTCTTTAATGGATAAAAAGGCAATATTGGTCTCATGAAAGAAATTTAAAACTGTTTAATGGATTAAAAGGCAATGTTGGTTTTATGGATTGTTTTAAGGATAATGATTTAGGCTTAGTAATATGGAAACTGCAGTTATATATATATATGTATGTTTAATTTAGTCTAATGATTTTTTATTGTTTTATGGAAATTTGTTTGATATGGAAACATGAAAGTTAAACCTGGAGTGAAGCTTAATTAAATTTAAAAATTTTTAATAGATCAAAGGCAATATTGGTCTTATGGAGCGTTTCAAGGATAATGACTTAGGCTTAGAATTATGAAAACTGTAATTATATATGTGTGTGTTTAATCCAGCTTGATGATTTTTTATTGTTTTATGGAAACTTGTTTGACATGGAAAAAGGAAAGTTAAACTTGGAGCGAAGCTTAATTAATTAAGAGACTTTTGTGTATAGTGATATGATTTGATAAGGTATGATAATTAAGTGGATGGAATTTGGAGTCTGTGTAATGAATTGAAATGAATTAACTTAAAGACTATCATAATCAATAATAATGGGCTTTATGGATTTTATTAAGGGGGAAAAATATATATAGATATATATACAATTCTGACTGAAGAGAGGTAAATAACTCGAAATAGCTATCTCAGAAATCCCTTATTTCTTTGTTAACAATTTTAAACAACATATATATATTTGTGCTTGCAGATGGCTCTGGGTTGAGCTGAAACAAGCAAAGGAAAGAATGATTTCTTCCTCCCATATTTGGGTTTACAGGGTGCAATCTAAAAAATAACCACTTGACACACATATCCACTCCCTGACTACTAACAAAGTGGGACAGAGCCTGTGGCTTGAGGCTAAAGCTTCTGCCTAGCATGCAGACTGCCCAGGTTCGAATCCCAGAAAGGGTGAATTCTGACTGAAGAGAGGTAAATAACTCGAAATAGCTATCTCAGAAATCCCTTATTTCTTTGTTAACAATTTTAAACAATATATACACATGGTTATATAATTACAAGTTAGTTGTTATTGGAAGAAGAAATAATTAAGATTGATGATAAAAAGAGGGTCGAGAGTAATTGTTTGAATGTGCAAGAGATATTTGATGTGATAATTTGTTTCTATAAAATAATATTTGACTATGGTAATTGAAAGTGAGAAAGTTTTAAAACAGGTTTAGTAGTAATAGAAATTTATGATAGAAATGGAATATATTAAATGTATTGTGTTGTTTGAGGGAAATAGAGAGATGACAGTGTATGTATTAAGTTGAGCTGTTCACGTGTGCTTGTATTTTGGAATTTTTGTTCACCCAACCACCACGGTGTGTCTTAAGTACTTTTTGTTAAAATTATAAAACCAATAAAATATTTTGGGAAAAAAAAGAGTGTCTGGATTATCATTTCACTGGAAGCCTACCATGCTGAGCCCTAAATGGCTGGCAAAACAGCATCTACTACAGCCTTCTTTTGCAGTCTTGCCATGCTGCAGCTGGAAGAACACATGACATGAGCCTTCAATCCAGGAATGTTTTACTTTGATGTTGAACCAGCAAGGGTAGAACACACCAACAATGTATTCCACTATCATTCTTAAATTTTGGACAGTTTTGCCTTTAAAGCCATGTTTTGAAACCCATATTTGACAAAGCCTATTTGCAGTTGTCAACCAGCATGAATGGCTTATGGGGCCAATTTCCAGAAGAGCCATATCTGTGGGAAGTTCTCCTGTCTTTATTGCCTGTGTGATCCTATATCCATACGCTTGATCAGGAGAGAGATCCTTTACAACACTGTCGCTCAGTGAAATGAGAGGCTCACCAATTGAAGCTCTGATGAAGGATCAATGTCAAGTTCTGTTATAGTGTCTGGCATGTTGCCAATTTTACCTGCCCATTTGTTGTTAGACAAGGTCTTCCCATCCAATTTTGTGATTCAGTGTTGTAGGGTTAACTCATCTGTGTGGAGTGCACACACCAACCAGATCAACCTCTGGTCAAGCTTGACCTCTACCCAGTGCATGGCACCACCTTCACAGCCAGTATTAACATTTGTAGAATCTCTTCCAATGGCCTTCAAGCTTTTGTCAATGCTTTTATTCTTAATGAAATACACCAGATTATAAGCAATTGCTTGAGCAGGTTTTTCTGTTTTTGAGCCTTTCTCTGGAGTGAAATGATAAAGATATCTTCCACTCAGCTCACTGCACACAGAATGTTCTTCTTTGATGTTACTGGGGAATTGCTGGTCTGAATTGTTTGCTTTCAGCATTACTTAATTGCATCTATACGGCTGTCAAAGAAGATGCATTCTATTTCGCTCTTTTTACAGAGCCCATCAAATTCTTGATCTAGGGACGTCATAATTTTTCCTGGGCTCTCTTGAGTTTATTGTGGTCAACTACAAGTCTCTTGTTTTCTTCAGTGATCAAGCCAGCATCTATGAAGGCGGCTGTGGTAATGGCAGCAGTGGCACGTAGACCAACACCGTATCTTATGCTCTGCGTAGCAACATTTGTTATTTCTAATATATTGTATTCTGTCTTTTCTTTTGAAGTAGAGGGCACGTGTGTTTGGTCTAAGGCCTCTTCATAACTTCCATCACATTCCTCTTCATCTTCATCATCTCTTCTTCATTTTCATCATAAGAGATAATTACTTCATTTGTCAGTATCAAAATGTCTGGAATACTTCTCTGCTTACATTTAGCAAGACTTTGTCTCTTGCCACTTTTGCCTTTTGACTAGTCATTCCTGCTTGGGCACATCTGGCAAACCAATCAGGTGTGATTCAAAAGAACCAATCTTGTCTCTCTGACCTTTAACGAAAGAAAGTTCCTTCAATGGTATCTTCGTCTCCTTAGGGCAGGTAGAGTTAATGTGAGCTTCTTTTTTGCAGCCAGCAGGGCAGCAGAATTCGGCAAACAGAACAATTTGACACTTGCAGTTGAGGATGTCAAACAGTTTGTCAAGTTTCACAGTGAAAGTCTCTTTGACATCTAGCTTTCCTCTACCAAGAAATATGTTTTTGGCTTGATCCCAGCTCTCTTGGAGAGAGAGTATGAGGTATTTTCATGCCATAAGCAGTACATGAAAACAAGAAGTCCTCAGCGTTTTGTTACATAGAGTAGTCACACTGACTGAAAATTCTTGAGTTGAGAGCCCCAGAATTACAGGGCTCAAAATTGCAGAAAGTTATACTAGCATTTGATTCACGAGTGACAATTTTGAACAAGATCCAAGAGAGCTGATCCAGGGGTCACCAAAGAACTGTTCGCTCATTCCCACTTTTCAAGCACTTTTGGATATATGTCTCTTGCAAGACTGGCTGCTGGGTAGTTTCTAGCATCATCACTACTTTGTTCTCTTAACAGTAGGCCATATCTGAGAATGTCTCGCAGTGTTGGGAGTTCAAATGGCAACAAGTCTCTGCCAGTCCCAATTAAGTTGCTAATACGAGTGAATGTTCTCAGTCTTGTTCTTTTTTTAGAAGCCATTACAGATCAGTTATCACACTCCCAGGAAACGAGGCCAGCAGTATTAACACTCTCAGACAAAATAACATTTAACAAAAAGAGAAAGACAGCTGAATCTGTGAAATGAAACAAACAAAATGTTTAAAAGGTATAAGAACATAAGAACATAAGAAGAGCCATGCTGAATCAGGCCAAAGCCCATCGAGTCCAGCATTCTGTGTCACACAGTGGCCCACCAATTGTACATGGGGATCTTGAGCATAAAGAGAAGGCAAAACCTTCCCTTTCCCTTGACCCCCAACAAATGGTACCCAAGGGAATCCTGCCTGCCTCAACCAACATAGAGGCGGCACATGGACATCCATTTTAATAACCACCGATACACTTTGCATCCATGAATCTATCTAGCCCTGCCTTGAAGCTGTCAAGGCTGACAGCTGTCACGACCCCTTCAGGAAGTGAATTCCATAAATCAACGACCCTCTGGGTGAAGAAATATTTCCCTTTATTTGTCCTCACTTTCTTAGCTATGAGCTTTAGGGAGTGCCCCCTTGTCCTGGTATTGTGTGATAGAGAAAAGAATTTTTCTCTATCCACCTTTTCTATCCCATGTATGATATTTATGTAGTTATTTACCAAGCACATCTAAATTATATTAAAGTAACCAAAATATCTTTACAATCCCCAAGGCATGTCACAAATTTTGAGCACCCCTAATGTTTGGAAATTGGAAGTTGAAAAATTTGACACGCCCTATTATACAGAAGAGAATATGCATGGCTTCCTAAAGTTGGGAGGGGGTTAGGAAGAGAAGGCATTTAGCAGAACTTTCTTCCTGCATGATTATTTCTTAGAGTTATAAGACACAGGTTGTACAGTTTTCAACAGACATACAGTATACGTGAATCAAATGCTAGTATAACTTTCTGCAATTTTGAGCCCTGTAATTCTGGGGCTCTCAACTCAAGAATTTTCAGTCAGTGTGACTACTCTATGTAACAAAACGCTTGTTTTCATGTACTGCTTATGGCATGAAAATACCTCATACTGGTGAATGTCAAACATTTGAAGATATACACAAAATGGAAATCTCTTAGATAGTGCCAAGGTCAGATCTGGGCTGTGAGCAAGTCACTTGTCAAGAATAATAAAAATAATAGATTGCAGTACCAAGCTTCGCCACCAGATGTCCCCAATAGCATTTAAAGTCTTTTCCAAATCCCGGGCTAGGGGTTTATCCAATTTAAGTTTTTTTTCTTCTTTTTTACAAGTAAATAAAATAGCAAGTCCCAGTAAGAATAGGAACTTTTTGGGTCCTCAGATTCCCAAAAAATGTAAATCCAATTATATTAAGTTATTCTTTTCAATGCTTTGTTTTCCCAGGTAGTCAAACACTGCCATTTTAGAGGGTGGGGGGGGAGAAAGTTCCCTTCCCTCTCTCCTCAGAAGGGGAAGAATTTGAAAAAGCTTTTAACAGGAGAGTTACTTGGGGTATAGAGAAGGTAGAAGTGCTTGTTTGTAATTTTGGCCTCGGCTGCTAGCAGCTTAGTGACGGGCCATGTTGATGGCCGGTCTTTTCCCCGTCAGTTAGAAGAGCTGCCCCAGATCAAACGGGAGGGCTGCCACCCTTCCGCGATCACTCGGAGGTCCTCTTCATGCTCGTTGGCCCTCCAGGAGACTTCCGACCCTTCTCAGGGTCCCCCGGTGGGAGAAAACCAGACGGCGGGGAGAGCGATTGCCCTACACGTCTGCCTGCGCTGCGATCGCAAACCGGAAGCCCAGTCCTTTAATTTCTGTATCTTGTCTAATATTTCTATTCAATACTTCCAATGTTAATATAAATAGCAGTGGGGATAATGGACATCCCTGTCTTGTACCCTTTTTAATATTGAAAATTTCTTTATAGTCTCCATTTACAATTATTCTAGCGGTCTGTTTATCGTAAATTGTTTGGATTGCATTTATAATTTTTTCCCCAAAGTCCATTTCTACAAGCTGCTGAAACATAAATTGCCAGTTTACATTATCAAACGCTTTTTGTGCATCAAGAAATATTAATGCCATCTGTTTCCCTGGATGAATTTCGTAATACTCTAGCACATCAAGGATCATTCTTAAGTTATTTTTTATCTCTTTTAGGCAAAAAGCCAAATTGATCTGTGTGTATAAATTCAGTCAAAAAATTCTTAATTCTTTCTGCCATTATCGAGGCAAAACTTTTAGTCTACATTTAATAAAGATATTGGTCTATAATTTTTTTATTTGTGTCAGATCAGTATCTTCTTTGGGTATTAGAGTAATATTAGCTTCAGTCCACGTCTTTGGTATTTTAGCCTCAAAAAGAATTTCATTACACAGTTCTTTCAAGATCGGACTTAATACATCTTGTAGTGATGTATAAAATTCTGCAGGTAGTCCATCTGGGCCCGGAGTCTTATCCTTTTTTTTGCCTTTTTATGGCTTCTATAATCTCTATCATTGATATTTTTCCATTTAGTATATTTTGAATGTTCTGCAGAATTTTTGGTATGTCTGCTTTTTTTAAGTACTGCTGTATTTTTTCTTTGAGGGTTTCCTCTGCCTTGTAAAGTATCTTGTAGTAATCTTTAATGATTTCTTTTGTTGTATCATTTTGGAACTGTAATTCTCCTTTTGAGTCTTGTAGCTTATTTATCATTTTTTTTCCATCTTTCTTTTTTCAGTCTATATGCTAACCATCTCCCCGGCTTATTGGCATTTTCAAAGAAATTCTGTTTAGTCCGTTTAATCTGTTGAGCCATTATTTCCATCTCAGCCAGATTTAATTTATGCTTTATTATCTCCATTTGTTTCTTGAGTATTTTCTTTTTTTTAAAAAAAATTTTTATTGGTTTTTTAATCTTTAAGAAAAAGTACTCAGGACACACCGTGATGTTTGGGTAATCAAGAAATTCAAAAGTAAAAACATAAATAAACAACTCAACTTAATACATTCACTGTCTCCTCTCTATTTCCCTCAAATAACATAATACGTTTAAAATATTCCATTTCTAAATTAAATTTCTGTTACTACTAAACCTGTTTTAAAACTTTATCAGTTTACAATTACCAAAATCAAATTCAACTTTAAATCAACAAGTTATCAATTCAGGTATCCCTTCCAGATGTATTCTAGTTCTTAATTTCTCTCATCCCTCCTTTTATCACCAATCGCATTTATTTCTTCTTTCATTACACAATAGCTATCTTAGTTAAAAAATAATGTTAAACCTTAATTCACTACAATTCATTACACAAACTTCAAATTCCATCCAATTGATTATCATACCTTATCACATCTATGTTATTGTACAAAGAAAATCATCTAAGTTAAAACACTCCATTACTAAAAACATCCCAATCTAAAAAATCAACATTTTTTCAATTCCAATACATAATTTTCATCAAAATATATCTAATATTCCAAAAAGTATTCTTAATCTATTTAAAATATCCATTCTAAAAATCACCCTCATGTATATATGTTTATATTTTTTCTTGTTTCTAACTCTAAAATCATAATCCTTAAAACAAACCATAAATCCAACATTACCTTTTAATCCATTACACAATTTTAAATTTCTCTTTTCAGTCTAATTCTGGCTTTTTCCCTGTGCCAGTCAGGTTTCCATAGGGACGCTTCCCTTTCAGTCAGTGGATCTATCTTTGTTACTTGCAGTAGCCTTTGAAATAATAGAAATCCCATCCTCTGCATTAAACGTCTATTTCTCTCCTCCTTGAAGCGTCGTTGCTTTGCAGTTTGAAATCTCAGTCTTTGCTTCTTCTGTTCCTCAAAGTTGCAGATGGAAGGTTTGTAAGATAGAATAAGTTCCTCTTTTATCTCTGTTGATTCCTCTTCTAATATATTTTGATTTATACCATAGTCAGATATAGCCTGGACATCCATTTGAACATTTGAAGTAAAATTTCTGGATCTTAGTTCTGTAGTAAACCTTTTCATTATAGCACATATTTCTGCAATGGCCTCATAAATCTTTTCCAATATAAGTGTACAGTTTAATTGTGACTGATGTTTCTCCATTTTGATAGTGATTAAAAAGAGTCTCTTTTTTCTTTTTTTGTGGAGGCTATATTTGATATAATTTAGGCAATATCCGTTCCCACAGTTACCCAGCTTATCTTTCCTCTTCAAAAGTGTTTTGAAGGTCAGCTATCTTCAAACCAAGTAACCAGAAGGTGCAATATTAACTTTTTGCCACTAGATGCCCTCAGTAAGTTAAAAAAGGTCTTTTCCAAACACCATTTCCCTTTTTCTATCTTTTAAAGTATAATGTGAAAAAGAAATAATCTTTCAGCATAGGATGATAGTACAGTTCTTAGAAAAAGAGGAAAAGAAAAAGAAAAAAAATTTTCTGTGCCCCCCAAAATATGAAAGTAAGTATAGTCTTAAAATTTTTGTTCTATTTTCATAGAACGCCTTTCTTCCCAAAAAATGTAGAAGCTGCCTGTTCAAGCTAGGGAAGTAATTCCAACAAGGCTCTTTCAGGTACCAAATACAAAATAGAATAGAGAAAATAGCAAAGAAAGGTCTCACCTGGATTCACCACGGGGGCTCTTACAGCTTAGATGTTCTTTGACTTGCGGTTTGAAGCAGCAGAGTGATCGGCCATTTTACTGGCCGATCTTCTTCTCCATCGGCCCTCAGAGAAAGCTCGGACCGCTAAAGGAGCCGCCGCTCCTCAGCAGCCGAGCAGAGCCTCCTCGACAGAAGTCGCACCCTCCAGGGCGACTTTGGACCCGCATAAGGGTCTGCCGGCGGAGGGAAAGCTAGCCGACGAGGAGACGAGTCTCCTCGTACAACTAGAGACGCCGCGAACCGGAACCGGAAGTCAGTATTTTCTTTTGTGGATCTGTTTGTAGTTCTGATTCTAGCTTTCTGAGTTCTTCCCTCAGCTTTAACTGTAGTTGTTTCTTTTCTTTATTCTATTTAGCAATGTAGGTTATAGCCACCCCTCTGAAATATGCTTTAGCCGTGTCCCATAGATTTTGGAGCGATGTTTCTTCTTTCTTATTTATTTTAAAGAAAAATTCCATTTCCTTTGTCGCTAATTGTAAAAATTCTTTTTCTTTCAATGTAGATTTATTCAGGGACCATCTTGGTTTTTTCTTAATTCCTTTCCAAGTCATTTTTATTGGGTTATGATCTGCCCAAACATTAGTTTCTATCTCCACTTCTTGGTTCGTTTTCAATTCCAAAGATATCCATATCATATCAATTCTAGACCATGATTTGTGTCTATTTGAATAAAATGTGTATTGCAATTTCTCTGGGTTTTTCTCTCTCCATATATCTTGAATACAGAATTCTTCTATCAGTTATATCTAGGTCTCAGTGTTCTAGTCGATCTTATCTGTCTCTGGTCTCTTGATCTTGCTCCTTCTTCTGAATATGTATTTTTGTTTTCTTCCTCCTCTTTTTGTTTAGCCACTCCTTCATCTGCCATTTCTTCTTGTTTCTTTGGTTCAGGGTCGCCTCTTTCCAGAAAAGCTCTGTGGTTGTCGAGAAACTCCAGTGCTTTAAGTGGTGTGTCCAATCTATATCTTTTCATGTCCCAGTAAATTAAGATCCGTTCTGGAATCAGCCATCTGAAATTCACTCCTTTTTCAGCTAATTTCCTAGTTAGGAACTGATATTCTCTTCAAGACTCTCTTATTCTCCTAGGGATTTGTTTGAGAACTACAATTTCTTTTTCTTTGTATTTCAACGATTCATCTCTTACTTTTCTCAGGATCTCATCTCTTGTAGATCTTTTAAGAAATCTAACATTATTATTATTATGCACTTCCCTAGGTACTTTATTTCTTCTGGCATAATTTGAGTTGACTCGATAGATCTGATCTAATTCTCCTTCCATTTGCAATTTTCCAGTTCCTAATGCGTCTGCCAGTAACTCAGTTATCAAACCTAGGAGATCCTCTTCCTTATCTTCTATTATATTTTGGAATCTTAAAAAGTATGAGGCCTTTTCCATTTCTATAACCGCTAACGAATCTAATTTTCTCTTTATTTGCATCAATTTTTGGTTTTCATCTTTTAAAACTTCTAGTTTCTGATCAACCTCAGTTGACTTATCTTCTACTTTTTGGATTCTTTTTTTTTTAATTAATTTTTTTAATTAGTTTTTAAGAAATTACAAAGAAAAAAGAAATAATAACTCAACTGAAAACAATCATATAGCACATTTGCCAAACAATCAGTATGACTGCTCGGTACCCCCCCCCCACCACATCCCCCTAACCCTAAACTTTCCCCCTCCTCTTACCCTCTATCTACCTACCTTCCTCTCTCCTTTCTCTACTCCACCCACCTCTATCCCCTCTCTTCTCCCTCTTACCATCTTCCTACTTACTTCTACCTTCACTCCTCCTTCCTCTTTCCATCCGATGTGGTGCCCAGAGGCCACCCGAGCAACCCCTTAATACCTATAGTTACATATTCTTGTATCAACCCCGATTACAGTTGAGAAAACATAGTATACCAATTATAAACACCCTCCCACCTCCCCCCGACTTCCCAGAGTGAATACAGGGTAGGAACGCAAGGAACCCCACTAAACTACTTATTATGTAACTATTTAACTATATACCAAATGTAATTTCTTCAGTTGATATTTCCTTTGTATATAATCTATCCATTTTTTCCAGTCCATCATAAATTTTTCATTTGAGTGGTTCTTCAAATATGCGGATATCTTAGCCATTTCTGCCATATTTATAACTTTTAATGTCCATTCTTCAATAGATGGTAATTCAGACGTCTTCCAATATTGTCCCACCAATAGTCTTGCTGCAGTAATCAAGTTCAAAATCAACTTAGTCTCTATGGTGGTACAGTCTTTTGTGATGCCAAGCAAAAATAACTGTGGTGAAAATTCAATACGCTTTTTCAATATATTCTGAAGAATCCACCATATTTTTATCCAAAAAGCCTTGATTTTTTTACAAGTCCACCAAATATGAAAATAAGTAGCGTCCATCGATTCACATCTCCAACCCTTGGGTTGCACATCTGAATACATAAGTGATAATTTTTTCGGGTCTAAATGCCATCTATAAAACATTTTATAAAAATTTTCTCTTAAGTGCTGTGCTTGTGTAAATTTTACATTTTTCACCCATATCCTTTTCCATGTTTCCATCATAATTGGTTGTCCAAAATTATGTTCCCGCTTAATCATGCAATCTTTAACTAATTCAGTTCCAGAATCAATTTCGATTAATGCGTCATATAATCTTTTAATATGCATAGTTCTTTGATCTCTAACTTGTTTAATTAATTTATCATCCTTTAAGGAAAAACCCATCTTAACATCTTTTTGCCATCTAGTCTGAAGTTGTACATGTGAATACCAGTTATGAGCTATTCCTTCTTCCCTTAACCTATTTAGTGATTTCAATACTAGACTGTTCCCTTCTTTAGTTAAGAGCTTCTCATAGGGCACCACATCTTGAATTTGTTGTCTATTTATACTCTCTATTGCATGCCTGGGAACTGTCCATAGAGGAATTTTTCCATTTAACTTATAATAAAACTTTTTCCAGACACGCAACAGAGCATTTCTCAATAAATGCTCTTTAAAACTCCTGTCCAACTTTTTATCATAGACTAAGTACGCATGCAACCCATACAATAACCCATACCCTTCTATGTTCAATATTCTTTCGTTAGTTAAATTAATCCAGTCACTTATTGCTACTAAAACTGCAGCATAATAGTATAACTTAAAATTGGGCATTTTCAAACCACCTCTCTCTCTTGTATCTTGAATAATTTTTAATTTGACCCTTGGTTTCTTGCCATTCCAAATGAATCTATTAATACCTTTCTGCCACTCCTCTAAGTTCCCATCCTTTTTAAGTATTGGTAACATTTGAAATAAAAATAAAAATTTCGGCAATACATTCATTTTAATTGCAGCTATCCTACCCAGCATAGATAATTGTAATTTTTTCCATTTCTCCAATTCTATTTGTATCTTGTTCCATAAAAATTCATAATTATTCTTATATAATTTCCCATTTGAAGCTTCTATATATATTCCTAAATATTTAACTTTCTTAACTATCTCACAACCCGTTATTCTTTCCAAATCTTGTTTTAATTTATCATCTAAATTTTTAACCAACATCTTTGTCTTAGATATGTTTAATTTAAAACCTGATACCCTTCCGTAATTTTGAATAATCTCCATCAATCTCTGAGCCGACTGTATTGGCTGAGTCAATGTCACAAGTAAATCATCCGCAAAAGCACATAATCTGTAATCATGTTGTCTAATCTGTACACCTTTTAATTCATCTGAAGCTCTGATCCTATTCAGTAAAACCTCTAAAGTTAAAACAAACAATAAGGGGGATAAAGGACAACCCTGCCTAGTACCTTTCTCTATGTTAAATAAATCTGTTAATTGCCCATTCACAATAATCTGCCCTTTTTGTTTCTGGTAAACCGCTGATATAGAGTTGATAAACTGATCCCCCATTCCCATCTTGACTATTAATCTTTTCAAAAATAACCAATTCAATCTATCAAAAGCTTTCTCTGCATCCAGAAACATAAGAACTGCAGGCACTTGGATGTGCTTATCCAAATATTCCAATATATTAATAAGTTGTCTAACATTAGTTTTCATCTGTCTCCCTTGTAAAAAACCAGTTTGATCTGAATGGATTATTTGTGTTAAGACTGTCATTAATCTATTAGCCAAAATTTTTGCAAAGATCTTATAATCCGTATTTAACAGTGAAATAGGTCTAAAATTTTCCACTTGAACATTATCTTTTCCCTCTTTAGGAATCAGGGAAACATAAGCCGTTTTCCATGAAGGTAGTACCTGGCCACCCTCTTGTATATTTACAAATAACTCTCTAAGAGGTTCCACCATTTCCTCTTGGAGATATTTATAATAAATCGCTGTTAAACCATCAGTCCCAGGAGATTTTCCCATTTTCAATTGCTTAATCACTGCAATAATTTCTTCTGATGTGATCAATGCATTTAGTCTATCTCTTTGTTCCATAGTAATTTTCAAAACATTTTCATTTTGTAAAAAGGCATCTATCTCATTCTCTTGTACTTTCTCTTCAGAATACAGTTTGGTGTAGAACTCTAGGAAAGCTTTTTTTAATAATTTCTTGCTGAAACACTTCTTTCCCCTTATATTCTATTTTCTCAATTATATGAGATTTTTGTTTTTTCCTTAATATATAAGCCAACCATCTGCCAGGTTTATTAGAATTAAAAAATGTATTGTGTTTAGCATATTGTAAATTCCTGGCAACTTGATCCGTCATCAACAAATCAAATTGTTTCCGTAGAATCTTTATCCCTTCTTTAGTATTACTATCATCTGGTTTCTTTATTAATAATAACTCTTTTTCCTTATTTCCTCTTCTAACACTCTCCTTTTTTCCTCTTGTTTACGTCTATACCTTTTATTCATATCAATTAAAATCCCACGCATATAAGCCTTACTAGAGTCCCACACCATTTCTATTGTCGTTTCCTTATT
Source organism: Bothrops alternatus (assembly GCA_034064705.1). Lineage (NCBI taxonomy): Eukaryota > Metazoa > Chordata > Lepidosauria > Squamata > Viperidae > Bothrops > Bothrops alternatus. Next base: position 806,800 of record JARGCV010000531.1, read on the forward strand.
CATATTTAACATAAAAAATTCCTTCATAGCCTTTTTACATTCCTCCACATTTATGTCATATTTGAACAAGTTTTCATTAATTCTCCAAGATCTTCTGGGAGACTGACCAATCGTTAATTCCATCATAACCGGATTGTGGTCTGACAAAACATTGGGTAAAATTTTAACTTTCTTTAGCCTTAAAATAAAATCACTAGTAGTTAATATAAAGTCAATTCTGGAAAATGATTGATGTCTATCAGAAAAGAAAGTAAACTCTTGATCCTTGCTATGTCTTTCTCGCCATATATCTAACAAATTAAAATCATCCTTAATATAAAAAAAAGATTTAGGCAAGATAGAACGCGATTGTGGGACAGATGAAATCTTTTTCTTGTCTGAGCCCACATCAAGAATACCATTCCAGTCTCCCATTAAGATACAAGACCTATAATCCAATTGTATTAATTTTTTATGTAGTAACTTATAAAATATGCCTTGTTGTTGATTAGGGGCATATATGCCCATCAAAAGAACTTTCTTGCCGTCTAATAAAATTTCAATAGCTAAAAATCTACCTTGAGTATCTGCTTCTATTAATTTGGCTCTTATATGGTTTTTAACATAAATAACAATTCCATTTTTTTCTCTGAAGATGCTGCTACAAAATGTAAGCCCAACTTATTATTTATCAAATATTTCTGATCCTGATTTCTAATATGTGTTTCTTGTAGACAAATTACATCATTTTTACATTGCTTCAAATAATGGAATATCTTCTTCCTTTTCTGCGGAGAATTTAAACCATTCACATTCCATGTCAAGTATTTATTTGACATGACCGGTTTGTGAAAGCTTTTGCAAGGCCAAATCAACTTGTTCCACTCCTTTCTTCTTAGGTCTTGCTCCCATGGCTTCCGAAGATGTAGATGCAATTTGCTTTGTATAAGCTGGCTGTACTTTTTCTCTTTGTTCCATGTACTTAGTAACTACACGTGTGTGCCTTTGTTCTTTGGCCTTCTCTGCATCCAAAGGTTGAAAAATATCAATACACTGCACTGACTGTTCAGCCAATACTCCTTTATCCAATTCTGATGCTGGCAATGGTTGTAATTCCATAAGTTGTGATGATTCCATATCTTTTACAAGGTCTGCCCTTTTGGGTCTTGGGGACGTGGATTTACCACCCATCAGTATGTTCTCAAAGAAGTCTTTCGCTTTAGCAACTGAGGTCAAGCGATATCTATTATTCTGAAAAAACAAAGAAAGTCCAGTTGGAGCCTCCCATCTATATTGTATCACTCGTTTTTTAAGTTCCTCCGTCAAGAATGCATAATCTTTCCTTAATCTCAACATTTTTGGAGGTATCTCCTTCAAAACCTGTACCTCTTGACCAGCAACACTTAATTGTTTATTATAAGCTGTAGTAAGAACCCAATTTCTAAATTTTCTTGTACTAAAATATATCACAATATCTCTGGGCAAGTTTCTTTGTGCTGCTATACGTGAATTGATTCTGAATATCCGCTCAATCTGCCAGGCCACATTTTGAGCTCCATCTTCCAGAAAATTTGCCAAAGCTTCAACAAAAATTCTTCTTAAGTCTTCTTGGTTCTCCTTTGCAACCTCTTTCAAACCCCTAATTCTAACAGCCATCTGCATCTGATTATATTGTATCATAACAGCTTGATCTTGGAGATCACTTCTAACCTCTTCAATTTTTTCCTCCATCTGCTGCTCCATATTTTCCAACTTCTCTTCAACTCCCAAAGTATAGTCCCAGACCCCTTTAATGGCCTCAACAATATCTTCTCTTATCTCAATGTTATAGGTTTCTATCGTGCCTTTTATTGTCTCCAGTTCGTCAGTTAAACCTTTTGTCTGTTCTTCCATCTTTCTCTCCAGCTTGTCAGTCATTGTAGATAATGCTCCCTGCAAGTCTTTCATTGTAAGCGTTTCTAGAGGAGATTGTGTAGGCAGAGGGGCTTGGAATTCTATCGATGTCAAAGATGCAGAGGCTGAAGAAGCAGGCAGACTGCTTGATTGTGATTTAGAGAGCTGACCTGGGGAGGGTAAAGCCGCCTTCGCTATGGCTGCCTTCTGTCTCGTCGTCATTTTAAATCCCTTTAAGAGAAAAAATTGTATTGCCAAATTTTCCTCTCTTCTTGTTTTCTTTTAAATTCCAGTTGACGTTATAATTTAAAAAGTAAAATTCAGATCAAAATGGTCTCTCTGGCTTTACTTCCGAGAGAAGAAGGAAAAGTTCACTTTCACTTTCAGCCACTTTCCCTTAGCGGTAAAAGCTATCGCCATTTTGAATACATTATGTTGATTTTAAAAGTTATAAGTACATGGGCAGAAATAAAGTAGCAAAATACTTGCGATACACAAAAGGCTCCTGTAATCACTCCGTCTGCAAACAGTCTCTCTTATTTTCTTTCTTGAAAGCAGAGGCGGTCGCGGCGTCTTTCTCTGTCAGCCGACAGAAGCGTCTCTGGGCAGGAGCATTTTCAAGTGCCTGGGGAGCGCACACTCTTTGTCCCTGAAAATTTTTTCCAGGGATTTTAGAGGGGCTCAACCTTGCTCTTGATGCTCTTCACCCCTTCTTCGCCCGAAGGGGGGATTTTTCACCGCAAAAAACAGCTGATGTTCGCTATTTTTTGCGGCTTTACAAACCCAGGGAACGGAGCCTCACAGAGGAGACTCTAGCGACGTCAGCGGTGCCACCGGAAGCCCTACTTTTTGGATTCTTTGTTGGTTGTCTGTGATCATCTGTTTAAAATTTTCAACTTGGGAATCTATATTGTTAATTTTTTGGTTCATTTTGTCAAAGTCACTTTTCAACTCATGGTTTTTCGTTGTAGCTGCTGTCTGGGCAGCGATAGCCTCTTGAATTGCTTGCAGAGTTGCTTGCGTATCTTTCTGGAAGGTGTCTGTCTTCTCTTGCTGGAACATTGTGGCAACTGATCTCTGATATACTGGACTTGCAGAGGTGAAGGCAGGAGCAAAAGATCTTTTTTCCTCAACTTTAGATAGGTTTGGGGCACTCATCTTTATCTTTAATTCATATGTTGTAATCCACCAAATAACCAAATTTTATAATCAAAAAGGCATCTAATAGTTAGCAGAGGCAAACCATAAAAATAGCAAAGGGTAAAAAAGGAGGAAAAAAAAAGAAGAAAAAAAAAAAGAAAAAGATAATAATAGCAGCAGGGCAAGGAAAAAAGGAGAGGAAAAAAAATGCCGCAAGAAAAAAAAAAAGAAAAAAGCCAAAATTTATAATCCACAGAGTTCTGTTCAAAGGAGTTTCTTGGTATTCACTTCTTCAGAGACAGCTTATAACAGTTCCAAATCAAGCTGTATTTATAATCCAGGGGAGTCACATGGCTTCAACTACAGTTTTATTTATAATTATAGTCTATCTTGTAAAACCAGGCAAACCAAAGGAAATCTTTTTTTTTTCTCAGGCAAAGTTTTCAAGGACCTTCAGATAAGCAGTATCTGGGCATACAACCAAATTTTAATCTGAGTTAACTCCAATCAGGGGAAGGTGGACATAATTCTCAATTTCACCACTAGATGGCATTAGATGTCCATTTCCACCATATTTAAAGGGGGAAAAAAAGAAAATAAAAAGTAGTTTAAAGATTTAAAAAGTAAAAGTTGTGATGGCTTTCAAACAAAAAGTAGACAAAAAAAATCTATAGAGCCAGAAGCTTCCCAAGTTATCCTTTTGTGCCTCAGACAGCTTTACGATATGGTAAGTTTTTAGTTTGTCAGGGGCTTAAACCTCCGCTTGTAATTCAGGAGTGGGGGTAAGAAAGAAAACTTCACCCCCCTCCCTAAAGCTAAGGGCTTCGCTCTCAAAAGCTGCTGAAATGCTGTTCGTAAAACTGGTATCCATTTGCACAGAGAGACAAGATATTCTCACCCAGATCAGCTGTTTGCTTTCGCTTTAGAATTCTTCGTCTCCGACGAGCAGCTGGTAATGGCGGACCGCCTGGATGCAGTCAGCCTTTCTTCCTGCCAGTTCCGAGGGCTCCTTTGGATCCAGCAGGCCAGCTATCGTTTTAGGGGGACAGAGTATTTTTAAGATTTTAAGCTTTGTATGTCTTGGGTTTTAAATGGGGATTTCGGCCAAATTATTTAATTCATTTTTAATTATTTTAAATTTTGTATATTTATATGTTTTTTAAATTTTAGGCTGTACACCGCCCCGAGTCCTTCGGGAGAGGGGCGGTATAGAAATTTGATAAAAGAAAAGAAAGAAAGAAAGAAAGACCTATGATCTTCAAAGTTTCACCCTTTGGCAGTCGCCTCTATGGGGCGACTTTCAGTCCAATTGGACCCACCAACTGGTAGTAATCGGACCCAGGGAGAGGAGAATCATTTCTCCGAGTCCATCTTGCAGCGATGTCACCAGAAACCATTTTTGAACTTTTCTTTTTTTAAACAAGTTTTATTAATTTTCCATTTTAACAAAGCTTTAGGTATTAAGGAAGCAACTTGGTGGTTGGGTAATACATAGTCCAATAACCCCTTTTTTCCATACATATGTCAGTTTACATCATCAACAATTTCCTCTCTGTTTCCCTTAGTTATTATACCAAATTTCGGATTAATACATTGCTAGTTATAACTCAATTATTTGAAACATTTATCAGCAACGTTTGATTTATATGCCTTCAAATCCTGTTTTTAACTTTTATCTGGTTTCAATTACAGTATTCCAGTTGGCTTAATGTCCATAGTATTTAGATTTTGGATAGCCCACAGTTCCCTTAGTTCATTACAGAATAGTTATCATCTCTAAAATACACTTATTATTTATTCAAATAAATTCTTAGTTTATTCCACAGTCATATTCCTCGCTTACTAATAAAATAACTTTTATCCTCTGAATCCATCTTCTATGTTATAATTCAAAACTATTATTCTAGTAACTAATTTATTTCCCTTATAAATATAAATCCTGAATATTACATCAACTGATATCTTTTAAAATCTCCTTATCCCATTAAGTACAATTTAAAGCTCTTCCATTAGAGGTCACATAAAGAAAATCATTTTTAAGTCTAACTCTGCCCTTCCTTTTGTGCCAAATAGGCTTCCATAACAGAGCTTTTAAATCCTCAGGTGGATCTCCCTTCATTCCTGCATATGTCATTTGAATCAAGGGAGACCATCCAGTCATCAGCCTATCAAGGAAGCTAGTCCATTCATAGTCATTAAATTGTTGGCCTGATAGTTTAAATCTCCATATTTGGCTTAGTGTATTTGACATAAGTTCAGGCTGATCTTCTTCTTCTGATTTCAGCTGGTTTAGATGAAAGGTCATATTCAGTGTTGTGGTTATTTTTTGGTCATCTGGGTTATCTGAATTCTCAATGTATTGTGTATGTAAGTCTTCAGCACCTTCTGTCTTAGTGTTGCTTTCTTCAGTTTCTGTTGCTGTTGAAGTTGCAGATTCTTTGGATGCAATCAAAGTTTGGATATCAGAGTTCGGAGTAGATTGTAGCTGGCATTCTTTGAGACCCACTTTGGTATTAATTCCTTCTTCTTCTGTTGCTTTTTGGGTTGTAAGTTCATCTATTGGAGTCAGGGCTGCGTTTTATAGCTTTAAGGTGGTACGCATATCTTTCAGTTTGGAATTCATTTGCTCAGTAGCCTCTAAGATTTTTTCAAGTATAAATTTGAAGTTAAGCTGTGGGTGGTGTTCCTCCATTTCTGTGGTATTTGCAAATAGTCCTTTAGTGGAGGCTATTTTTAATAAAAGTCAATAGGAATCCACCTCCACTATAGAAAATTGTTTTCACCACCCAGCTGTTTCAGGTTCTTATCTTTTTTGATAATGTCAAGGACAAATTTTAGTCTCAGAAGTCTCCCAGTGAAAAAAAAATTCACTTGCTGTACCACATTTCGCCACAAGATGTCCCTAGTGCCATGCACAGTTAAGCTGTTATCTGGTTCAAAGAAGAAAGAAAGAAATATTCCTCTTTTTTTCCAGCTTAGCAAACAAACAAAACAATAGGTCTCTGTAAGAATAAAGAACTTTTTGAGAGCCCAGGTATCCAGAAATTACAAGTCCAAATATTTAGTCGTTTAGTCTAGTTGTTCTATTTTTTTTCTTGCCTTAGCTTTATATTCCCAAAGTAGGCAGGAGCCGCAGAATTAAGAAGGGGGAGGAAGGTATTTAAAAGCCTTTACAGGAAAATAGATGGGAAGCAGGAAAGGTAAGGTAAGGTCTCACCCAAGTCCTCCAGGTTGCTTTCGTCATGCCTAGTAGTGCTTTGGGCTTTCAGCAGGAACGGCTTGGTGATCGGCCATGTTAATGGCCGATCTTTTGTCGGTCCAAAGGAGCTGCCTCAGATTCAACGGAAGGGTTGCCACCCTTCCGCGGTCGTCGAGGGTCCTCCTCAGCGGTGGTTGCCCCTCCAGGGCGACTTTCGACCCTTTGCAGGGTCTTCCAATGGAGAAAAACCAGATGGTGGAGAGAGCAGCCTCTCCGCACGCCTGCCGGCGCCGCGATTGCAAACCGGAAGTCCATTTTTGAACTTTTCTAAGGGGTGCGAGAATATATCAGAAGAGTTCTAGGGGTGCGGGGTATAGAAAAGGTTGGGAGCCACTGAAATAGATAAATACTGCAAAGTTTTAGGGAGGATTTCCTTTTAGCTGCTTCCACCCCATAATCGATTCAAGGCTAGCCAGCCTTTTCGCTCCTCTCCTCAACTCAGCTCCAGATTCCACCACACCTCCTTCCCATCTTCATTTCTATCTGGTACACATGTCCCTCTCCCCATTCTTTCCAGAGTCTTACCTTGCCTTAGCCCTCCCATGTTTTAGCCATTGCCTCACCCTGTAACATCTTTGCCAGCACACAAGTATTCACGATCTGTGCCCAGATAAGCTCTTAATGACTTCAGTCTGGATATGAACCATCCAATACTTGATGATCTATGCACATAATATTTTGCACATCCCTAATGGAAATGCAAGGGCGCTGGATTAATATGAGTTAGGATTTTGGTCTGACCCAGTCAGGCTGCTGTCTTTATGGACCAGTTGTTTTCTAACTATAGTACTAGATTACTCAAAGAAAATAAGTCAAACCATGGTATGTGAAGTTTTCCTTAAGAAACCTCTTGAGGAAATGCCATTGTATTACTCATGAATGATTTTTTTTAGAAATGTAAGCTGTGATCATATTAGAAAAGACTTTACTAAATAAGAGCAACGAAGGAGCACCAGAATTTTGTAAACTGTACTTTTATCACAAATACCTTGACAGTTTCACAATGAAGATGAAGTTGGATTGCTACCAATATTAGCTGGACAATTTTATTTATAACAAATACTTTGAGAATGTCCTGATAAAATTCTGCCCCACTGATACTGTCAGAGCTTTGTGCAATTTGACAGATCAAACCTTGTATTAATTCTTAAAACTGCACATCTAAACAATATCACTAGTGTGCATTTTGTAGTGAGCAAATTGATTAGACAACAATTTTCTATAGAAAACTCAACTGTTGATTACACCTATCAGACATTAAGCACCATTATTCCACTTGACAAATTACCTAACCATATTTCTCAGTCTTTGTAGCCCTGCTAACTTGTATTAACCCTGATGAAAAATTAATTTTCCTTATCTTCAGCTAAACCCCAAAATCTAAATCCGACAAACTGACAACTCTTTCTGTAAAGGTATTATGAAAACCTCTAAAATATTAATGGCATGTCTTCAGGTGGCATTAATTTCTATACTCATGACAGACATTTGGTACTCAGCACTGAGAGGACAGATAACATGGTCAGGATACAGAGGACAGTGGTGAAGTGTCCCAGGGTAGCCTCTTATGAATTATCCTTTTGATAAGGCCATACCTCAATGTCACTGGCACTGTTTCCAATCTTACAGCCCTCAGACCTCACTGCACAGGTTTCTATTAACAGTGATAATGCTGTGTTTACCCACATAATCTTTTCAAAAGCTAATTCAAATAACCACCCAAAGGTGAGAGGGATCGCATCGCACTTGTGCCAGAAGCACCATGGCGCTTCTGTGTTGAAAGGATTAGCCACTGACATCACTTTTGCCCAGGGGACACCCAGTTGGGGGCTTCTTTCATGTCCCTGGCAGGAGCTGGAGCAAAGGATGGGAACTCACCCCGTCCCACGGCAGCACTCGGATCTCAAATGCAGGCTTGCTGCTGGTCAACCCAGCATCCTAATCATGTGAGCCACCACGCTCCTTTGGTGAGACGGATGTACATGCTGGTTAAAGCATTTAAAGAAAATAAACTTGGTCTGATTTGTGAAGTATTGCATTGCATTGCAGGGGCTGAAAACACAACTCTGCACTCATATATTGTGGAAATGGTACTTTTTAGTCTCTATACTGAGGACCATAGTAATTTGTGCCACAACCATATTCCCATTAAAAGTGACTTTACAAGCTTTAATAAACTGTTTGCTTTCCTCAACAATCATTGTCCCAAAGGTGCTTTTTTAAGAGGCAACTGGACTTCCTTGTTTTTCTTTGAAGACGTTTCACTTCTCATCCAAGAAGCTTCTCCAGCTCTGACTGGTGGGGAATGGAAGGATTTATATTCCTTGCAGAGAGCTGGTCATTTACGTTCTTTTAGAGCAGGCGTGTCAAACTGCCGGCCCATGGGCCGGACGCGTCACACGGAAGCCATGCCCACCCCATTGCCGGCAATGGCAAAATAGTCCCAATACGTTGCGCGACATCACATGACATTGCGAGTTTGACATGTCTGTTTTAGAGTCATTGAGGCCACTTGGAAGTTTATCTGTGTCCTCAAGGTCACCTGAGTGGTGCAAATGGGTGTGCAGCCTTCTTGGAGCTGCTGAAAGGACTGTGTTGTAGACTGTACCCCTCCCCCTCTATTGAAGTGGAGCTTGGGGTGTCTTGGGGGAGGCCTTTGGAGGCTCAGGGCAGGTGAGCCTGGGCCTGTACTAGTCCTCCAACGGCCCCTCCCATCCAGGAGGCACCCCACACTCTGCTTAATGACCTGCATGTTCTTGGAGGGTGAACAGCTGATGCAAATTGGGAGACTGATGAGCCAATGGAAATTGGGATAGCCAGACAAGCCCCAGCCACAGGAGAACGTTAACGACACAGAGAATTAGGCCTCTGTTTGTACTGTGGAGAACCCGGACACATGGTCAAGGACTGCTTTACTAAACCTCCCAGAAGAGGAAACTTGCAGCCTGGGAACATCTCCGCTACTTACCGCCTGGATGGCAAGCCACAAGACCATGTAAACTCCTGCACAAGCTCACGGGGGGAGAGGGGCACTGAACAAGGCTCACTTGCATTCACACCAAGGTACGTTATTAAAACATGATTCTACCCTAACCCTCCACAACGGTCAGGAAATGACCATCCCTGTTTTGATAGGATTCTGGGGCAACAGAATCCTATTTTATAAGCCTCACAACAGTTCAGAAGCACAAGATCCCCACTGTCCCTTTGAAGTTTCCATTGCAAGTAAATCTATTGACTTCCGAATCTTAAAAGCAGGTCCAGTCACTCACACACAGTGCCTTTGCAACTGACTATAGACCAGCACTCAGAAAAGGTAACCCTTTTAGTGGCTGACCACCCTGATCTTCTGTTGGGAACTACTTGTTTGAAACATCATGACCCCAATATTAAGTGGAAGAACCACTCTATTGCCTTTGATAGCCCTCATTGTCTTTCTCACTGCAATCAGCCATCTAAACCCCCACCAGCCACCTCTGAAGACTAAAAAGATTTCCAATCTCCCAAACAAGTACGTAGACTTTGCTGATGTCTTTGGGGAGGAAGAAGCCTCTGTCCCTCCCCCATACAGAGACTGTGATTATGCCATAAACCTGGTCCCTGGCAACAAAATTCCTGCTAAGATGCCATACCAGATGTCTACTAAAGAATTACAAACCCTGAAACAGTATTTGGACTATTAATTTGCAAAAGGGATTCATATGACCATCTCAATCTCCAGCCTTGGCTCCTATCTTTTTTGTATCATGGAAGCAAGATCACAGCACACCTGGCAAAGGTGAGGACCCCCCCCTCTGAGAATTGTATACAACTATCAATTATTGAAAGAGAATATTTGTAGCTCAGGGCTGAAATGAGGGGTCCTTGGTGCTCTCTGAGCTTGTTTTCTTGCAGACATTTCATTACCCTAACTAGGTAACATCATCAGTGCTAGTAAGGAGTGCTGTTTGCTGTCAGTTTATACTCTGGTGTCTTGCCTGTCTGTGTGGGCGGGGGTGGTCTTAGGGATTCTTTGGTTGGGCTGTTTACTAAGGGATCTTTGGCAGTTTCTTGATTGGGGTATTGCTTACTTGATTGTTGGTCTGAAGTTGACCTTGGAGTTAATTTATGCTGATCTGAGTGCTGATTACTGGTGGAAAGGTGCTGGAGTCTTTTTCTTTTGGGCTAGTTGATTGTCTTGTTTGCATAGTCTATAGATGTTGTTAATGTCTATGTGTCTATTGATGGCTGATTTGTCAGAGTGCTAGGCTTCTAGGAATTCCCTGGCATTTTCAGATTTGGCCTGGTCTAGGATTGTCACATTTTCCCGATTGAAATTATGGTTAAATCTGTCTATATGTTGTGAAATTAAAGAATTTTCGTCATGCCTTCTGACTGCCAGTTGGTGTTCATGGATACGTTCTGCCAGTCTTCTGCCTATTTGTCCTACATAGTGGTTGTTGCAGTTCTTACACTGTATGTTGTAGATGACTCCCGTTTTTTCTTCTGGGGTTGCTGGGTCTTTTGGTTTGCTTAGGATGTTTTGAAGGGCTTTAGTTGGCTTGTGTGCTATGTTGATTCCATGTGGTTGTAGTAGTCTATTTATGGTTTCTGAGATGTTCTTGATGTATGGCAGTGTAATTCTTTTTAGGATTTGTGTTGGTTATGCTGTATTGGGTTGAGTGGTCAGGGACTTTTTGATGAAGTTGCATGGGTATCCATTTTGTTGAAATGTGTTGTATAGATGGTCCATTTCCTTTTTCTGCTATTCTGAGTTGCTGCAGCGTGTTTCGGCTTGTTTAAATAAAGTCCTTACAGGCCTGTATCTATGGAGCAGTACCTGATCAACTGCAAGAATGGTACCAGACAGCGGTAAGACTAGACGTTCAGCTCGCCTGCTATAAGAAGCCACACACCCCTGAAGCCGAGTCGAGGCCAGAGCAACCCAAACGGCAGCCACCCCCCTTAAAACCTCCAAATGCTGCAGCCCAGGCCACCTGCAGGCCCACCGATCAAGTGTTTCCGATATGGACAGCAGGAACATCGAGCAGCGAACTGCCCAGTCCCCTACCCCCAACGGCAGAGCAGACCAGGACCAGCAGCGAGAAAGAGACCAGCCCAGCAGCCAGCGAGAGAGAAATCCAACCAGATCAGACAGGATCCTGTTGCCCAAGTCACCTCCCCCACGCAGGAGAATGCCGGGACTCAGGCTGGATCCGCCGCCGCTCTACCCGCTTATGACAGTGACGATGAAGGAGAGAACAACCTGATGGTGAGTCGACACATCCCACCTTTCTCTCTACCTGGCAAACTCATAATCCCTAAGACGGGGGCACAGGTAGATTTAAAAGTGCTAGTCAATTCTGGATGCTCCTGGTGCGTAATTAGCTTGCCATTTGCCATGAAAATGGGCATACGAGCAAAGCTGCTCTCCAAACCTATGAGGTTTGAGCAAGCCAATGGCTCCCTGATGGGAGGGACTTTAGTCACGCAATTAACTGAGCCCCTACGCTTAGAAATAGGTGAACACTGGGAGTTTATTCGCTTCCTGGTGGCTCCAAAAATGACTGAGGCTGTGATCCTAGGATTAGCCTGGTTGGACAAATGGAAGCTGTTTATCTGGTGGGAGAAGGGAATGAGAACGGTGAGGCTACCTATAAGGCCCAAGCCCCACATTGATTCAACGGGATCTAGCGGAGGCATTTAGTGAGAAAGAATGCAATGCCCTGCCTCCCCACCGACCCAATGATTGCTCCTTCGAACTGTTGCCAGGAGCCAAACTCCCACGACCGAGAATGTACACCATGCCCCCCCTCGAAATGGAGGAGATGCAGCAATACGTGGACGAAAAACTAGCGAGGGGATTCATTGAATGGGCCAAGTCTCCTGTGGGAGCCCGTGTTGTTTAAAGAAAAAAAGATGGGTTGCTTCATATCTGCGTGGATTATAAAGGTCTCAACGCAGTGAGTGAGGAAAATAAATACCCCCTCCCCCTCCTGAAGGACTTACTAACCCACCTGGCTAAGAGGAGTGTCTTCACTAAATTAGATGTGAGAGAGGCATATTACCGGGTGAGAATAAAGGAGGGAGATGAGTGGAAGACTGCTTTCAACTGTCCCATGGGGAGCTATCAATTCAAAGTCATGCCATTTGGACTACAGGGGGCCCCAGCCGTATTCGTGCAGCTGATTAATGAGGTCCTACATGACCCCTTATACAAAGGGGTCCTGGTGTATCTTGATGACATCCTGATATACAGCACAAATATGACTGATCGTGTAAAACTAGTGAGAGAAGTGTTAAAGAAACTACTGAATGCCAAGCTGTACGTCAAACTGTCAAAATGTGAGTTTCAACAGACCCGGTTAGATTATCTTGGCTATAGAACTTCCAACGAGGGCATTGAAATGGACCCGACCAAAGTGAAAGCTGAAATTGAATGGCAGCCCCCTAAGACTCGCAAACAGCTCCAGAGCTTCCTAGGTTTCGCCAACTTCTACCGTCAATTCATCCCCTCCGTTGCCAAGATTGCCTACCCCTTACAGAATTACTCAAAACAGGCAAAAGGGGAGGGAAGCCACGACCAGGCCAACCACTAGCATGGACTATGAGCTGTCAAACCGCTTTTGAGAATTTAAAAAGACTATTTGCTGTTGAACCGGTCCTAAAGCACCCCTGCCCAGGGGAGCCCTTTGTAATTCAAGCCGACGCTAGCAACGTGGCCGTCGGAGCTGTACTACTGCATAAGAACCAAAGTGGGACCCTACAACCCTGCGCCTACACCTTGAAAAAATTCACTGAGAGTGAGAGGAGGTGGGCACTATGGGAAAAGGAGGCTTTCGCAATCTGCTGGGCTCTATTAAACTGGAGGCACTACCTAGAAGGGAGCAAAGTGCCTTTTGAAGTATGTACTGATCACAAAAATCTAGAAGCACTGAAAACTCCCTGCAAATTGTCCCCGAAACAAGTGTGATGGGCACAGTACTTTAACTGTTTTAACTTCACTCTAAAGGTTCAAGGACAATCAAACCTCCCTAACATGCAGGGATGGCTTGGCTTACAAGAGAGGAAAGTTATACTTGCCAGAAACCCTCCGTCTTAATGCTCTCTGACATGGCCATGACGTAAAACAGGCGGGACACTTTGGATATTTAAAAACTCTACATCTCATCCGCCGGCAATTCTGGTGGCCGGGATTAAAACGGGACATGGAAAATTATGTCCAGAGTTGTACTGTATGTGCCACCATGAAAATAATTCCAGGGAAACCCCCTGGGTTATTGCAGCCAGTGGCAGACCCTTCTCAACCATGGGAAGAAATTGCTAAGGATTTTATAGTAGACCTACCTGAAAGTAGAGGAAATACAGTCATCTGGACTGTGGCAGATCTGTTTTCAAAGCAGGCTCACTTCATCGCCTGCAAAGGACTCCCATCTGCCCAACGACTGACTAAATAGTTCTTGAAACATATCTACCGGCTGCAAGGCGCCCCTCAAATAATTTCGGACAGGGGGTGCAGTTCACAGCTAGGTTTTGGAGGAGCTTTCATAAATTAATCGGATCATCTCAAGGTCTATCATCTGCTTTTCATCCATCTACTAATGGAGCCGGTGGAAAGATTTGAGGAGTTAGAAATGAAGAGTGGAGAAGTTTTCTTAAACTAATTGGCTCATCTCAAGGTTTATCATCTGCTTTTCATCCATCTACTAATGGGGCGGCTGAATCTGTGAACTCAATGGTGGAACAATATCTCAGATGCTATGTCAGCTACCAACAAACTAACTGGACTGACCTCCTCCCCTTCGCAGAGGTGGCTTACAATAACTCTGTTCACAGCAGCACCAGCTTCACGCCTTTCAGAGTAGCCACAGGAAACGAGTTCAGCCCAATACCAGAATACCCCCAGGCACCCTCTGCTTCTCAGACACTTGATCAATGGGTGGGGGTGGGGTGGGAAGAAGTTTGGAAAACCATGAAGACTGCTTTAAAAAAAGCCTTCCGAGTCCTACAAAAAGCAGGCAGATAAAAAAAGGGTTCCTCAAAGAACATTTCAAGTTGGGGAAAAGGTTTATCTGTCGACTAAATATTTACGCCTCAAATTACCGAGTAAGAAATTAGGACCAAAATTCTTGGGGCCTTTCCCCATTGTAAAGATCATTAACCCGGTCACCGTAGAATTAAAACTCCCTAGACTTTTAGGGAGAGTTCACCCTGTCTTCCATTGCAGTTTGCTGAAAACTTTTCGGGGTTCCACTTTAAGACCTCCCCCTAAAAAAGCACCTGGACCGCTCATGGTGGCGGGTCAGACCCACTATGAAGTACAGCGTGTTCTTGATTCTAGAATTTTTAAAGGGAAATTGCAGTACTTAGTACAATGGAAGGAATATTCGCTTTCTGAAGCCACCTGGGTGAAGTCTAGTGATGTGAAAGCTGACAGACTCATTAAAAGGTTCTATAGGAAACATCCTAATAAACCGAGAGGCAATCCCTAACATGTGCTTTTGTTTACATTACAGCAGGCATGTCAAACTTGTGACATCACGTGACATCGTGGAACGTATCAGGCCACTTTTGCCATTGCTGGCAATGGGGTGGCCGCGGCTTCCACGTGACGCATCTGGTCCGCGGGCCGGCAGTTTTGACACCCCTGCATTACAGGATCTGTCCTTTTTATAAGGGGGGGCACATATCAACGCTAACATCGGATGTTTTTGCTTCGAGAACAGTTAGAGATGCAACCATTTTCTTATGTTTTACTTTTAGAGTTAGATGATGCTGGGGGGGAGGATTGTGCATGAGAGTTTAGATCAGTGTTTCTCAACCTTGACAATTTTAAGGCATATGGACTTCAACTCCCAGAATTCCACAGCCAGCGTTGCTGGCTGTGGAATTCTGGGAGTTGAAGTCCACATGCCTTAAAATTGTCAAGGTTGAGAAACACTGGTTTAGATAGACATAATAATACTGGACTTAGTGTGTGAACCAAGGTTAATGAAATAAGAGATGATAAGAATTGGCGGGCTGGAGAAATGGAGGGAAAGCCTGCATTTCAAACTAATTAGAGAATGTGATTTATGACTTTTAATTGGAGGAGGGAATTGTGCTTTGATACTATAGGCTCAGGGGAGGGGAATCCAGTTTTTGGCTTCGACTGTGTTAGTGCCGATGCTATGCTACTCAGATAAAGAATCTTTAAGGTAAACAATGCCTCAAAGTTCTTTGAAGAGTTCCATCTGTCAGAACCATGACACCTGGGCAGTGGAGAGCAAGCGCCTAGCCCAGCCCTCGAGCCCCGCTTCCCCGAGAGGGCATCCAGCTGCGCTTACCTCGAGGCTGCTGTGCTCGTTCTCCTTTGCCAGGTTGCTCATAGTGGCTGCCTGGAGGTAACCACACCAGTCGTGACCTAATGCTCGTCTCCTGCCCATCCCTGGCCTTTGGAGCTGGGCACAGAGCCAAGGGACATGCAGCAGCAGAAATCAAAGTGCGTGGGTCAGAGGGAGGCCCACTACCTCTCCATGCAAGGAGACCCGGCTTTGTAAGCAAAGCATCCTCAGCGATAGGATGGGAGACCACCAGGAGAGGCCAAGAGGTGAAGGCAAGGGGATGGCGAGAGGGCAGCAGGGCTGCTGCTGGCCAAGTGCTAAGGCAGGACTTCCCTCAGACTTTCCCTCCCTCTTATTCCAATCTCCTTCCTTCTCTGCCTCCTTCCTTCCTTCCCTCCTTCCTTCATCCCACCTTCCTTGCCTCCTTCTCATTCCCGTCCATGTGGGAGCAGGGTGGGAGGCGGGGGCCATGCTGGTGAAAGGGAAGTGCTCGTGGGCGAGACCGGGCTGGCAAGCAGGCCATGGAAGCAGCAGAGGCAGTGGTGGTGAGCTGCTGCTGGGGCTCTACACGCTGCTCTACTTCGTGGTGGCCACCCAGTGCTGGAACACGGTTAGCCTGCAGGACAAGATGGTGCTCATCATGTCAGCTGCACACCAGCCCCCATGTGGTCGCTTCCTGTGCGCATGCCTGGCCAGAATGGGATGGGCCGGGGCAGAGGCGGCAGGGGCTGGCCCCTCGCCGTCTCCAGGGCGGCCCCGCAGGCCACATCTAACCATATCTGGCCTGCGGCCCTCAAGTTTGACATGTCTGCCCTAAAGTGTTGCCAGACCACCCCGCCCTGGACTCAACTGTCCCAGGGACAGTTAACTTCTTACAGGAATAAGATCAAGACCTCTTTAATCAGCAGCTCGACCAAGCAAAACAGTCTTACAAGAAGACGGTGGATGCCCACCAGTGGGGGGGAGTCACTGTAGTAGGAGACGAGGTTTGTCTCTCTACCAAGTTCTTAGCATCTTCAAGACCTTCCAAGAAGCTAGATGCTAAATTTGTGATATCATTTAAGGTTCTCTGACATGTCAACCCTGTAGCTTTCTACCTCCAATTGCCTCCCTCTATGAAGGTGCACCCAGTCTTTCACTGATCCTTGCTCTCCAAAGTCCCCCCCCCAAGATCACTGATATCCCAGCACACACACCCTTCATCACCAGTCATAGTGGAGGGAGAAACAGAATACAAAGTGGAGGAAATACTAGATTCTAGGTGCAGAGGCAAAGACATTCAGTATTTGATTAATTGGAAGGGCTACCCTGTTGCTGATCACTCCTGTGAAAACGCATGGTGTGTTCACGCCCGATTTAATTCACCAGTTTCATGAATGCTTCCCTGAAAAACCATGACCAACCAAACTCCCAGCCCCCACCCCGCATCACCTGAGGAACCAGTCGAGGAAGAGGTTAACCAGCCCTTCTGGATCGCATGGGGGGGAGGTGGGGCACTTGCTTACGATGGGCATTCCACCTCTGGCCTTCACCTCCTGGGCAGGGGAGGGGAGGAACCTTCTAATGATGTGTTTCTGTTTCAGCAATCACCACCTGGCTCGCCAACTCCTTCAAATGAGGGGGAAGCAGATTGCTTTGAAACTGCTTCCCTTCCACCCTTGCCAAGTTCCCACAAGAACTTGGACTTTGAAGAATTAATGCAGGAGGTGGAAAGCAGCATTGAAGAACCCATGGAAGAGGAGGGGGGCAAGGTGGAGGGGTCGTTGATGTAGAAGATGACCAGGCTGAGTCCAAGGCAGGGGTCAAGCAGGTCATCAGTCTCAAGTACCTTCGTGCCCACAAGTGATCTAAGTCCAGCCCACCTTAAGTTCCAATGACTCTTATCTACTGCCAATTCGCTTTGACCATTAGTAGTTCATATTCTTGTAGAGTGTTAGCATGCAATAAACCTGTTTTCATTTGAACCGCCTTTGCTCCTGATATTCTGTGCTTAACAGAAATATTTTTTAAAAAAAGTTTCCAACATGCTTTTAACATTAAAGTCATCCGGCTCCTATCTTTCTTTTAAATCTCTTTTTAGGGGCATTGTAGAAAGTATATAATAGGTCAGTGATGGCAAACCTTTTAGACACCGAGTGCCCAAAAACTGGCCCCGCCCCCAACCTGCCTGCCCGCAGGGCCACTCACTGCCTCCAGGGCCCGCCACAGATCACCCAGGCAGCCCAGCAGCGCCATGGTGGCCACACCCTCCGCCTGCGCCCCACAGCATCAACTGTGCACAATGGGGTGTGAAGGCAGAGTTTTGTCTACGCTGCCTGGCTGCCATGTCCTTGGCTGTGCTGCTCCGCGTGGGCCACGCTCGGGGGGCGACTCTCCTCCAGGGGGCTGCTGGTGAGGAGGGGGTCACGGGGGGAGGTGAGGCTGGGGCAACGGCACGTGTGCCCACAGAGAGGGCTCCGAGTGCCGCCTCTGGCACGCGTGCCATAGGTTCGCCACCACTGTAATAGGTAATGTCCCAAGTCTTTAATTTATTGTTACTTTAATTTCAATATGATCCAAATCCTTGTTATAACCAAGATTTCATGGTAGAGCATAAATAGTTCTTTCTCTGGGGCAAAGAGAGTGAGTGTTCCATAACAAAACAACTGCAGGAGAAGCTAAGATAAAAGTTCTCACAGTAGAGAGAAAAAAAGGGAAAGTTGCCGTCTTTTGAAGTAAAGACAAATAGATATACGAAAGTAAAATAAAGCAACTGAGTTCTTTTAAAAACTAATAAAATACAAAATCCTTACAATAAGAATCCAGTATAAGTCAGATCAAATGACTTTCACTACAAAAGGGAAAAACCCTCATGCTGTCAGCTTCCTTGTGGCAAAAGTGGAAGTATTTTTTTAACTCCAAAATAAAATGGTGAAAGTTCACATTGTAATTCAACAAGAGGGTGTAAAAACACATCAGCATTCAGCCAGGCTATTAACGATTAAAAGTGCAGATCAAAAATCAAAATGTGGTGTTAAAACAGGCGCACCTAAAAATACAAACAGCGACAGGAAAAGATGGAAACCCAACCACTCCAGATGCTCTTACTGAGAATCGCAATCCTCTGGATTCTCTTCCCAGGCAGGTACACAGTCATTCGAGGGTCATTATGTGTTATTCCTAATTACTTCCATTCAAAACCCAGGGAGCGTGCTGCCAAAGAACCGGCTATGGCAGCAAAGTCAGCTGTTTTTCAGCAGGAGGACACCTCTCCCCACCCCCCAATTCAGCACACCACTTTCTGGAGGACTCAGGATTTCAGTTTGTTTTTCAATTGTCGTGTACAGCTTTCATGTTATGTTAAAGGTGGAAAACATTATTCTGAAGTGATTTAACTTGGTCTGATTTTTTTTACGTCTCAAAAAATTGGCATTTTAACAGGGTTGTGTAGACTTTTTATATCCACTGTATATCTTTGTATCTGTCTTTCCACATGCAACTATGCCAGTTCAAACATGGGTGTTGGCTAGCTTATTCTTTTCCAGATCACTTACTTTGAACTTCTGAAAATGACAAGAAGACAGACGGAGATCAGAAACCAACCACACAAAAATAAGAGACAGACATGCCTGGTAACTTACCCCTCCTGACAATTTTATCACCCTGACTTTGGTGCCAATATGGGGCCCATCGCCACTCCCACTGTTTGCCCGCTGCATAACAGTTCTTTTCATCCCAGGCTTCAGGTCTTGAGGCTGGCCTTGCACCGATGCCACCCGAGCGATCTGGGACAGGTTCAAGTGCACAGCAGCGGGAAGCTTTGTTTGCAAAGCTTTACTGGGCAGCTGGAGCTCGTTTTCGGGCACTGTCCTAGCCTGCCTTAGCTGCTTTATAGTTTTTATTTGCTGTCCTTGACATTGCACAGCCTGGAGAACATTAACAGGCTTAGGCTGAACAGCTGTGGAACCTGGAACGGCTGGCTCTTGTTTTTTAACCATTAGCCTGTATTTCACATTTTGGCGGGGCTGTGCACCAGGAAGGGAAAGCAATGGATTTCCATTGGTGGGCAGCTGTGAAGGGTCTTCTTCCTGCTGTTGGCCTGAAGAGCCTTGTTGTTGCTGCTGTGCCAGCCTTTCCAGCAATTCTCTTTTTCGGGCCCCAGCTTGAAGCTGCCGCCTGAGCTCCTTTTGTTTCAAGATCTCTTCCCTGAGGCGTTTCTGTTCCTCAATCTTCAAACAGTACAGTCTAGTTTCTTCATCTTCATCAGGAAACTGCAAGGTAGCCAGAAAAGAAAGTTATGCATGGTAAAAACCAACTTTGTCGGAGGAGGAGGAGGGGGAGGAGAAGCAAGAGACACTTGTTAAAAAGATGACACATTTTCCCAGTGGTATTTTTAAATTAACTGAAACACCACGCAGTGTCTTTAATGAGAAAGCTGCTAACAAAGGTTTATGAGCTATTAATCAAACAAGCAATGAAAAGGCAAAGAATATACTACTCAGATTTTGGACTTTTAAATACAGTAAATAAATAGCTGAAACTGAAGCCTTCTAAATCGGAACTCATTTAGAAGTTGCTGAAACTAATTAAACTATTAATATAATTCAAGAACTCAAGTACTTTTTCAGATGGAAGCAGTAACAATATGAGGTAGCCCACTGTCGCACAGGTTTTATCTTGCTCCTTTCTGACAAACTAACAAAAGGTAGGATGGTAAATGACCTGAAAGGCCCTAAACAGAACTACTGATTTTTCTTACATAATTTTCAGCCTGATCTGAAACTCATTTGTCACACAATAATTACTTATAATGAACAGAGAAAGTCAGTCTCTCTGACCTTGAACTCATGTACTATCTTCAGAATTAAAATGTTGCCAAATACAAGGTTGGAATATTAATATCAGGAATGGCTTTAATATTCCAGCCTTAAGCTTTTTAGAAAGTATTATAGCCTTTGTGTGCCAAATCATCTTTCCAGTAGACTTAAACCTCCAGCAGGATATATATCTTTATTCAAAGCTACTGGGAAATTAAAAGCAAAAGAAAATTCTTGTTGTTTTTAAATTTGCAGGTTCAACATACTTTAATAATGTAATGTAAATTGCTGCTTTTTAAATATAACAGCAGTCTTCACTCCTACAGAAAGCTACAAACCATATACACTGTATAATAAATATACTTTTCTTTGACAATACATTTAACTGGTTATATTATTTATATAAAATTTCCACTAAGGAATACTGGTGATATAAATATTATTAATTTTATACTGCTAAGAAAACTATTATGCATTCAGTAAGCAGTTACAACAAAATGGAAAAAAATGAAGAGGAAAGAGACATAATATTAATTGAATCAATGTAATAACCATTAAGTGAAATTGTGACTATTCTTTTTATAGAATGTGTAAAAATCCTAAATATGCATTGTTTACTACTGAATACTCCCACAAGAACATAAGAAGAGCCATGCTGAATCATGCCAAAGCCCATCGAGTCCAGCATTCTGTGTCACACAGTGGCCCACCAATTGTACATGGGGATCTTGAGCAGAAAGAGAAGGCAAAACCCTCCCTTTCCCTTGACCCCCAACAAATGGTACTCAAGGGAATCCTGCCTGCCTCAACCAACATAGAGGCGGCACATGGACATCCGTTTTAATAACCACCGATACACTTGGCATCCATGAATCTGTCTAACCCTGCCTTGAAGCTATCAAGGCTGACAGCTGTCATGACCTCTTCTGGAAGTGAATTCCATAAACCAACGACCCTCTGGGTGAAGAAATATTTCCCTTTATTTTCTTACCTATGAGCTTTAGGGAGTGCCCCCTTGTCCTAGTATTGTGTGATAGAGAAAAGAATTTTTCTCTATCCACCTTTTCTATCCCATGCATGATTTTATACACTTCGATCAAGTCACCCCTTAAACGCCGTCTTTCAAGGCTGAAGAGACCAAGGCGTTGCAATCTGGTTTCATAAGGGAGGTGCTCCATTTCCTTGATCATTCTTGTTGCCCTTTTCTGCACCTTTTCCAGTTCCATTATATCCTTCTTGAGGTGCGGTGACCAGAACTGTACACAGTACTCCAAGTGTGGTCTCACCATCGATTTGTACAGAGGCAATACAACACTTGCTGACTTATTTTCGGTTCCCTTCCTAATCATGCCAAGCATGGAATTTGCTTTTTTTTTTTACTGCTGCTGCGCATTGGGTTGACATCTTCATCGAGCTGTCCACCAAAACCCCAAGATCCCTTTCTTGGGTTGTCTCAGAAAGTTTGGTCCCCATCAGTTGGTAAGTATAATTGGGGTTCTTTGCCCCGATGTGCATAACTTTGCACTTGTTTAGGTTAAAATGCATTTGCCACTTTGTTGCCCACTCACACAATTTCGAGAGATCCTTCTGGAGCTCCCGACAATCAGTTTCACTTTTCACTACCCGGAACAATTTAGTGTCATCAGCAAACTTTGCTACCTCACTATTTACTTCTAGATCCAGATCATTGATGAATAAATTAAAAAGTAAAGGTCCCAAAACTGAACCTTGGGGTACACCACTTCTCACTTCTTTCCATCCAGAGACTTGTCCATTTATTGCCACCCTTTGCTTCCTACAATTTATTATTATTATTATTATTATTATTTATTTGACTTCTATGCCGCCCTATTCCGGAGAACTCGGGGCGGCTCACAACATAATAGAAATCAACATATAAAAATACATGTATATAAAACCCCTTAATTTAAAAAAACCAATCATTCAACAGACACACAGACATACACTGGCTTGGGGCAAGATGTTAACTGCCCCAGGCCTGCCGGTAGAGGTGTGTTTTAAGTAATTTACGAAAGGCGGAGAGGGTGGGGGCGACACGGATCTCCGGGGGAAGTTGGTTCCAGAGGGCCGGGGCCGCAACAGAGAAGGCTCTTCCCCTAGGCCCCGCCAGGCGACACTGTCTGGCTGACGGGACCTGGAGAAGGCCGACTCTGTGGGCCCTAACCGGCCGCTGGGATTCATGGGGCAGCAGACGGTCCCGTAAGTAACCTGGTCCGATGCCATGTAGGGCTTTATAGGTCATAACCAACACTCTGAATTGGGTTCGGAGACCAACTGGCAGCCAATGCAGCTCGCGAAGTGATGCCGAAATGTGGGCATTTCTGGGCAAGCCCAACACTGCTCGCGCGTTTTAGCCAGTTACCAATCCAGGACAAGACCTGTCCTCTAATTCCGTGGCTGAAGAGCATTTTTAGGAGCCTTTGGTGAGGGACTTTAGTCAAAAGCCTTTTGAAAGTCAAGATATACAATATCAACTGGGGCCCCTTTATCTATGTATTTATTTACACCCTCAAAGAATTCTAACAAGTTAGTAAGACATGATTTGCCTTTGCAGAAACCATGTTGATTTTCTTTCAGCAATGCCCGTTTTTCTGTGTGCCCTGTAATTTTATCTTTAACAATGGTTTCCATCAGTTTGCCTGGAACTGAGGTTAAACTGACTGGTCTATAGTTTCCTGGATCACCTCTGGATCCTTTCTTGAAGATCGGGGTTATATTTGCCTCCCTCCAATCCTCCGGTACAGTGCCTGATCTTAGAGAAGGATTATATATTTTAGCTAGAAGTTCAGCAATTTCACACTTGAGTTCCTTGAGAACTCTAGGGTGGATGCCATCTGGACCCGGCGATTTGTTGGCGTTTAGTTTTGAAAGGCATGCAAGAACATCTTCCTTGTTTATCTCTATCGGGTTTAATTCTTCTATTTCCCTCCCTGGGAAAACTAATTCAGTGGCAGGCAAATGTTCTCTATCCTCCTCAGTGAAAACGGAGGCAAAGAAGTCATTTAGCCTCTCAGCAATCTCCTTGTCTTCTCTGATTATCCCCTTCTGACCATTGTCATCGAGTGGCCCAACTGTTTTTCTGGTTGGGTTCCTGCTTCTGATGTACTTAAAAAAGGTTTTGTTACTATTTTTAATATTCTTTGCTATATGCTCCTCAAAGTCTCTCTTGGCTTTCATGACTATCGCCTTGCATTTGGTCTGCCAGAGTTTGTGATCCCTCCTGTTCTCCTCGGTAGGAAGAGCCTTCCATTTCTTAAATGAGTTTTTCTTCTTTCCAATAACCTCCTTTACCTCATTCGTAAGCCATACTGGTATCCTCTTTGACTTGCCAGTCCTCTTTCTTCTTTTTGGAATGCATTTTATTTGAGACTGTTGTAACGTATTTTTAAACAGTTTCCAAGCATTTTGGAGGGATTTGACGTTTTTTTACTGTTCCTTTTAGTTTCTTCTTTACTATTTTCCTCATTTTGTCAAAATTCCCTCTGTGAAAGTTTAAGGTCTCTGTGTTAGTTTTCACTGACAATTTGCTATCCATGGTTAAGTTGAAGGTTATTGTGTTGTGATCGCTGGTTCCTATGGGCTCGGTTACAAGGACATCATGAACCAAATCCTGTGCATTAGTTAGAACCAAGTCCAGGATCCCCTTTCCCCTGGTTGGTTCCATGACCATCTGCTCAAGGGAATAATCAGCTAACATGTCGAGGAACCTTGTCTCTCTTTCATGTGTAGAACAAGAATTTACCCAATCTATTTGGGGATAGTTGAAGTCCCCCATTATGACTACCCTATTTCTTTTTGAGGCCTCCTTAAATTCATTTTCCAAATAGCAATCTGCCTCTGGAGTTTGGTTGGGAGGGCGATAGCAGATCCCTAACGTCAGATTAGTTTCCTGTCCTGGGATTTTTATCCACAATGTTTCTGTGGGTGAGTTTGAATT
Organism: Bothrops alternatus; assembly: GCA_034064705.1. Lineage (NCBI taxonomy): Eukaryota > Metazoa > Chordata > Lepidosauria > Squamata > Viperidae > Bothrops > Bothrops alternatus. The sequence continues at coordinate 831,127 of JARGCV010000531.1, forward strand.
TTCTTGAATTTCGAGTTCATGAGATTCTAACTCCTCATTTATGTACAAGGCCACGCCACCACCATTTCTCCCTCTCCTGTCCATCCTATACAATTTGTAACCTGGAATCCTTGTGTCCCATTGGTTTTCATCTGTCCACCAGGTTTCTGTTATGCCGATAATATCAATATTATTTTCCTTCACCAAGCATTCCAATTCCCCTATTTTTGCTCGAATGCTTCTAGCATTCGTGTACAGACATTTATATGTAATTTTCTGGTGCACTTTCAACTTTGACTGTAGATTTTGACTGTAGAATTTGATTGTAGAATTTGTAGATGGTCTACCATGTCCTTCTGCTTGACTATTACAATTTAGTTTTCCTGTTGACTCTCCAATGTGTGCATAACTTCCACCCTCCATATTTGGCAGTGCGCCTTCTCGAACTGGAAGCTGCCCAGCTCCTGTCGACTTGCCCCTACGAATCAGTTTAAAAGCTGCTCTGAAACCTTTTTAATATTAATCGCCAGCAGTCTGGTTCCATTATGGTTCAAGTGTAACCCGTCCCTTCTGTACAGGTGTGGCTTGTCCCAAAATGTTTCCCAGTTCCTAATGAATCTAAACCCTTCCTCTCGACACCACTGCCTCATCCACGAATTGAAGCTCCTGAGCTCTGCCTGTCTAGCTGGCCCTGCGCGTGGAACAGGTAGCATTTCTGAGAATGCAACCTTGGGGGTCCTGGACTTTAATCTTCTACCTAGCAACCTAAATTTGGCTTCCAGGACCTTCCGCTTAGCTTTCCCAATGTCATTGGTACCGACATGTACCATGACAGTTGGCTCCACCCCAGCACTGTCTATCAGCCTGTCTAGATGCCTCGTGATGTCCGCAACCTTTGCACCCGGCAGGCAGTTTACCATGCGGTCAACATTTCCATCAGAAACCCGTCTCTCTATATTTCTAACAATCGAATCACCCACTACAAGAAGCCCCCCTCCCACCACCCGTGGAGAAGTATCCTCAGTGCAAGAGGATATGGGCACATCCTCCAAGGAAGGGGTCCCAACTAAGGGAGCCTGTCCCTCTTCCACAGATTGATGTCCTCCCTGCCCAAGATCTCCATTCTCCAAAGCAGCTGGAGAGCTGCTCAGCATGGAGTGGGACGCTCCTGCTGCATCCCTGGAGATCTTCTCCTGCCTCACTATCTCTCTCTGCTTCTCCAGGTCTGCTACCTTGGCTTCAAGGGAAAGAACCTGTTCCCTGAGAGCCAGGAGCTCATTGCATCGATCACACACCCAAGACTTCTGTCCAGCAGACAGATAGTCGTACATGTGACACTCAATGCAAACACTGGGAAGCTCCCCTCCATCTGCCGGCTATCTATCTCCATTTCTTATTATTATATGTTTACTGTTATTATTATACAAATTGCTTTTTAAAAAAATATATTTAACTTCCTCTTCTGGATATTGATGATTTTTTGATGGTTTTGATAAGGTTAATAATTTTATTCCCTTACTCACTTATATTGATTTAAAAAAAAACAAACAGCTTTTTAGGTTGTTCAAATTTTTGTTTGGTCTTAGTTTACTTTTTAGATTTTTCCCTTCTTGTTTTAGGATTATATCGCGCGCCGACAGGGGCGCGATGGCTGCTAAAAAAAGGTGAATTAGTAATTAAACAAGAAATCCCACAAACTTACCAGGGCTCAGCAGGTATTCTTCCCAAGGTTCCTGCCAAGTTCCTTTCTCCCTTTTTATTTTCTGTTTTATTTCCTTTTTTGAAAATGCTCTGCTTAAATAAAAAGCAGCTGCCTCTCTGCTTCCCAAGGGAAGGGTGAGCTATTTCCTCCCAGCTACCAGGGATTAGTCAGCAGGGGGGCTGCAGCAGAAAGCTCCACCCCCTCAAGACCTGTGCTGAGGGCAAACTTAGAAGAAAAGGGAAGGAGAAACCCTTTTTATGGCTGCTAAAAAAAGGTGAATTAGTAATTAAACAAGAAACCCCACAAACTTACCAGGGCTCAGCAGGTATTCTTCCCAAGGTTCCTGCCAAGTTCCTTTCTCCCTTTTTATTTTCTGTTTTATTTCCTTTTTTGAAAATGCTCTGCTTAAATAAAAAGCAGCTGCCTCTCTGCTTCCCAAAGCAGCTGCCTCTCTGCTTCCCATATTCATAACAATTCTATCCATTCTTTGGCCCACCTGGGAAACCCCAGAGATTGCTTTAGGTCAGCGGTTCTCAACCTATGGGTCGCGACCCCATTTGGGGTCGAACGACCGTTTCGCGGGGGTCGCCGGACATCGCGGTCCACCATTTTGTTTTTGTTTTTTTTTGTTTTTTTTCGTCGCGCGCGCGCCGCGCATACGCAGTTTGGGCCGTCACGCGCGCCGCGCATGCGCCCATCGGCCCGTCGTGGTCCGCCATTTTGTTTTGTTGTTTTATTTTTTTTTTGTCGCGCGCCGCGCATGCGCGGTTTGGACCATCGCGCGCGCCGCGCATGCGCGGATCAGCCCGTCGCGGTCCGCCATTTTGTTTTTTGGGTTTTATTTATTTTTTTCCGTCGCGCGCGCGCCGCACATGCGCGGATCAGCCCGTTGCGGTCCGCCATTTTGTTTTTTTTAATTTTTTTTAATTTTTTTTTCCGTCGCGCGCGCCGCGCATGCGCGGATCGGGCCGTCGTGCACGCGCCGCGCATGCGCGGATCGGCCCATCGCGGTCCGCCATTTTGGTTTTTTAAATTTTTTTTGTTTGTTTTTTCATCTCGCGCGCGCCGCGCATGCACAGATTGGCCCGTTGCGCGCGCAACACAGCACCTGAACTAACACACTCTTCAAGAACTACTTTCATAAGACAAAAATCTCTTCTTTCAAATTGAATTGACAAATGAGATGGCTAAAACATCAAAGCTCCTGAGTCTCCTAATTGTTAGCATGGCATTTCGAATTTGCAAGGTCCTTCTCTTTACTGCATTTCCCCAAAGCACCACTCCCAGAAATTCAGAGCCATAGCACAACAAGCCCTAAATCTAAACCTGTCATATGCAGCTTCAGGTTTGCAGCATCACACTGGCTCCAAGTGTCTGATTCAATTAATGTGAAGGTGGCCACTGCACCCAAATTCAAAACTTCCTACTGCCACAAAAAAGTCTAGAGTTAAATTCTTTACTGCCAAAGAGGACAATTTCCCTAAGTGGGCATTGTTACTTTATAGCCTATATAAAATCTAAGATATCATTAAGTCAGAAAAGATTTCAGTGGTTAACATTTATAGGAAAAGCATATAGTCTGGGATCCCTGAAAGCCTCAGGTATGACTCTCAGAGGCTTGCAAATATTGCAATGAAATGTTATATTTAATAAAATAGAAGGAGGAAATGATTTAAAAACATGACTGAAGAATAACTTTAGTAATAATTTTAATGAAATATTCAATAAAAGCAGTCTTGCTTCTTGCTCTGACCTTACCTACTCTGGACTGTGACCCCCAGCTTACTACTCAAAGGAAAGTATATTAATTTGGGAAGATGTAGTACCTTAAACATGACTGTCCCAACTTTTGGCGCTCTGTTGTTTAAATACCTAAATGAATTACCACTAAATGCAATGCCATCTCTTGAGTTACTGTTCCCTGCTGTAAAGATTAAATCAAAGCTTTAAAAATCCCACAGAGCTACATCTATTAGTACAGTTATAATTTAGTGCAATAGCAACAGCTGCTACTTTTTGATATCTGCTCATTTTTATGTATTAGCAAAGAGAAAGTCTGTTTTTAGGCTAACTTATTAATTGGGGCATCATGAGTTTGTACTGTTTTAATGGTTTATACTATTTATTTATTTAGCATATGGAAACTATAATGTTAGTACATAGTAGTTATTTGGCTGCCAAAGAGTGCTAGTTCGTTTAGTTCACCCTGACACACTTATTCATGGTGCACCACAGGGGGCAAACTTTGTCCACATCAGAAAGATGAGCAGTGTCATCCAGGGCCTTCTCTCACCACTTACGTTGCCTCACAGTCAGGCATCGCATCTGAGCATGTCTAGCACTGACAGGGGTATGACTGTCAGCACAAAACGCTGAACGTTTCCCACCAAAGTGGTACCTATTTATATACTCACATGTAGAATGCTTTCAAACTGCTAGGTAGGCAGAAGCTGAGGCAACTGATGGGTGCTCACTCCACCACATGGTGCTAGGACTTGAACCGCTGGAGCAAAGACTGTCCTCAGCGACTTTAAGCCACTGAGCCTCAATAATGGTTTGTGCTGCTTTGATGGGACTCTGTACAACACACAGAATCACTGCTGTGAGATGAGCAACTCTATCCATCAAATAAAAGCTGGGAAGAGTGGAGATGTAGGCCAGCAGAAAAATTGGTGGGAAGGAGTTTTCCTTAGCTTCCATTTGCAATGCAAACAGGCTGTATACTTTTAGACATGTGCAAAATAGCAATCTGACTTTTTATGTATGTACAACAGTACCATTCAGATTTAATAGTCATTGGGGCTTAACAAACACCTCTTCTTCCTAAATGGTAGGTTAAATCAAAACTTTTTAAAGTTCCTGAACATTTAAAAAGAACATATTTTGGTAGGTAATAACACTAGAACACAAGTACAGTAGAGTACAGAGTCTATCTCAAGTGACTTTTGCTCAAAACCACTGCTAAACGGAAGATGAGTATCCAATGGGCCTTTGCTAGATGGAACCCCTACCTCTGGTTCAGATAGGACCTCCGTTTTACGTTGAGTCATGGGAATAACTGCTCTAGACTTGGTTTCGGTCCTTCCCAGTTGGTTCTTGACACCTGTAACAGGCCTTGTAACAGGTGTGGTGCTAGTAATAGGTTTCACTTGAGCAGCAGGAGCTGAAGTTCGTTGATTGTTAGCAGCCTCAATAGCATGCAAAGGTGCTATTGGCAATTCACGCAAATTACTATTCCTTGGGGTAGATGACTGGAGCTGCTGGTTTGGATGTTTTATAATGCTTTGCGTTGGTGTGTTCTGAAAGAAAAAAAGTTATTAAAAACTTGTCCTGTAACACGTATCTCGAATAAGTCAAATTTCAGGGTTACTCAATAGAGCAGAATTGATGTACAGTGAGGGAAAAAAATTTTGATCCCCTGCTGATTTTGTACGTTTGCCCACTGACAAAGAAATGATCAGTCTATAATTTTAATGGTAGGTTTATTTTAACAGTGAGAGACAGAATAACAACAAAAAAATCCAGAAAAAAGTTATAAATTGATTTGCAATTTAATGAGTGAAATAAATATTTGATCCCCTATCAATCAGCAAGATTTCTGGCTCCCAGGTGTCTTTTATACAGGTAAGGAGCTGAGATTAGGAGCATTCTCTTAAAGGGAGTGTTCCTAATCTCAGCTTGTTACCTGTACAAAAGACACCTGTCCACAGAAGCAATCAATCAGATTCCAAACTCTCCACCATTGTCAGGACCAAAGAGCTGTCCAAGGATGTCAGGGACAAGATTGTAGACCTACACAAGGCTGGAATGAGCCACAAGACGATCGTCAATAGTTGGCGTGATTATTCGCAAATGGAAAAAACACAACATAACTGTCAATCTCCCTCGGTCTGGGGCTCCATGCAAGATCTCACCTCGTAGAGTTTCAATGATCATGAGAACAGTGAGGAATCAGCCCAGAACTACACAGGAGCATCTTGTCAATGATCTCAAGAGAGCTGGGACCATAGCCACCAAGAAAACACTTGGTAACACACTATGGCGTGAAGGACTGAAATCCTGCAGTGCCCGCAAGGTCCCCCTGCTCAAGAAAGCACATGTACAAGCCCGTCTGAAGTTTGCCAATGAACATCTGAATGATTCAGAGGAGAACTGGGTGAAAGTGTTGTGGTCACATGAGACCAAAATCAAGTTCTTTGGCATCAGCTCAACTCGTCATGTTTGGAGGAGGAGGAATGCTGCCTGTGACCCCAAGAACACCATCCCCACTATCAAACATGGAGGTGGAAACATTATCCTTTGGGGGTTTTTTTCTGCTAAGGGGACAGGACAACTTCACCGCATCAAAGGGACGATGGACGGGGCCATGTACCGTCAAATCTTGGGTGAGAACCTCCTTCCCTCAGCCAGGGCACTGAAAATGGGTCGTTTATGGGTATTCCAGCATGGCAATGACCCAAAATACACGGCCAAGGCAACAGAGGAGTGGCTCAAGAAGAAGCATATTAAGGTCCTGGAGTGGCCTAGCCAGTCTCCAGACTGTAATCCCATAGAAAATCTGTGGAGGGAGCTGAAGGTTCGAGCTGCCAAACGTCAGCCTTGAAACCTTAATGACTTGGAGAGGATCTGCAAAGAGGAGTGGGACAAAATCCCTCCTGAGATGTGTGCAAACCTGGTGGCAAACTACAAGAAACATCTGACCTCTGTGATTGCCAACAAGGGTTTTGCCACCAAGTACTACTGTAAGTCATGTTTTGCAAAGGGGTCAAATTTGTTATTCTGTCTGTCACTGCTAAAATAAACCTACCATTAAAATTATAGACTGATCATTTCTTTGTCAGTGGGCAAATGTACAAAATCAGCAGGGGATCAAATACTTTTTTTCCCTCTCTGTACCCATTCACTTAGGGTGACTGATGAGGGGGGTTCCCTTGGGTATTCCAGTACGGGCACAAAATCTATCCCTGTAGGTACTTTAAAGGGGGTGAGCCCTGTGCTACTATGCACTGCATTGTTTGTTTGTTGTTTTTTTGTTTTTTGTTTATTAAATTTCTATACCGCCCCTCTCCCGAAGGACTCGGGGCGGTTTACAGCCTTAAAATTTAAAAAACATATAAATGTACAAAATTAAAATATTTAAAAATAAATTAAACAAATTAGGCTATAAAATCTATAAAACCCAATATATACAAATCCTAAAATCCTAAAAATTACAAAAATCCTTGTTGTACGCCACTTCAGCGAACGGCAGGAGTTCCACCCAATTTGATTGCTGATAGTTGACATAGCAACACAGGTACTGTTTACCATGATGTTAGCTCATTCTGCAGCCCCATTTGTACTCAGATGAAAAGCCGAACTGAGGCCTTGAGAGCACCCTATTAGCCTTACAAATTCACACCAAATTTTTTTCGTAAACTGAGTCTGAGATGATCCGTTTCGGCACTCAATGCAATCGGTACATGTTGCCATTACTGAAACATGGTGGGATGAAACTCACAACTGGATTGTACTGATGCAACGATACAAATTATTCAAAAGAAACAAACCTAACAAAAGAGGAGGTGGAGTTGCATTATATATAAAATCACTACATCTATACAAATACACAAAACCAACGATGAAAACCTCCTAGAATCCATATGGGTCAATATAAAAGGAAAAAAGAATGACATTGCTATAGGTGTATACTACAGGCCACCCAACCAAGCAGAAGAAATAGATTAACTTTTTGATAAACAACTAACAAATGTATGTAGGAAACATAGCACAGTAGTAATAGGAGATTTAACTACACTGATATCAACTGGGAGACAAACTCTGCAGCAAGTGGGAGATCGAACAGATTCCTAACCAACCTAGCTGACAACTTTGTCATCCAAAAAGTAGAGGAGGGAATTATAGGAAAAGTTATACTGCACCTAATTCTTACTAATAGAGAAGAAGTGATAGAGGGTGTTGAAGTTGCCAGAACTTTGGGTGAGAGCAACCACATCATACTGGAATTCAATATAATACAAACACATAGAACATAATACAGCCAGTGTCTTAAACTTTAAAAGAGCTGATTTTAACAAACTCAGAGCCTAAGAAGAATTCCATGGATGAAAATCCTAAAGGGGAAAACATCTCAAGAAGCATGGGAAACACTGAAAAATATGATTATAAAATCCCAGTCCAACACACCACCACTGAAAAAGAAAAAACAAGAAATCCAAGAAGAAACCAGTATAGTTGCACAAAGATCTCTTTGATAAACTGAAAGACAAAAAAGGATAAGTACAAAAAATGGAAAGAGGGACACATATCTAAGGCAGAGTATATAGTTAGTCCTCGAGTTACGAGTGTAGTGGAACATGACTATTCCACTTGTAACTCGAAAACTCGTAGAGTGAATCGCGTACTTCAAATGAGATCACTCCCTTGCTCGTTAAGATGCACGCGGCTCGTTAAGTGCACATGAGGTATCTCAGGGTGAGGAAGGCCATGGGGGGCCTAGTGATGGAATAGGCCCCCAAGACCTCCCCAACCCACTAAGATACCTCATGCTTCCCCCTCCCTTCCTGCTGCGCTGAACTCCCTTACCTTGAAAAGATCCGTCTCCTCTCTGCCGCAGTTTCTGCTTTTGAGGGACAGGGGAGTCGATGGAAGCTCCTGGGTGCCCGTAATATCGTGCGAGTTCAGGCAACGATACTCTTTTGCAGAGAGGGAGCCTAAACTCTCGCGGTGTTTGCTCCCACCCCCAATTCCTTTCCACCACTGCTGGAACAATTTTCACCAGGACGAAGACCTTGGGGAAACTGGAAGCTCCGTCTGCATGCAAATGCATGCTTAGAAACAGAGCGCCTCGCTTTGTGGCTCCGTTTTCACTGGAAAAAGCCATTCTCAAGCCCCTTCCTGGCAAAAACAATCCTCCTGAGGGAGGCTTGTTTTCACAGGACAGCTCTCAATAAGGGCAAGGTGCACTCGCTTCAGAGTCTTGTTTTTGCAGGATTACTGTCAATAAGGCCAGCTCATTCCAGAGGCTTGTTTTCGTAGGATTGCTCTCAATAAGAGTGAGGGGTGCTCGCTCCGGAGGCTTGTTTTTGTAGGATTGCTCTCAGTAAGAGCGAGGCGCACTTTGGCTCCATTTTTGCCAGGAAGGGGCTTGAGAAATGGCTTTTTCCTGGTGAAAACAAGCCTCTGGAGCGAGCTTGTTTTCCGTTTTCACTGGAAAAAGGCGTTTCTCAAGCCCCTTCCTGGCGAAAACGGAGCCAAAGAGCGAAGTGCGCTCACTCCGGAGGCTTGTTTTCGTCAGGAAGGGGCTTGAGAAATGGCTTTTTTCAGCAAAAACAAGCCTCCGAGCCCTGATGCTGGCGGAGTGAGGCAGCGGCAGCCAGAACAGACCCTACCCCGTCTCCCCTTGCTTCCCCAAAGCCTCCCTTCACTAACCTCCTTTCCAGCTCCATTCTTCGCCACCATATGCAGGGCAACAAAAGAAGACTGTGGGACTACCAGTAAAAAAAAGTTCAATCAGACCTTCCAACTTTTGCGAGATCATTTTTTTTCATGAGAAGTTGGAAGGTCGGATTGATCTCTTTTTTTGTCCCACAAACTTCTTTTGTTGCCCTGCACACGGAGAATGGAGCTGGAAAGGAGGTTAGTGAAGGAATGTGGTTGCCCTGGGGTGGGGATTAGGATTTGGCATTGTGGATGCCCTGGGGTGGGGTGGGGGTTAGGATTTGGCATTGTGGATTGTGGAGTGTTTGTGCTCTGGTGGGACTATTCAAAACACAGGGATTCCCTGCATTTTGAAGCACCCTGTGTGACTGCACGGAAAGGAGCGCTCCATTTCTCAAGTGCCCCATTCCAGGCATACAGAGTTTACAGTCTCTGCCAGATCTCTGTTGGGATAAAAAATGTTTCAGCACCTATGAAGTGCTTCCAAAAGCAGGGACTGGCTGCGTTTGGAAGTGCTCTATAGGTGCTGAAAGACTGGGGAGGGGGATCATGGACGCTCAGGTGGTTGCCACTGCTGCCAGCTTGGATGCAGGTGCAAGGGACCTGCCCACGCAATGCCTCCCCAATCAGTTGAAGGCTTCGTTCCTGCCCTCAAACTAAGGTTGGCGCACGTGAGCTAGCAGCGCACCCGGGCCATGGACGGCATTGGTGTGCCTGGCCAACTCCAATTCCACGCTTTACCCCATAGGCATGCAAACAAAGCAAACACTTCCCGCCCCCAAGAATGGAAACTTTCGGGGACCATGATCTCTTTTGGAGAGAATTTGTGTTTGAAGTCGCGTGATACTACGGCACCCAGGAGCTTCCATTGTCGGCACAAAAAGCATTTCCAAGCCGACTCTCCTCTCCCTCAAAGAGAAAGAAACCGCGGCAGAGGAGACAGATTTTGCAAGGTGAATTCGGCGTGGCAGGAACAGAGGGGGAAGCAGTTGTGGGGAGCGGGGAGAGGAATAGGGTGAATATTGCAGAGCCTCTGCGGTCAGTCGCTCGTAAGGGCGAACAACTGCTGTGGTGCTGCAATAGTTGTAATTTTGGGATTTGCTCGTAAACACTAGGGGGCGCTGATCACGTAACTTCGAACAAGTGTTAAGCAAATGCTCGTAACTCGGGGATTACCTGTATCAGCAGATAGCCAGAATCTGCAAAGATGAACTCAGGAAAGCAAAGGCTCAGAATGAATAAAGACTTGCAACAAAAGTCAAAGTTAATTTAAAAAGTTTCTTTCAACATATAAACAATAAGAAAAATGTCAAGGGGCTTTTGGTTCTGGTTCGCAGTGGTGAGGTCGAGTGAAGGGAGTCGTCCCTTTGCCGATCGAGTTTCCCCTGCCAGTAGACCCCTTAGAGGGTCAAAAAGACACTCTGGAGGACCGTCTACCGTTGAGGAGGCTTCTTGGATAGTTGCAGAGGAGCGGCGGCGTCCTCTGTGCACTGAGTATCTCCTTTGGGCCGACAGGGTAAAGATTGGCCAGTAAAATGGCCGATCATTTAGCTGCGCCAACCGCAAGCCACAAGATCAGCTAAGCAAACGGACCCACTGTGGAGAACTCCGTGAGACTTTACTTTCACCTCTATTTTCTTTATGCCTGTGAGAAGGGTTTTTTTTTGGGGGGAATTATTCCTTCTGGTGAAGCGGCTTTTTAAATGGGGGAAGAAAAACACAAAGGATTAAAAAAAATTTTATGGTTGATTTTATTTTTGGATATTGGGAGCCTCAAGAAAGTTTTTTTTTTAAATATTTGGAGAATATTGTTTGCTTTTACCTTTATAATGTCTGGAAGGATTGAACATCTGATTACTTTCTGGGGGACACTCTCTGACAAATTTATTCATTGTACTTGTTATCTTTTCTTCGCTGGAAAGGCTTTCATTCTGTACAAAGGAAAAAGGTGAGGAAACTGGGAGGAGACTGATATTGTGATCGTTGTTTAAATATAGTCTCCTCTAAAAGGATAAGGATTTGAAAGATAATAAAGATGGAGGAAACCGGCATAGATATTACTTACAAATATATTTTGGACAAAATTTTGGAAAATACGGAGAAGATAATTGCTTGCTCAAAGGCGTTTTCTTTGTATCGACAAAGCAGAGCACAAGGACTAAGTGAAACATCAGCTTATGTTCAAGAGACTTGTTCTCCGCTTACTGAGTTGGAAGAAGTAGACTCACAGTTGGATCATCAATCAATATTGGAGAAAAGACTTGATGCCAATGGACAAATAATCCACAATAAGGAAATGGAGGATTTTACTTCAAAAGAACAAGGTGGCTTGCAGACACCATTTGACTTTGTGATAGAGAAAAAAATCATGGGAAGAGGAGCAAGGTTTGATCAAAGAGGACTAAATAAAAGAAAGGATTTTAATTGAAATTTATACAATGCTAAAAGAAAGGGGAAATGATGTTCTGCCACGAGTTATTCAGACTAGCTATAACTTTTACATTAACTTAACAAAATGCACAATGGTAGGGGTTTTTTTGGTGTGTATAGTGTGGCAGGCAGAGGCCCGATTATGGAAACTTATCTGGAATAAAAAGAAGCCCAGAATAAGATATAAATATTAAATTTGATTATAGTAATGTGGTAAAGGTTTCATAGCGATCCGGATTGATTTGGATTTGGAATTTGTTAAAAGGGCTTTATATGTTTTTAATATTAAAGATGGTACAATGAGAAAAGGACCGAAATATGGGAAAAGATGGAATTAATTATTGGAGATTTGGAGACACAGTGAAAAACAATAGAAGATTGGTGAGAAAGAGAAGAATTTATTTTTGGAGTTAATAATGCTTAAATAATAAAAAAAACACTTGGGGCACCTGAATAGTAAATGAATATGTTAGCTTAAGATTAAATATTTGCAAAATTAAGAAAGCATGATACAGGATCTTTGGGATGGATAATGAGTTTGTAAATTCTTATTGATTAATGAAATTTATATAGTGATATATTCAATGAAAATTTGTTTTAGAAATGTTTTAATGAGCCTATAACAATATAGACAGAGAATGTTAGTTTATTTTTAATTATATAACTTGGATGAAATGTTATATTAGTGAATGAATTGGTTTTAGAAAGATAATGACTTGATTATAATGTTTTTAAATAAATGGAGTTCATTAAGCTGAAGTTTAAATGTGTGAAGAAATATAGGTTTTTATAGATTAAAACTTTTATTGAATAATGCAGTTGATGGTTAGATATAATAATTCATTTGAAAATGTATTAATTTGATTATAATATTCTATATAGATAGAGAGGGAAATTTTTAAGAAGTATTGGGTATATATGTATTATGTTATTGCTTGTTTTTTAAAAAAATGGATCACCATGTTTCCACATGGGTTCTTAAGCTGTGTTGGTGTAAAATGGAAAACTAATAAAAATTGTTTTGATAAAAAAAAATGTCAAGGAAACAGTAGGTCCACTGGCAAACAAAGGCAAACAAAGTCATTACCAAAAGCCAACATGGGTTTGTCAAAAAAAGATCATGCCAAAGAAATCTTATTGCATTCTTTGACCAGGTGACAACATTAGTGAACCAGAGGAATGATGTGGATACTTGGACTTCAGTAAGGCATTTGATAAAGTAGACCACAACCTACTACTTGATAAGATAGAAAAATGTGGGTTAGACAGCATCACTACCAGATGGATTCGTAGCTGGCTGACTGGTTGTACTCAGCGTGTGGTCCTCAAAGGAACTGCATCTACATGGAGGGAAGTGTGTAGTGGGGTGCTCCAGGGCTCTGTTGTGGGCCCAATGCTCTTCAAAATCTTCATCAATGATTTGGATGAGGGGATAGATGGGGAACTCATCAAATTTGCAGACGATACCAAGCTGGCAGGAATAGCCAAAACTCCAGAAGATACAGTGAGGGAAAAAAGTAATTGATCCCCTGCTGATTTTGTACGTTTGCACACTGACAAAGAAATGATCAGTCTATAATTTTAATGGTAGGTTTATTTTAACAGTCAGAGACAGAATAACAAAAATAATCAAAAAAAAAACCGCATTTCAAAAAAGTTATAAATTGATTTGCATTTTAAGGAGTGAAATAAGTATTTGACCCATTTGCAAAACATGACTTAGTACTTGGTGGCAAAACCCTTGTTGGCAATCACAGAAGTCAGACGTTTCTTGTAGTTGGCCACTAGGTTTGCACACATCTCAGGAGGGACTTTGTCCCACTCCTCTTTCCAGATCTTCTCCAAGTCATTAATGTTTCGAGGCTGACATTTGGCAGCTCGAACCTTCAGCTCCCTCCACAGATTTTCTATGGGATTAAGGTCTGGAGACTGGCTAGGCCAGGCATGTCAAACTCATGACGTTGCGCGACATATCGGGATTTTTTCCCCATTGCTGGCAATGGGTTGGGCGCAGTTTTGGTGTGACGCATGCGGCCCACGGGCTCGCAGTTTGACATGCCTGGGCTAGGCCACTCCAGGACCTTAATGTGCTTCTTCTTGAGCCACTCCTTTGTTGCCTTGGAAATGTGTTTTGGGTCATTGTCATGCTGGAATACCCATCCTCGAACCATTTTCAATGCCCTGGTTGAGGGAAGGAGGTTCTCACCCAAGATTTGACGGTACATGGCCCCGTCCATCGTCCCTTTGATGCAGTGAAGTTGTCCTGTCCCCTTAGCAGAAAAAAACCCCCAAAGCATGTTTCCACCTCCATGTTTGACGGTGGGAATGGTGTTCTTGGGGTCATAGGCAGCATTCCTCTTCTTCCTCCAAACACGGCGAGTTGAGTTGATGCTGAAGAGCTCGATTTTGGTCTCATCTGACCACACTTTCACCCAGTTCTCCTCTGAATCATTCAGATGTTTACTGGCAAACTTCAGACGGGTTTGTACATGTGCATTCTTGAGCAGGGGGACCTTGCAGGCGCTGCAGGTTTTCAGTCCTTCACGGCATAGTGTGTTACCAATTATTTTCTTGGTGACTATGGTCCCAGCTGCCTTGAGATCATTGACAAGATGCTCCTGTGTAGTTCTGAGCTGATTCCTCACCGATCTCATGATCATTGAAACTCTACGAGGTGAGATCTTGCATGGAGCCCAAGACCAAGGGAGATTGACAGTTATGTTGTGTTTCTTCCATTTGCGAATAATCACACCAACTATTGTCACCTTCTCACCAAGCTACTTGGCGATCGTCTTGTGGCTCATTCCAGCCTTGTGTAGGTCTACAATCCTGTCCCTGACATCCTTGGACAGCTCTTTGGCCTTGGCCATGGTGGAGAGTTTGGAATCTGATTGATTGCTTCTGTGGACAGGTGTCTTTTATACAGGTAACCAGCTGAGATTAGGAGCATTCTCTTTAAAAGTGTGCTTCTAATCTCAGCTCATTACCTGTATAAAAGTCACTTGGGAGCCAAAAATCTTGCTGATTGATAGGGGATCAAATACTTATTTCACTCATTAAAATGCAAATCGATTTATAACTTTTTTGAAATGCATTTTTCTGGATTTTTTTGTTATTCTCTCTCTGTTAAAATAAACCTACCATTAAAATTATAGACTGTTCATTTCTTTGTCAGTGGGCAAACGTACAAAATCAGCAGGGGATCAAATACTTTTTTCCCTCACTGTAGGCTTAAGATACAGAAGGATCTTGACAAACTGGAACATTGGGCGCTATCTAATTCAATGGTGAAAAAAGTAATGTCCTACATTTAGGCAAGAAAAACCAAATGTACAGGTATAGTATAGGGGGTTCCTTGCTCAATAGTAGTAACTGTGAGAGGGATATTGGAGTCCTAGTGGACAATCACTTAAATATAAGCCAGCAGTGTGCTGCAGCTGCCAAAAAAGCCAACACAGCTGCATTAACAGAGGGATAGGATCAAGATCACGATAAGTGTTAATACCACTTTACAATGCCTTGGTAAGGCCACACTTGGAATACTGCATCCAGTTTTGGTCAC
This sequence comes from Bothrops alternatus, assembly GCA_034064705.1. Lineage (NCBI taxonomy): Eukaryota > Metazoa > Chordata > Lepidosauria > Squamata > Viperidae > Bothrops > Bothrops alternatus. The sequence continues at coordinate 846,240 of JARGCV010000531.1, forward strand.
CACGATGTAAAGAAGATGCTGAGACTCTAGAAAGAGTACAGAGAAGAGCAACAAAGATGTTCAGGGGACTGGAGGCTAAAACATAAGGAACGGTTGCTGGAATTGGGTATGTCTAGTTTAATGAAGAGAAGGACAAGGGGGGACATGATAGCAGTGGTCCACTATCTCAGGGGTTGCCACAAAGAAGAGGGAGTCAAGCTATTCTCCAAAGTGCCTGAAGGCAGGACAAGAAGCAGCGGATGGAAACTAATCAAGGAGAGAAGCAACCTAGAACTAAGGAGAAATTTCCTGACAGTTAGAACAATTAACCAGTGGAACAACCTGCCTACAGAAGCGGTGAATGCTCCAACACTGGAAGTTTTTAAGAAGAGACTAGACAACCATTTGTCTGAAATGGTATAGGGTTTCCTGCCTGAACAGGGGGTTGGACTAGATGGCCTCCAAGGTCCCTTCCAACTTTATTGTTATTATTGTTGTTATTATTGTTATTATTATTATTATAGAAGACAGCAAGGAAGTAACAGGCAGCAGACAGAAAGCAGAACTGCTTAACTCATTCTTTGCATCAGTCTTCATGCAAAAAGAAACTATAGCCCAACCTACCAAAAACCTAACTGTTAAAGACAATAAATAAAAATTGCAATAAGCAAGAAAATGGTTAGGGAACACCTATCTGATCTTGATGAATATAAATCACCAGGACCTGACAGATTACATCCCAGAGTTCTGAAAGAGCTGGCAGATGTTATCTCAGAACCATTGTACCACATCTTTCAAAAATCCTGGAACACTGGGGAATTACCTGAGGATTGGAAAAGGGCTAATGTGGTTCCCATCTTCAAAAAAGGGGAAAAAAACAGACCCAGGGAACTACAGACCAATCAGCCTAACATCAATACCTGGGAAGATACTGGAAAAAAATAAAAAAAACCAGATCTGTGAACATCTAGAAACAAATAAAGTTATAACTAAAAGCCACCACGAGTTTGTTAAAAACAGATCATGCCAAACCAATCTTATTTCATTCTTTGACAAAGTGATTAAATTAGTAGACCAGTGAAATGCTGTGGACATAGTATATTTAGACTTCAGCAAGGCATTCGACAAAGTAGACCACAACCTACTTCTTGGTAAGCTAGGAAAATGTGGGATAGACAGCATCACCAACAGATGGATTTGTAACTGGCTGACAAACTGTCCTCAACGAGTTGTCCTTAATGGTACTACATCTACATGGAGGGAAATAAGCAGTGGGTTACCATAAGGTTATGTCTTAGGCCCAGTACTCTTCAATATCTTCATAAATAACTTAGATGAGGGAATAGAAGAACTCATCAAATTTGCAGATGACAGAAAGCTGGCAGGAATAGCCAACACCCCAGAAGACAAGCTCAGGATCCAAAAAGATCTTGACAGACTTGAAGAATGGGCCCTATCCAACAACATGAAATTTAATGTGGAGAAAAGCAAGGTTTTACACTTAGGCAAGAAAAACCAAAGGTACAAGTACAGATTAGGTGAAACCTGGCTCAAAAACAGTAACTGTGAGAGGGATGTTGGCGTGCTAGTGGATCACTTAAATATTAGTAAAGTATTAGTACCGCTTTATAAAGAAGGACTAGGGGTGACATGATAGCAGTATTCCAGTATTTGACAGGTGCCACATAGACAAGGGGGTCGACTTATTTACCAAAGCACCTGTAGGCAGGACAAGAAACAAGGGATGGAAACTAATCAGAGAGAAGCAACCTGGAATTAAGGAGAAAGTTCCTAACAGAGAGGACAATTAACCAACGGAACAGCTTGCCTTCAGAAATCGTGGGCGCTCCATCACTGGAGATTTTTAAGAAGAGACTGGACAACCACTTGTGTGAAATGATACAGGGACTCCTGCTTGAGCAGGCGGTTGGAGTAGAAGATCTCCAAGGTCCCTTCCAGCTCTATTCTGATTGTTTATAGTTTCACAACTATTATTCCAGTAGGCTCAGTCGCCATTTTAGATGAGCTTACCTTATTATTACTTTCTTTAAACATGCTATTTTTTGTGATGCTCATCCATGCTTCTCTTTGTTACCATGTGTTTTCTAATAAATACTGTAAGTACTTTGGGTGCCAGTTTGTGTCTTGGGAATTATGTGGTATAACCAGTGGTGGGATTCAGCCGGTTCGCACCACTTCGGCAGAAGCGGTATCTAATTTTTTGTTGCCCAGGCCCAGAATGGATTTCCATAAGCGGCATCCACACAGAGAACTGGTTGTTCACATATTTGAATCCCACCACTGAGCATAACCCCCTTCAGATAAACTACACCTTTGTAAATTAAAAGCTGTTTTTAAACTGCCTTTGCGTTTTTTTTTATTATTAGAAAGAGGAAGACATTTTCTTTCTTTCAGCCTTACTCATGACTCCCTGGGGGAGGGGGTTACAAAATTACCAGTGAAAGCAACCCCAGCTCCTTTCATTCCAAGCTATCTCTAATTGGGTGGGGCAGGTCTGGTGGTGGGATGAATGAGACACTGCTTACACCTGATATTACTGAACTCATAATCCATGGTAACAGTAGGTAATCTGTAGCACCTTATAAACTACTAATTTCCAGTTCCTAGCATCTTTCACTTGAGAGTCCCACTCAACTCAAAGACAACCTATATGGTGGTAGCTTGATTCCATACCATACCAATCTGTCAACAGATGAGTGAATGGGAGTCATATTAAAATGTAGTTCACAAGGGATATAGAAGGGAGTATGGAATGAGAAAAGAAAGGCGAGCAGGTAGGACACAATTATCCTCAGAGCAATTTGCAGTGGTTAAGAGAGTGAACATGGACCAATGTTGGTTCAACCCCCTACTCTTCTATAGATAACTGGAGAAGTGTCTCAGTCTAATTTACCCGAAAGAGTTCACCTGGTATAACTGTAATTTGTATACTGCATACAGTTTGGGTATCTGAGAGACCAGTGGTCTCCAATAGTTTCTGCCCGCCCAGTAGGTACTGGCACGGTGGGTGTGCTCCAAATCCCCTCTATTAAACCTTGTCATTGTGTGGGACCAAGGAAGTGTGCCTTCACTGTTGGGGGCCCCCACCCTCTGGAACATTCCCCCCCAGAGATAAGGACAGTGCCCTCTCCCTTAGGCTTCCAGAAAGCTTTGAAAATCTGTCTTTGGTCCCAGGCCTTAGGTTGATGTTTATGATTTGTCTAAGGCAGGCATGTCAAACTCGCAATGTCACGTGACGTTGTGCAACGTATCGCGACTTTTTCCCCATTGCCAGCAATGGGGTGGGCGCAGTTTTGGCGAGACGCATCCGGCCCATGGGCCAGCAGTTTGACATGCCTGGTCTAAGGCCACTGTTTTGCTTTGCTGTTTATTAGATTATTTTTATCTGGGCTGCCCATCTGACAAAGTGGGCATCTCAAAAACCTGGCATTTTAACAGGGGTGTGTAGACTTTTTATATCCACTGTATAAAGCTTTTTGCTGCTTTTATGTTTTTCCCCCTACTTTCATATACCACCCAAAATCCACTGGAGTTGGGAAGCCAATACATTTAAATAAGTAACAACTTGTGGAAAGCACCAGCCCTACTTCCTTCAAACTCCCAGAGGAAAAGTGGGATAAAAATAAAAGTGGGATATAAATAAATATTAAAAATGAAAATGTTACACAGATTCTAGCCACCTAGTCTATTAATTTGGTGGGGTAGAAAAGATGAATTAATAAATAAATACAAACAGAGGGAGTAGATGGGGCAAGCAGTAAAAGAGGTCAGAACTCACACCTTTTCAAAGATGACTGTTCAGGTCTTGCCCCTGCCCAATAAGAGCCCATGTTTTTTACTGTATGGAAAAGACACTTACATGCCTGGCCTTTACTAGACCTTGCCGTTGCTGGCACTGCATCCAGTTGCCACTTGGCTGTTGCTGTGAAGTCTGCAGGTGCAGCCTGAACTGGGATGGGGCCACCGGAATCAGAGGCTGGGGAGGCACAGGCAGCAAGTGGTGCTGCTGGTGGGACTGGTGCGTCTGGTGGTGAGGCTGGGGTGGTTGGGGGTGCTGCTGGGGCGTCTGTGGATGTTGTGGCGGTGGCTGTGGATGCTGTGGATGCATAGGAGGGTGCAAATGACCCTGTACATTTGAAAACATGGCAGTTGTGAGGTCAGGCTTGTTCCCCAACTACTAGCAAGACAGAATCAGCACTTAACAAGGAAACAAAAAACCTCTAACAGAAAGTAAGGTTGTTCAGAAGTTGGGAGCTGAAGACAAAAAATGCTTTGGCACATGTGGCAGCCGACTGCAACTCTTTAAACAAAAAATACATTTTTCTAGGATTAGACAGCAGCAAAATCTTGGTAATCCAGGGCAAAGACATTAGAGGTAGTCCTTGACTTACAACCATTTGTTTAGCAACCATCTAAAATTACAACAGCACTCAAAAAGTGACTTATGAGTGGTTCTCAAACTTACAACCATCGCAGCATCCCCACAATCATGTGATCAAAATTCAGGTGCTTGACAAATGGCAAGTATTTAAGACAGTTGCAGAATCCCGGGGTCATGTGATCACCATTTGTGAGCTTCCCAGCCAGCTTCTGACAAGCAAAGTCAATGGGGTAAGCTGGATTCGCTTAACAACTGTATGATTCATGTAACAACTGCAGTAATTTGCTTAACTGTGGGGAAAAGGTTGTAAAATCAGGCATGATTCACTTAACAACCACCTTGCTCAGCAATGTAAATTTTGGGCCAGTTGTGGTTGTTAAGTCAAGGACTACCCGTATTGTCTACTTTAAAGTTTGAACCTGTTTGCTCTAACCAACTTTCAATCTTCAGATCTAAAGAGCTACACAGCCCATTTCCCACCCAGTTCTAATCTGAAAAATTCAATTAACCTAAGGGCTTTCCTGCATGAAGGTATTATACTGGAGCTCCTCCTTTTTGGGGTGAAGGTGAAGATCACAACTGGAATTTGAACACTTTTGATTGTTAATAAAATACAGAATCTTTCTAAAATATGGATCAGCAAATAAATTTACTAGAAGTTGGTGTTTGTTATTCAAGCTTTCATAGAAGAAAGCAAAGCACCAAGAGAGGGAGCTCTAAGCATTGTAGTGTTCCAGACCTAATGTTTTTAGATGCATGCTTAAGTGACTCACAGTACAGAAACTTGTTTTCATGAAACAGACTTACTTGGCCCTTTTATGACTTGTGGACTTCAACTCCTAGAATTCCTCAGCCAGGCATGCTGGCTGAGGAATTCTGGGAATTGAAGTCCACAAGTCATAAAAGGGCCAAGTTTGAAGACCCCTGAGCTAGCCCTTATAATTCAGTTAGTGCTGGCCATTAATGAGAGTAATGTTATGCTTGACACAATAATAAAAAGGCATGTTTAAATTGCTTCAAATGCTAAGCATTCAAGCTCTGTTTACAAACGAGCTTCTCTCAGCATTCTGCTTAAGCAATGTATGTTCTAAGCCAGACATGTCAAACTCATGACGTCACATGACGTTGCACAACTTATTGGGACAGTTTTGCCATTGCCGGCAATGGGGTGAGTGCGGCTTCCGCATGACGCGTCCGGCCTGCGAGCCGGCAGTTTGACACCCCTGTTCTAAGCTAAGACTAAATGTAATAAACTGTAACAGTTCCCCACACACAAATGCCACACTCCCAATAGGTTGGGACTACAACTCCCAGAATCCCTCTAACAGCATAACTATGTTAGGCCACTCAATATCCACAACTCACTTTAGAGGGTTTGGAAGTAGAGCCAAAAAGGCACAGTAAAAACTAGTTATATTCTCCCCAAGTACCAGACAAGAGAGTTGCTATCTTTGTTTTTAGTGACTGCGGATAGCAGATCTGTATTACTATCTAAAATCATGCTCCTTCAAAAAGGGAACAATGAGGAAGAACAACTGTACTGGAGGACCTACACAGACTTTGAAAGTTCAGGCTACAATGGTCATAGAAGCACTCAACAGAGATGAGGAGGGCTGTCCTGATCATTACATACCTGCATGCCGGCTTGGGTGAGAGGGGTTAAGAACGGCTGCCCTGGTACCTGCAGGAAGGACTGCCTTGGGGGAAGAAAAGGTCGTACATTGGCTGCTCCATGCTGGCTGAAGTGAAGGATTCCCATAGGGCCCTGAGGCTGCAGATTTGGCCTTACCAGCCTTTCTCTTGGAAACATTGGTTGCTGCCCCTGCTGGCTGAAACCTGGTCCAGGCTGGCTGAATGGGAGTGAGTTTTGGCTGGGCACAGGATGCACACTGTTAAGAAGGGGGGGCGGTGGTGGAGGGGGGCTCCGCTGCTCAAACAAGTGATGGCTGGGAAATCTCAGCTCTGTTGGAAAAATCAAAATGAGACGGCATGAAACCAACGCATCTGCCAAGCAAAATACCAGTTTTGGCTCAAACCTACTGGAAATAAATGTCTCATGGAGAATTGCCAGGATCATGTCCAACAATTTCTTCAATTAGCCCAATACTCTCTACTCCAACTAGAAGTCACCAGTTCTGTAGATAAATGTAGGAGGAGTGGTAGAACCTGGAGGCAGAGTTAAAAGAGGGATCAGCCTAGAATCCCTACACAGCCACAAGCGAACTAAGTCTAACCTCCCTTGAATTCCATTGACCCTTATCTAACTCCAAGCAGGTGTTAAACATTGAGAAGATTCCTGTGCATAGGCATGATTAGCAATAAATCAGTTTAATTGACCTTCACAAGTGGACCTGGTCTTTTGTGCCTGACAATAAATCATTCTGTGGTTAGTGCATCACTTCCTGAAAATTTTCTGTGGTAAGGATACATTAACAAGGTAAACAGTGTATACGAAAGAGCTGGAGTAACAGTCATGTTGCTTCAAGAGTATGCATGTAATTGGTAAGTTCTCCCTGAGAACCAAGGAAAAGGTCTCTTCCCACTGGTAAGACAATGGCCATACCTCCCATGAAGAAAGGTTCTCTCTCCTGTGGAGGTGGGGGCGGAAGAGGGGGTGGTGGCCCTCGCCACTGATCTTGGAGGGAAAGTCGGGGGGCTTGGTTGAAATTGGTAGGAACAGGTTCAGGAGGGTTTTGTTGAAAATCTGGAGGGCCCTGCAGGATAAAAAAAAAAGGAGTGGGATGAGGCAGAAATGAAGCACAATTCTTCTTGTAGCATTTCTTCATTAGTCCATTTACTTTTGGAAGAAAATGTCTAACAGATGAAAGTATCTATTTATAATCTGCACAAATGGCCACCATCTTTTGTTGTGACTGTGAACCCAGATTCTAAGGACAACATGTTTACAGGGAACTCAAAATGTTTTAATCACAGCAGCCCTGCAAGAATGCCATTTCTTTTCAAGCTTACTGAAATCCATATAAGTATTGAACTTCTATCCCATTGATCCCAAAGTCTGAATGTCTACTTTATGCTCCCAACACTTATCTTTTAAAACCATGATATTTATTTGCTATTTAATACAGCCTAAGCAACTAAAAATGAAGCTACTTTAATTTTCTGGTGTCTAACAATGATCCCTTGCCCCCTTCATATACATATGCACACACATATATGTGCTCTGAAATAAAGAAAACTTATTTCAGTATTAAGACAACATTTCATGCCTACATTATCCTAAGTATCTAAGCAGCTGAGATATTCATTATAAAAAAGTATGAAAAATTAACACAGATATCCTACTCTTCATTTTTAAAAAATGGGTTACAGACAGATATTTAGCTATTTCATCAACAGCAAGGGGAGAAACTGTTTAAAATTTAAGCTCTGTAATTGATTTTCTCCCCTGTAACAACACAATGACAGAATGTACTTCTGTCCATTAAAAAGACAAGGGCTTTTTAAGACCCAAATGCTGATTAGCTAACAGAAAGTGACAATAATTTATTATCATTCTTCTTCCCAAAATAAAAAACTATTAAGATAGAAACATTCACCAGTTTGTATTCCCACTGATACTTCAGCTCACACATCATCACCACCACCACCATTCAAGAACCAGTTGAACAAAACAGTTGTCCAGCTAGCTTGTACACTTGCTACTGTAATGCCACTCCTTGGATAGTGGAGTCTTATTTTATGTTAATGATTGCTTTATATGCATATAAATGTGAATGCTTTGATTAGGATGTTATAGGATAAGAAAGGACAATAACAGCCACGTGTAGAGAGTCCTCAACTGACAACCATTCATTTAGTGACCATTCGAAGTTACAACAGCACTGAAAAAGTGACTTATGTTTTTCACACTTACAACCATTGTAGCATCCCCATGGTCACATGATTTAAAATTTGGGTGCTTGGCAATTGGTATGTATTTACGACTGTTGCACTGTCCTGGGATCACATGTTCACAATTTGTAACCTTCCTAGCTGGCTTCTGACAAGCAAAGTCAATTATTATTATTATTATTTACAATTTTTATACCGCCCCCCTCCCGAAGGACTCGGGGCGGTGTACAGCCCAATTAAAACAACAACACACAAAAATTAAAATTATTAAAAATAAATTAAACAATTTGGCCTAATATTTAAAAACCCAACTAAAAACACAATCCCCTAAAAACAGTTATGGCCATTGTTGGAGCTGGAGCTATCATCCCAGGCCGGCTTGTCGGAATAAGTATGTTTTTAATTCTCGACGGAAGGAACGCAATTCCGTCATCGTACGGAGTTCGGGGGGGAGCTCGTTCCAAAGCGTTGGAGCTCCCACAGAGAAGGCCCTCCCCCTGGGGGTCGCCAGCCGACATTGTTTGGCCGACGGCACCCCGAGGAGACCCTCTCTGTGGGAGCGTACCGGACGGCGGGAGGTATTTGCTGGCAGAAGGCGGTCCTGTAGATATCCGGGTCCGATGCCATGGAGCGTTTTAAAAATGGTCACTAACACCTTGAAACGCACCCAAAAGGCCACCGGCAACCAGTGCAGCTCACGCAGGAGCGATGTTACATGGGAACGCCATGGCGCCCCGGTCACTACCCGTGCGGCCGCATTCTGGGCCAGCTGAAGCCTCCGGGTGCACCTCAAGGGGAGCCCCATGTAGAGAGCATTACAGTAGTCCAGCCTGGAAGTGACGAAGGCATGAGTAACTGTGCATAGCGAGTCCCGGTCTAGGAAGGGACGCAACTGGCGTACCAGGCGAACCTGATAGAACATCCTCCCGGCCACGGCCGTCAAATGGTCCTCTAAAGACAGCCGTGAATCCAGGAGGACTCCCAAATTGCGAACCCTTTCCACGGGGGCCACTGTTTCGCCCCCAATGGACAACAAAGGAGTCAATTGACTAAACCGGGACGACGGTAGCCACAGCCACTCGGTCTTGGAAGGGTTGAGCTTGAGTCCGTTCTTCCCCATCCAAACCCGGACGGCCTCCAGGCACCGGGTCAGCACGGCAAGAGCATCGTTGGGGTGATTCGGCGTGGAAATGTACAGCTGAGTATCATCAGCGTACAGATGGTACTCCACACCAAAACCACGGATGATCTCACCCAGTGGTTTTACATAAATGTTGAACAGTAGGGGCGAGAGGACCGACCCCTGAGGTACCCCACATACGAGGGGTCTCGGGGTCGACCTCTGGCCCCCTGTCAACACAGACTGCATCCGGCCGGAGAGGAAGGAGGAGAACCACCGCAAAACAGTGCCCCCCATACCTAACCCCTCCAACCGTTGCAGCATGATACCATGATCGATGGTATCAAAAGCCGCCGAGAGGTACAATAGCACCAGAGCAGAGGAACAACCTCTGTCCCGGGCCCGCCAGAGATCATCCACCAACGCGACCAATGCTGTTTCCGTGCTGTAACCAGGCCTGAAGCCCGACTGGTATGGATCCAAGTATAGCGATTCCTCCAGGTGTCGCGGGAACTGTCGGGCAACCACACTCTCGACAACCTTTGCAAGAAAGCAAAGGTTGGAGACAGGACGATAATTTGATAAAACGGCTGGATCCAGGGTAGGCTTCTTGAGGAGGGGCCTCACTACCGCCTCTTTCAAGGCGGCAGGGAAGACACCCTCACTCAACGAAGCATTAATAATTGCCTGGAACCAGCCTCGTACCACCTCCCGGGATGCCAACACCAGCCAGGAGGGGCACGGGTCCAATAAACAAGTGGTCGCCCTAAGTCCCCCAAACAACCTGTCCACGTCCTCGGGAGTCACGGGGTCAAACTCAGCCCAGATAGCAGTCTCAAGACCAGACTCCGTCTCTCCCACCGGACATACCCAGTTGAAATCAAAGCCTTCCCTTATCTGAGCGATTTTATCATACAGATATTTTCCAAAATCCTCAGCTCTACCCTCTAAGGGGTCTCCCCTCACCTCCTGCTGAAGGAGGGAGCGGGTCACCCTAAACAAGGAGGCTGGGTGGTTATCTGATGACACGATAAGAGCAGTGAGGTAAGAACGCTTCTCTGCTTTTATCGCCGCTAAGTAGGACCTAATATGGTCTCTTACTAGTGTTCGGTCAGATTCGGCACGGCTCGATCTCCAACTGCTCTCTAGGCGTCTTTTCCGGCGTTTCATCTCTCTCAGCCCCTCAGTGAACCAAGGGGCCGATCGGGACGTAGGTCGAATCAGAGGCCGCAAAGGCACGACCTGATCTAGAGCACTGGCCGCAGCCCTATCCCAGGCTGCCGCCAACTCTTCGACCGAGTCGTCTATCCGAGCCTCAGGAATTGGCCCAAGCTCCATCTGGAACCGCTCGGGTTCCATTAGCCGCCTGGGGCGGTACCATCTCACTGGTTCTGCCTCCCTGCGGTGGGGTGCAGCGGTCAGAAAGTCCAAGCGAAGGAGAGAGTGGTCAGACCATGGCAGGGGCTCAATAACTATATCCCCTATATTCTGACCACTCAGCCACTGTCCAGAGACAAAAACCAGGTCAAGCATGTTCCCCCCTGTATGTGTGGGGCCTTGAATTACCTGGGTCAGGTCCATGGCTGCCATGGAAGCCATGAACTCTCGAGCTCCCCCGGACGTCCCACCCACAGACGGCAGGTTGAAGTCACCCATGACTATTAGCCTGGGGACCTCAACCGCCACTGCGGCGACAACGTCCAGGAACTCGAGCAGGGCAGTTGACACGTGGCAGGGAGCCAGGTACGTAATCAACACCGCCCTCGGACCCCCAAGGTCCCACTTCACCAGGAGAGATTCACAGCCTGCCGTCTGAGGAACAGTGACCTCCCTCGGCCTGTAATCTTCCCTAATCACGACCGCCACTCCCCCACCCCTGCCCTGTGCTCTCGGCTGATGGAATGCAAGGAAACCCGGTGGGCACATTTCCACCAGAGGGAAGCCAGATTTGCTTAATGACATGATTCACTTAACAACTGCAGTGATTCACTTAACAACTGTGACAAAAAAGTCGTAAAATGAGGCACAACTCACTTAACTGCCTTGCTTACCAACAGAAATTTTGGGCTGAATTGTGGTCGTAAGTCAAGGACTGTACTGAAGTATGTAAGATTTGCCATGTTCTGTAACACTGATCTACTACAGTATGCTTTCCCTCAAGTGACTCAATGAAATTCCTTTGGAAAAGCAGAGGCTTCCGGTTTGTCGCACGGCCGCCATGGATGGCTGGGAGACTTGCTCTCTTTCCGCCGTTCAATTTCGCCTTGCTGGGGGGCCCTGAAAAGGGCCGCAAGTCACCCCGAAGAGGCGACCAGCAAGGAGGGGCTTTCGCTGGATCGCGGGAGAGCAGCAACTCTCCCGTTAGAGCTGGTGATCCCTCCAAACTGGTGGACGAAAGGACCGGCCATAGAAATATGGCTCGTCCCTAGGCTGCTAACAGCCGAAATCGCATTTACCATCTGGCAACTCTTTTTTTTTTAAATTCTTTTATTAAAACAATCAACATTGAACATAAAAACATATTATGCAGCAATCATCAAGGCGCCTGATATACAATACTAAGTATTAGTCGTTGAAAACGTCTGATTTAGTAAGCCTTTTTCCACTCCTCGCGTCTAGCCTCAACTATACTCCTGTTACACTTTGTTTGATTGGTGTTTCTCTTATCTGGTTCCATATTAATGTGATCAACATTAAACCAAAGATCCTATTGCTAAACAATCATCCCAGAACATAGCATACAACAGTAGGTATTAATCTTTGTAAACATGTTTTAGTAAACGTTCTTCCCTCCTCCCTTCCCTCTTCAAGTATACTCCGAATACATTTTGCTTGGTTGGTGTTTCTCTTATATATGGTCTATCTACTGTATCTAGTCTATTGCATATTGTTCGTTTGCGCTTCTGAATTGACTTCATCCCATTACTAGTGCAATCTTTTATAGTCCCTAACCAGAGATCCTGAGGTAAAAGTTTCATATCCTGAGGTAGAGATTCAGTCCGCTTTAACAGTATTAAAGCAAACAACATTAGTCATAAGGTTATGTTAAGAGGCATTGGTTATAGAACATGTACATTCAACATTGGGTGTTAGTTTTTGTAAACTTTTGATTTGTTAACCCTTCTTCCCTCCTCCCATTGAGCCTTAGCTAAACGCCAGCTGCATTCTGTTTGATTGGTGTCTCTCTTGGATATAGTCTATCCACTGTTTCCAGTCCGTCAAAAATTGTTCATTGGAGCGATTTTTCAAGTATGCTGATATTTTCGCCATTTTCGCCAAATTTGTTACTTTCACAGTCCATTCTTCAATATGCGGTATTTCCGGATTCTTCCAGTATTGTCCCACCAACAATCTTGCTGCTGTAATTAAGTTCAAAAATAAATTTGTCTCTGAGGTAGTGAAATCCTTTGTGATCCCTAACAGAAAAGCTTGAGGTAGAAATTCTATACGCTTTTTGAAAATGGTTTGGAGTGTCCACCATATCTTCCTCCAGAATGCTTTGATTTTTCTGCATGTCCACCATATGTGAAAGTAGGTAGCCTCCCCGTCCCCGCACCTCCAGCATTTGGGCTGGGAGTCCGGGTAGATGAGTGATATTTTTTTCGGATCTAGGTGCCATCTATAGAACATCTTGTAGAAGTTTTCCCTTAAGTGTTGTGATTTCGTGAATTCTACATTCCTCACCCAGATTTTCTCCCACGTGCCCATGGTGATAGGGTGTCCGAAGTCTTGTGCCCACTTTATCATACAGTTCTTGACTAGCTCGGTTTCAGAGTCCATTTCTATCAGAATGCTGTACACTCGTTTGATGTGCATAATCCCCTGTTCTCTAATCTGTTTAATTAGATTCTCGTCGGTCTGGGAGAAGCCCTTCTTCTTGTCTTTACGCCACCTTGATTGTAGTTGTATATATGATAGCCAGGTACTTCCTATTCCTCTGTTTGCTAGCGTTGCTTGAGGTTTCAAGAGGAACCCGTTTTCTTCTCCCAGTACAAGTTCACGGTAGGGCATCACTTCTTGCCCTTGGGATGTGTTCATATCCCCTGTTGCGTGTCCAGGGATCGTCCAGATGGGAATCTTGTCGTGTAGGAGGTGCTTATATTTCTTCCAGACCCATAACAATGGGATTCGTAGTGGGTTCTCCTTGAAGTTCCTATCTGCCTTTTTGTCGTATACTAAGTATGCGTGCCAGCCGAATAGTAGACCATGCCCCTCAACATTCAGAATTCTATCATTTGTCATGTTGATCCAGTCACTAACCGCCACCAACGTTGCTGCATAGTAGTATAGCTTTAGATTAGGCATTTTGAGTCCCCCTCTCTTTCTTGCGTCTTGGATGATTTTTAGTTTCACCCTCGGTCTCTTGTCGTCCCAAATAAATCTGTTGATGCCCTTCTGCCAGTTGTCCAAGTCCGCATCCTTCTTGAGTATGGGTAGCATTTGAAAGAGAAATAAAAATCTGGGTAATACATTCATCTTTACTGTCGCTATCCTGCCGAGCAGGGACAGACATAGTGATTTCCACCTTTCCAGGTCTGCTTGTATCTTATTCCACAGGACCTCGTAGTTATTCTTGTATAATTTCGCATTTGTTGATTCTATCTCCACTCCTAAGTATTTGACTTTCTTGACTATTTCACAACCCGTTATTCTTTCCAAGTTCCGTCTTGCTTTGTTGTCTAGGTTTTTGACTAGCATCTTTGTTTTTGATATATTTACTTTGAAGCCTGACACCCTACCATAGTCCTCCATTATCTCCATCTCCTTGCTGATTGTGCTGGTTGTGACATTGTCACCAGCAGGTCATACGCAAAGGCACATCGTTTGTAGTCTTGCTGTTTAATCTGTATTATTATTATTTATTAAATTTCTATGCCGCCCTATTCCGGGAACTGTATGCCCTGTACGTCCTCTGCCGCTCTTATTCTGTTCAGTAAAATTTCCAGTGTTAGGACAAATAGCAGGGGGGACAGCGGGCAGCCCTGTCTCGTGCCTCTCTCTATATTAAATGAGTCCGTTAAGTCTCCATTGACAATGATCTGACCTGTTTGTTTCTGGTAAATTGCCGTTATGGAATTGAGAAACTGTGCTCCCATTTTCATCTTCCGGACCAAGTTCGTCAGGAACGGCCAGTTCAGTCTGTCGAAGGCTTTTTCTGCATCCACAAACATAAGAGCGGCGGGTATCTGGTTGTGCTTTTGCAGGTACTCTATTATGTTCAGCAGCTGTCTCACGTTGGTTTTCATCTGGCGTCCTTGTATAAATCCCCTTTGGTCCGGGTGTATTGTTTTTTGTAGTACAGTCATTAGTCTATTGGCCAAAATTTTTGTGAAGATTTTGTAGTCTGTGTTTAGTAGTGAGATGGGCCTGTAGTTTGCGGGCTGTGTGTTGTCTTTCCCCTCCTTTGGGATTAGTGAGATGTAGGCTGTTTTCCAGGATGGTGGGACCTGGCCTCCTTCTTGAATGTTGGTAAATAGTTTTCTGAGGGGTTCTAGCATCTCCTCTTGGAGATGTTTGTAGTAGGTCGCTGTTATCCCATCCGTCCCGGGTGATTTTCCTGCTTTTAGTTGTGTGATCGCTGAGTGTATTTCCTCTTTTGTGATTAAGGCATTCAGGGCTTCTCTTTGTGTGTCGGTAATCGCCTGTATCTTTTCGTTTTGTAGGAACTCATCTATCTCTTTGTCTTGTATCTTATCCTCGGCATATAGTTTCGAGTAGAACTCCGTGAAGGCTTTCTTGATGGTTTTTTGTCGGAATTCTTCCTTGCCTTTGTATTCTATCTTTTCAATTATGCGGGATTTCTGTTTCTTTCTTATAATGTAGGCTAGCCAGCGGCCCGGTTTGTTGGCCTTGCAGAATGTCTTATGTTTTGCATATTGTATATTCCTTGCAACTTGGTCAGCCATCAACATGTCAAATTGCTTTCTTAAGATCTTGAGTCCTTCTTTGGTGATTTTGTCCTCTGGCCTTTTTATTAGTAGCCGCTCCCTTTTACTTATCTCATTTTCTAACTCTTTTCTTTTTTGTTCTTGTTTGCGGCGGTGCCTGCTATTCATGGCTATGAGGATCCCGCGCATGTACACCTTGCTGGCTTCCCAGATAGTTTCTATCGGTGTTTCGTTGTCCATATTTATGTTGAAGAATTCCTTCATAGCTTTTTTGCATTCCGCCACCTTGTCTTCGTGTCTAAACAGGTTTTCATTGATTCTCCAGGACCTCCTCTGTTTCGGGCCGTGTCTTAATTCCATCCTCACAGGGTTGTGGTCTGTCAGTGTCTTGGGTAGGATTTTCACCGCGTTTAGACAAGTTAGCAAGTCACTAGAAGTTAATATAAAGTCTATTCTGGAGAAGGATTGATGTCTGCCAGAGAAGAAGGTGAATTCTTGTTCTTTGCCGTGCCTTTTCCTCCATACGTCTGTCAGTTCGAGGTCCTCCTTCATGTCGAAGAAGGATTTAGGCAACTTGGAGTGTTTTTGCGGGTTCGGTGCAGTTCTTTTTTTGCCTAGAGCAGTCTCTATGACCCCGTTCCAGTCGCCCATGATGATGTAAGATCTGTAGTTAAGTTGTATTACTTTCTTGTGTAGCTTTTTGTAGAATTTGCCTTGTTGCTGATTTGGTGCGTATACGCCCATTACTAGAATCTTCTTGTCCTCTTGTGTTATTTCAATTGCCAGGTATCTACCTTGGGGGTCAGATTCTATTAGCTTAGCCATTACATGTTTCTTTACATATATAACAATGCCATTCTTTTTTCTTGGCGCCGCTGCCACAAAGTGCGTGCCTAGTTTGTAGTTGATCAGATATTTCTGGTCTGCTGCTCTGATGTGTGTTTCTTGTAGGCAGATTATATCGCTTTTACCTTGGTTCAGGTAGTGGAGTATTTTTCTCCTTTTCTGGGGGGAGTTCAGTCCGTTCACATTCCAAGTCAAATAATTAGTTGCCATTATCTGTTGCAGGATACTCTTGCGAGACCACTTCTGTTGTTTCTCTTGTTGTCTTCTTTGATCTCATTCCCATGATATCCGGATTGAAGCTCATATTGGGTTGTGGGGTCTTGCTCCGCTGGTCTGTGTGATTGGTAGTGGAGCCTGGTAGCCTGTCCTCTGTAGACTGTTCTGCCTCCTTGTTTTTGTTGCCCTCTGCTCTCTGCGCCCTCGCATCTCGAGGTGGTCCATTCCTTTCCTTTGCCACTGACCCGGTCTGTGCCTCTGCACGGCTTGCTCGTTGGCCTCGATCCCTCCCGCTTTCCAGTGGTCCATCTGCCTCTTCTCTCGCGGTGGGTTGAGGGCCTCCCGACTTCAGTTCCTTCTCGAGGAAGTCTTTGGCTTTCTGGACCGAGGTCAAGTAGTATCTCTTGTTTCTATAGAAAAGTGAGACCCCAGTTGGGGTTTCCCATCAGTATTGCAGTGCACGTGATCTCAGTTCGGTGGTCAGGAATTTGTAGTCCTTTCTGTCTCTCAGCATCGCCTGGGGGATCTCTTTCAGTACCTTCACCTCCTGCTCCTCTATGTAGAATGCCTTGTTATAGGAAGTGACAGAGATGAGGTTCCTGAGCCCCTGTGTTGCGAAGTGGATGACCACGTCCCTTGGCTGATGCCTGTTCATTGACCTCCATGCGCCAACTCTGTAGATTCTTTCGAATTGCCACCCAATCTCATTGGTGCTCTTACCCAGGAATGTCGCCAGGGCCCCTACAAAGGTCCTGAACAGGCCTCCTTGGGTTTCGTGTGTTGTCTCTTTCCACCCTCTGAACCTGATTGCAAATGCCATTTGCCAGAATTGCATCATGGTGGACTGGTCTTGAGCCTCTTTTTTCACCTCTGCAATCTGTCCCTCTATGCGGTTCTCCACTTCTTCCATCCCCTTCTTGTAGTGTGCGTGCAGTGCCTCCTTCATTTGCTCCAGGTCAGTGGCCGTCGCTCTGTGTTATTCTTCCAACTTTCTCTCTAGGTCTCTACCTTGGTCCGCCAGCATCCGTTTTATGTCTTTGTATCTTTCCTCCATCCTCTGTTCTGCTTCTCTGCATCTTTTCTCCGTCCTCGCGCCCATTTCTTCCAATTTTCTATCCATGCCATCCATCCTTTTAATCAGTGTCTCTATCGTCTCATTTAGTGTCTCTATCATCTCTTTTAGTTCTTGGATCATGTGTGCTGTTGTGAAGGCATGGGTTGTTTGGATCTGTGGCTCTGCAGTTGGATGGGTGGGTGGGTGGGTGGGTGGGGTATTCCCTGGCAGATTGGGGGGCTGAGCCGGAGAGGATGCAGCTCCCTTCGTGGGTGGCAGTTTGGTTTGTTTCGTCCGTTTGGTGGCCATTTTGAGCCTCTCCTCCTATTGGCTTGTCCACCCTTACAACCACCCCTTGATGCAAAGAATTGTGGAAGAATTGTTCCTGTGCAAGATTGTCAGGCTGCTAGGATAGGTTGAATCAAGGTCTTCTGTTAAAAGTTAGCAAGTATTCATGTTTCACAGTTCGTATTTTGACAGTAAAATAATAGTCCACTAGGGGGTGTAGTTTGTTTTCAAGTAAGCTACGCTGTGTTGGCAGGGGTGGTACAGAGATGGGAGGATCTGTGATTTGGGGTTTGTGTGGATGGCCTTTTTCCCCCAGGTGCAGAACAATTAGGCTTCAATCGCTTAAACAGTCAGGCTTCAGGCTTTTGAATAGTTTCTCAGGAATTAGGCTCTGAAGTTGACTCTTTTATTCTGAAGCCTCGTCTCGGCTCCTCTGCTTGATCCTCTCCTCCTCCGCCCGCCTGGCTCCTCCCTGCTGCCTCTGGTGCTCTCTCTGGGTCTGGGGGGGGTCTTCTGGGGGTCTTGTAAGGGTCCTCTCCCTGCCGCTGGACTCTCCCCTCTGCTATCGTCCCTCGACGCACCCAATCCACCCCCGCAGGTCCTACCGCTGCCGTCGGCTGTCCTCTCCCTGCTCTCTTCGGCTCTCTGCCCTCGCTCACTCCGGCCTCTTTCTGCTTCGGCGCCTCTCAGACTGTCGCTCGGCCTCCTCAGGTCCGCCGGCCGATCTGCCGGCCGCCGTTGGCTTCCTCCGCTCCCTCCTGCGTCTGTGGGGGCCCCTCGGTGGCGATTTCCGCCTCTCTTCCCTGGGCTGTGGTGAAGGTCTTCCTCGGGTGCGCCTGCCTCCCCGGCGCACCCCTCCCGCCCGATTCCTTTGTCTTCGGCGCCTCGGCGCTTCTTCGGCCCCTTCAGGCCTTTCGGCCGGCCGGCCGGCCGCCCAGCCGCACGCAGCTGGCTTCCGCGGCCTCGCTTGCTGCTTGTGGGGGACCCTCAGCGTCGCTTTCCTCCTCCTCGGGCTGTGCTGGGGGTCCCCTTCGGGTGCGCCCAATTCTCCGGCGCACCCTGCTCCCAGTAAGGCTGATTTTTTAAAAAATTATTTAAGCCCCGTTTCGGAGCTTTCCTAGAGAGGCTCCGGTCCTCGTGACCGGAACCGGACCCTTCTACTCTGATTTTCAAGAGGCGGGGTCACCACCTGGCAACTCTAAAGCAGCGTGGAAGAGACTGGGTGAGATCTACCTCTCTTACATGCTAATTACTTAATTACCTACATAAGCTGCTAAAGTACTTTCCCCCCTGTGGTGAGGGAAGGGGGATTTTAGCCCTCCCTCCAGAAACAGCAGCGATCGACCACTCAGGGGAGTTTAAAACGTCGGAAAAATACTGGGATCCTAATTGGAATTCTGTTTCCTAAAATTGGTGGATTATAAGATTTGTAACTTTCTACTCTCTATTTTTTTCCCTCTGATTTTTCCTCTAATTATTACTGAAGATTTGGGGGGGGTTCCTTAAAATAGAGGGGGGAAAACTGAAAAGATCCAAATAACTCTTGAGATAACATCTGGTGGCTAAATTTGAGACTGTAACCTGCTATTCTTTAAGAGAGACTTGTTGACAGCTTTGAAAATAGATAAGAGATAAAGCAACCTTGAAGCACCAGCTGCAAGAAACTCAGCTCAGCTCCTCACTTGGTGGACTTTCTGACTAAGTTTTTTTTAGTTTAATATACTACAATGGAAGAACAGGAATGGATTTCTCCTACAGAGGAAGCACAGGAACAAATTCTTTGTATGTTAAAAGCAATTATCCAAACTCTCCGTATAAGTCTGGATATGCAAACTCAAACTATGACTTCAACCAAAGAATCATCTATACAGAATTCTATAGAGAAAGTGAAACAACCAAATGCTATGGCAGAAGACTTAGATCAGGGCTTTTCAACCTTTTCACCGACTGTACCACTTTTAGGCTATGGTAATATTCCAGTACCACCTAGCAAGGTGTCAAAAACTTGATGACCAAAAAAAAAATAAAACTGTTCAAAGTTGCAATTGCACTGAAATGACTTATGACCATTTTTCACACTTATGACCATTGCAGCATGCCCAGGGTCATGTGATTTATATTTGGATGCTTGGCAACTGATTCACATTTATGATGATTACTGTGTTCCAAGGTCATGTGATCCCTTTTTGCAACCTTTTGACAAGCAAAATCAATGGCAGGGCTGCTAGTGGCCAAGTGCTAAGGCGGGACTTCCTTCCTTCCCTCCCTCCCTCCCTCCTTCCTTGCCTCCCTCTTTCTCATGCCCACCTCCTTCTGAAGGAAGAATATGAACCCCCCCACCCCCATATTTTCCCTCTTCCATATATTCATCAAACAAGGAAAACCCTCCAGAGACAGAAAAGTGAAGCTGCTGAGGGAACTAGTTTAAAAAGGCACATTCCCCTTTAAGAATTAGCTACTGGCTAGAAAGGAAAGTTAATGAGTGCAGCCGGCACTTAAGGAAGAAAACAAATGTAGTAAGTATTGGCTGCCGGCTAAGGCAGCCTCCCCAAATGGCTCCATTCATAAGTAAAGGAATGCTACAGGCAAAATCCATTCAGGAGAAAAATACTTCAAAATCCCTTGCAGCAAAACTTACAGCTAACAATAGCAGAACAATAGAAGCTAACAGGAGACATCAGCCATCAGCCAAATAGAAATTGCCAAACACTCCTTAAGAACACAAAGCCCACATTGCACAAATCCCAGAACTTCAAAGTCACAAAAGCACATAAGAATCCTTCCACTCTCCATCTCCCTCCCTCGTGTCTTACCTTCAGCTGATGCTACCTTTCTTCATTCCTCCTGGAGGGCAACCCCTCCTCTGCTGCATTTCTTGCCTGTTTGTTGCTGCCAGCACAGGTGGCTGCCACAGAAGTTGTACATCGGCTCATGGCAGGCCTGCTTGGACTCCTTGATCTCCTCTCCTCTCCCCCCCACCCTCCTCCTTCCCCTTCCGTGCAGCTAGAGCTGACTCCACATCCTCCCAAGGCTGCTTCTTTTTTTCCCTCTTCCACCCAAACTGCCTCCTTTTATAGCTTCTCCTGTCTCCGCCCCCTCCTCCTCCTTTCTCATGGGGGAGGGTGAGCCAGAAGTGAGCCTGGGGTGAGGCTCAGCCTCAGCTACTCTGCAGCTTCAGAGGACTCTCTCGCAGTAAGTCCTTGCCTGTGCTGGCTCTTTCCCTCCCCCACTACACTTGGCTAGCAGGGCTGCATACTACCTGCCACTCGTTAATGTACCACAAGTGGTATGCGTACCACCGGTTGAAAAGCCCTGCTATAATACACCATCTAATAATCTTTCTCTGGGGCCCCTATATATCCAAACTTGTATTTATTTTATATACATAAAAGGAAAAACAAACACCAGGATAAAAGTATAAACAGGACTGACGGCCGGAATTCAAGAATGCCGTTGAGTTCTGTGACGCCACACTAACACGCCAGCACTACCAGGCCCTCCACCAACAGATTCACCAGGCCACTGAAAGGGCGAGCCAGCAAAAATCAATAGTGCTCCAACACAAAATGGACATCCTACGGGCGTCGGACAACCGTGGACATACCAACAAGCTGGTCCACAATCTGTCCTCCAAACCCTTGACTCGTGAACAAACCACCCTATTAGAACGTGATACAGGACATAACGTGACAGACACACGAGCGATTGACTTCATAGCGGCCCTGGAACCCACTATCCAACGTATTGAGGCCAGTGACGAGGTCAGGAACTCGATTAGGCAATGCGTCACAGGTTTATTGATGGGCCATAAACGATGTCATGTGCTTCCCAGAGAGGAGAAAGAGGCCCTTGAACAACTGAAAAAAGACAACACCATCGTCATCCTGCCAGCTGACAAGGGCAGGGCGACTGTTGTCATGGACAGATCGGTGTATATCAACAAAACCCTAGTGCTTCTCAATGACATCACAGCCTATAGAGTAATTACTAAAGATCGGATGACAACGCTCAAGAATCGCATTAACGAAGTACTCAGTAACCCCAAACACCAAGGAAAAATCAATGAGGATATATTGAGTAGAATATGCCCTAGAGATTCAGCCATGGCCAGATTCTATGGCCTCCTGAAAGTCCACAAGGAGGGGATCCCCCTACGGCCCATCATGTCTTTTAGAGGCACATCGACCTCGGGACTGGCCACATGACTAAGCAGCCACATCGTGCATTTGGTTGACAACGAGACCATGGTGAAATCGGCTTGAGGAATTTCTGGAGAGGATAAAGCCCCTAAGGATAGAGGAGGATGAGGTAATGGTGTCATTTGATGTTATCTCACTCTTTACCTCTATCCCACAAGACCTGGCAGTCGCTATGATAAGGGACCACCTACAAGAAAAGCAAGGACAACATCTGGCCTGTCTTCATACTAATGACCTGGTACAATTGGTAACCTTGTGCCTAAAAACGTATTTCACCTTTCAGGGCATCACGTATGAACAAATTAAAGGGACACCGATGGGATCTCCCATCTCGGGTGTCATTGCGGAGGCGGTTCTGCAACAGTTGGAGGCTGTGGTGATGTCTAGGTACCGCCCCAAGTTTTGGGTACGGTATATGGATGACACATTTGTGGTCATCAAAAAACAGGACAGTGCCAACTTTATGGAGGAGCTAAATTTGGTATATCCGGACATCCGTTTCCTCCGCCGTGACGGTCCTGACGCAACTAATCTAGTGCGCCACAGGATGTTTGCTCCTGTAGTGCAATGTTCTGTCAGTGTGGGTCGGCTTGCGATAGACGGTCGTGTGTAGAATGCAATTAGGGTGCACACTTGCCTTTTTGGATGTACTGGTCAGTCGGCACCCTAATTGCATTCTACACACGACCGTCTATCACACAACTAAAAGGCTCAAGACCAGGATCCATGAGCATGAGTTGGCGATCAGAAGACAAGACCAGTGCTCACAAGTATGAGCTCATATGGCCACCCATGGCCATGTGTTTGATCTTGCCAATGCGGAGGCCATGTCCCGAGAGACCACCAAGGGTGGCCACTTGCTTAAGGAGGCCTGGCTATCTGACGAGAATTCAATAAATCGTTACATTACCAGCCTACTAGACACTTAGAGGGAAGGGGGAGGAGCACTGCGATCCACGGAGACAACTAGTTCGCCCCTTGCAGGATTGAAGCAATGGGGCTACAGGTGAGGCGGCGGCGACTCCCAGGGAAGACGGCGAACCGGCAGCGCACCGATTGTAATTTGGGGACTGACGCACAAGATCGGCTCGTAGCGAGGGGGGAGGGAGACAAGGAGCAGAAGCGATCAGACAGCCCCTTGCAGGACCGGAGCAATGGGGCTACAGGTGAGGCGGCGGTGACTCCCAGGGTAGAAAACGGCAAACCAGCAGCACACCTGAATTGTAACCTAGGGACTGACACACAAGTTTGGCTCAAAACGAGGGGGGAGGGAGATAAAGAGCAGAAGCGATCAGACGGCCACCCCTTGCAGGATCGGAGCGATGGGACCACAGACGAGATGGCGTTGACTTCCAGGGAAGACGGTGAACCAAAAGCACGCCCGGATTGTAATTTGGGGACTGATGCCCAAAATCAGCTCAGAGCGAGAGGGGAGGGAGGCGAGGAGCAGAAGCGATCGGACAGCCAACCCCTGGGTGTTTGTACGCATGCCAGGGGAGCAATTGCGAGCAGGACAGTGTTTGAATCCTCAAACAGGTTGACAGGCGTGGGATGACTCAATGCAATACGGCCGATTGAAATGAATGGGCCGATGACGCACTCATGAAGCAGGGCACAGAAGCAATTGGCTACATAAGCGAACTCCCGGATCTCCTTTTATCTTCACTCTGACGATGTCGGCAGTTTGGCCAACGAAAGCTAAGTGATTTTATAACAAACAGGCTTGTTATATTAAACAGTCCTGTTTATACTTTTATCCTGGTGTTCGTTTTTCCTTTTAGGTTTTGCTAACATGCACATACCCAGGATTCGCATTTTTAATGTTATCAAACACACACACATATATATGTCTTGAGTGTTGTTGTTTTTTTGATACACCTGTCAGCCCAAATATGGGAGGAAGAAATCTTTTGCTTGTATCAGCTCAATCTAGAGCCATCCACAGGTAGCACTCGCTACTGCGACATCATTTGTGTTTGCTAATTTTTTGGGGATTGCTAACAAAGAATTAAGGAGAACTGGGATAGCTGTTTCAAGCTGATTAGCTCTCATCAGCCAGCCATACCCTTCTGAGATTCAAACCTGGGCTGCTTGCACATTAGGCAGCTGTGCTGACCTCTAGCCCACAGGCTCTTTCTCACTTTGTCAGCTGTATCAGGGAGGTGTATCCCAAAAAACCCCACTCAAGACATATCTCCTCCCATCTCTTCCCTCCCTGATGTCGCAGTAGCAACTGCTGCCTGTGGATGGCTCTAGATTGAGCTGATACAGGCAAAAGATTTCTTCCTCCCATATTTGGGCCGACAGGTGTATCAAAAAACAAACAAACACTCAAGACATATCTCCTCCCGTCTCTTCCCTCCCTGATACATATATATAGTCTCTCTCTCCCTCTCTCTCTCCCTCCCTCCCTCTCTCTGTGTGTGTGTGTGTGTGTGTGTGTGTGTGTGTGTGTGTGTGTGTGTCTAAGTACACTAAAAATGCTAATCCCGGGTATATTTGTGTTGAAAAAAATAGTTGAACACCGGGATAATGCAAAAAACAACAACTGTTTAATAAACTTAGCTTTTGTTGGCTAACTGCCGACGTCGTCAAGAGTGGAATGCCGGAGCTTCAAAAGCCTGCTTATAAGACCAACTGCCTTTGCGCTCTGCTCATGGAGCCTGTTACCTGTCTACCAGCCCCCGCTAATTGTATTGCTTCTAGTTGTCTCGCATCCGTCTGCATATTTGTGAGTTCAGGGATCCTTGCCTCTCCTGTTGTCGCTCTCTTTGCCCGCTTTGGGTGTGGCTGGATACCTCTTGCCATGGGATGGTCTTCCAATGTTTCCTGTCCTATAGCCATCCCCCCATTGCATGTGTAGCACCTCACCTCCCATCATTAGTTCCTGCACGGATCGTGTTGGGGATTCCTTCCCCTCACCAGTCGTAGTTCTTTGCTGTTCAATGGGCTCCTAGTTCTGATCTTGCATGGGCTGCGCCCGTTGCCCTCATTGCGAGTTGTTGCGCCATTGTTCCCACCTCCCTTGACTCCAGTTTTAATCTTCTTTTGCCAGGTCGCTTTCCAAATCAGTAAGTTTGGCTTGCCAGATTGTATTTTTGTAAGTGTTGTTAGGGACAAAAAAGACAAATCAAGTAAAGTATCAGGTCTTTGTCTCCCACGTTTTAATGATTCTTCTGACAGTTCTTTAATCCATTTTATTAGTTCTTTTTTATCCTCAAATTTGTTTTGAAGTCCTGGAGGATAAAGCATCTTTTTTGTCTTCTTTATCATAGTGAGGTTTTGCAGATTTTTTTTGTATTAAATTGTAGTTTTCTTCATTTATAGCTTTTCTATTTAAGTCACTTTCATTTATGTTCTGTTGTCTGATTTGTTTGTTCATTCTTTGTTGTCATTTTTTGAGTATTATTTAATTGTAGGTTTAAGTTAGAAATATGTTCGTTTATATTGTCAATGTCAGCGTCCTTACCAACCCTGGTTCCCACAGAAGACAAGCGATGGACGACAAGGTTGCTGGCAAAACAGGAATGGTCTGACCAGCGTTTAATCACGCCAAAGTCAACGCTGGGAGTGACTCTCTCCCAGTGCCTTACATACAGTCTTTCCCCTCAGCTCCACCCCCCATCCAGTTAGCCAGCATCCGGTGAATAACCTAGAAAGGCAGTAATGCAGGCCCTTGGCTCTCCTTTCCGGTCTGCTGTTTCGGTCCTTGCTGCCGGCCGTCAGTTCTGCGCCGCTCAGCTGTTTCGGTGGCAGCGCAGCTGCTCAGCTGTTCAGCGGCTCTGCAGGGCAGGTAGGACCTTTCCCAGCTTCTTCCCTGGGTGTTGTCCCTACTATCAGCCTCCGTCGGAGCTTCCTGCTTCCATCAGCTGTCCGGCGGCTGTGCCGGGGCCCGTTTAGCCATTAGGCGTCGACCCCATTCCAGCGCCGGGCCAAGGAACTGCCCAGCTGTTCGGCGGCATTACTGGCTTCCCCGAGTATTTCCATCTCCCCCCTCCCATAACTGGCGAGCCCACAGGGCTCGACAGGCGGCCCCCTCTACCAGGGCTCCACTTGGAAGGCAAGGAGAAACATGTGATCAATCACCCACTGTGGTGGATGGTTCAGCTGAACCCCCTCCCGGCTTACTGGGACACTGCTGGTGGAACTTCCTCACCAATTGGGGGGCTTGGACATCTGCTTCCCCCACCTAGGATGCCTCCCTAACAGGGTATCCCTTCCACCATACCAGGTACTGTAGCCGACCCTGTCAGACCCAGGAGTCCAGTATCTCCTGAACCTCGTAATGATCCCCTGTGACAGGACCCGGTACCTTTGTCACGGACCTAAAGGAGGTCCCCTCTACCGGTTTCAGTAGGCTACAATGGAAGACCGGGTGTATCTTCCCCAGGAACCGGGGTAGCCGTAGTCATACGGCTACCGGACTGATGACCTGCGTGATGCAGAACGCCCCTAGATATTTTGGTCCCAGCTTTTTCCAGGGCACCCACAGGCGTATGTACTTAGTCGATAAGTATACCATGTCCCCCACCCGAAAAGGCTTTTGGGGCTTCCTTTTCTTGTCTGCCTGCACCTTTGCGGCCTCCTCTGCTCTCACTAAGGCTTTCTTCACGTTTTCCCAACCCCCCCCATGTGAGCTATCCAACCATGGGATTGACAGGGGGAGGGGTCCTGCTGAGAGCACTCGGGGATCGGGATGAAATCCAGGCCATGTACCACCCAGAAGGGGGTGAAACCGGTGTTGCTGTGTGCCGCGTTATTACACACTACTTCTGCAAATGGTAGTTAAACCCAGTTGGTTTGTTGATAAGAGACGTAGCAACGCAGGTATTGCTCCACCATCGTGTTGGCCCGTTCTGCCGCCCTGTTGGTACTGGGATGATAAGCTGAGCTAAGTCCTTGGAACGGATGAACTTACGCCAGAAGCGGGCAGTGAACTGCACCCCCGTTCCGAGATGATCCGTCGGGGCACCCCGTGCAGGCGGTACACCTGCATGATGAACAGTTTGGCCAGCTTACGAGTGGACGGCAACCCCTTGCACAGCACAAAATGGGCCTGCTTGGAAAAGAGGTCAATTATTGTCCAGATCACTGTATAACCATGGCTCTCCGGCAGCTCCACGATAAAGTCCATTGCTACATCCTCCCATGGCCGGGTCGGGTCCGCCACTTTCTGCAGCAACCCTGTCGGCCTCCCGGTAGTAGGCTTTGCGGTGGCACACACAGGGCAGCCCTGTACATAGGTCTCTATGTCCGCCTTCATCTGTGGCCATCAGAATTAGCGTCTCGCTAGGTGCAGGGTTTTAAGAAACCCAAAGTGTCCTGCCTGCTTCACATCATGGCACCGTTGCAACACCCTTGGTCTTAATGCCTGTGGGACATATAGCTTGTCACCCTTCCAAGCCAGCCCATCCCTCTTTGTTAGCAGGGCTTGATGGTCCAGTAGCCAGGGATCATCTTGGGTTGCTTTATGCAGCTCCTGGACTAGGTTGTTTGCCGGTTTGCGTGCAACCACCTGTGCTACCGCTTGCCTGAAGGGAGGCATAATGGCTTGTACCACCTCTTCCCGCTTACTCTTATATTGGGGCATGCGTGACAGCGCGTCCGCCAAAAAGTTCTTACCCCCTGGTACATACTTCAACCAAAAGCGAAAACGGTGAAAGTATTGCGCCCATTGTACGTGTTTTGGGGACAGGCACCGCGGTGTCTGCAAAGCCTCAAGATTTTTATGGTCCGTCCAAACCTCGAACGGCTCTTTTGCTCCCTCCAGAAAGTGCTGCCATGTTGACAACGCCAACCGTACTGCAAACACCTCCTTCTCCCATATTGCCCATGCTCGGTCTGTCA
The DNA here is from genome assembly GCA_034064705.1 of Bothrops alternatus. Taxonomy (NCBI): domain Eukaryota; kingdom Metazoa; phylum Chordata; class Lepidosauria; order Squamata; family Viperidae; genus Bothrops; species Bothrops alternatus. Next base: position 873,931 of record JARGCV010000531.1, read on the forward strand.
GCTTATGGGAGGTGTAAGCACAGGGCTGTAACGTCCCTTGCCCATTCCTCTGGAGTAAAATCGCCCCCATTGCAACATCGCTGGCGTTGGCTTGAACGACAAACGGCAGGTCAGGGTTAGGATATAGTAGAACCGGCTCCCTTGCGAAAAGGGCCTTCAGGACCTCACAGGCCTTTTTACAGGCCAACGTCCACGCTAGAGGTTGACCAGGGTGTAGCTTGGCTGCTGTCTGTCGGGTACGGAGCAGGTCTAATAGGGGTAAGGCCACCGTAGCAAACAAGGGGATAAACTGCTCGTAGAAATTGGTGAACCCCAGGAAACTCTGCAGCTGACAGCGGGTCCGTGGTGCCAGCCACTCCAGCACAGCCCTGACTTTTTCAGGGTCCATCTCCACCCCTTCCCCCGATATCCGGTACCCTAAATAGTCCAACCGGGTTTGATGGAACTTGCGCTTGGACAGTTTCACATACAAGTGTGCCCTCAGCAGTTTGTCTCGCACCTGTCTTACCAGTCGGACGTGTTCTGTCATGTTGGAGGTATAGATCAAGATTTTGTCCAGATATACGAGCACCCCACGGTAAAGGTGTTCATGCAATACCTCATTGATGAGCTGCATGAACGCTGCAGGGGCCCCCTGCAAGCCGAATGGCATCACCCGGAACTGGTAGCTATCAAGTGGGCAGTTGAACGTCATCTTCCACGCGTCTCGTTTGATTCGGACCCTGTAATACGCTTCTCTGAGGTCAAGTTTTGCGAACACCTTCCCCTTCGCCAAATGGGCCAATAGGTCTTTCATTAGCGGTAGGGGGTACATGTTCTCAATGCAAACCCCGTTGATGCCGTGGAAGTCTACACACAGGCGCAGGGATCCATCCTTTTTCTCCTTAAAGAGCACCGGAGCTGCAATCTGTGATCGTGCCAGCTGGATGAAACCCCTTGCCAAGTTCTTGTCAATGTATTGACGTAGCTCCTCCATCTCCTTGCGCGTCATTTCGTACATCCGGGGCTTTGGCATTTTGGCACCCGGCAAAATGTCAATTGCGCAGTCAGTTGGCCGGTGAGGAGGTAGCACATCACTCACGCTCGCTAAACACCTTGGCGAGGTTAGCATACACCGCCAGGAAAGGGGCTTCCCCCTTCGCTCTCTCCTGCCTTACTGGTGCCTCCCTGGCTCTCTCTCCACCCTTTTTTTATTGTTCCTGAGCAGGGGGTCGAGGGCCAACACCAATCCGTAGCTTTCGGTACCCCCCTTCCCACCAGATCATAGGGCCCTACTTGTCCAGCCATGCTAGCCCCAGGATAACGGCCTCGGTCATGGAGGGGACCACGATAAACCGGAAAACCTCCCAATGGGCCCCATCTCTAGCCACACTGGCTCCGTTATTAGGGTAGCCAGCGCCCCCTCCAGGAGGCAACCATCCACCTGCTCAAACCGAACTGGGCTGGCTTGCTGCCTCACTCTGATCCCTACCGCCGCCACTACGGCCTTACTGATCAGACAATGGCTCCAGGGCCCTGTACTCCCCACGGTGACCTGTTTGCAGACTTGTTAAAGCGATGGGGATGACAAACGGTCGTATGGGCTCACTTACCTCCGTTGGCTCATCCTCGCTGTCATAGGCAACCAGCTGGTATCTTGTGGCAGTGGTTGCCTCCTCCTCCAGGATCCTTCTTCGAGGGGTGGGCCCTTCCGCCTGATGTGCCACCCTCAGCTTCTCTGGGGTCTTTTTGTGTGTGGCCTCGGCTTTCCCAGGGGTCCCAAATCTCCTGTGGAACGGGGACCGGGCACTCCACTACCCAATGTCCCGGCTGGTTGCAATGGAAACATCTAAATGACGGCCGGGGATTGGCTCCAGAGGAACCTGGACCAGGGCCCTGGGTCCTTCGTCCATTGTCCCTCACCCTGCCGGCCACCCTCCGGAACTCACGAACATACTCGGCCGCGGACCAGCCTTGCTGCTTCAGTGCCAGCAATTCCCCTTCGGCCCGCTGGACCCGTGACACGTCTTCAAAACGGGATCACAGAGACTCCAAGAATAGGCTGGCGTCGGCCAATTCCCTGGCATGGTCGCTTCGCCTTGTAACCCTGCAGTAATTGCCACCACCAATGCCCACTGTGATGGATAAAAGCGAGCATATTGGTCTACATGGCTAATGACCTGGCTTAGGAACATTGCCAAATGGTCTGGGTCCCCATCAAATGTTGCCTTCAATGGTGAAGGACCCCAGGCCATCCCTTGGCCCCAAGGGCCAACCCGGACCTTGCAGGGAGTCAACCACAGGTGGAGAGCGCTGTTCCCCGGGCCCTACTCCCCACCGGGATGAGGATCCAGCTGCTGGAACCGGTTGCCTGGGAGGGGCGCGGTCTGGATCCAACAATGACCTGCCTTCCCATGCAGCCCGTAGTTGTCCTGTTGGTACACCCTGCTTAGGGCCCCTTACTGGTGGGGTATCAGGAGTGTGACTAGCCCCTACCCTTAACTTCGGGCTGGCCAAATGGAACCGGATTGGGCCCAACTGGGTTGCGTCCGTGGCCACAAAGCCGTCTCGGGTCCCACCTCCCACCTCGGCCATGAGTGAGGATCCTGGAACCCGGCCTCACCAAACCAGTCCCTCAGAACGTTCATTGTATGCTGTCCTGGTGCTATGCAATAGCTCCAGTCCCCATTGTCATCGGTCAAATGCCTCTCCCTCCACTTCATCATGGGGCCCACGGCACTCGGTGTGTATACTTGGCCGGTAGCCAAGCCGGTGACAGCTGAACTATGCCACCATTCTCCTGAGGCCCCTGCATCCTGCGACACCCCTGGAACCATCTAGGTATCGCTCAACGGACCTGCAGGGCGAGCCTCACGCACCTTGGGCCGCACCAATGGCTGAGGGTCTTCACTTCCCGCATCAGGAGTTGGATCTGTCACCGCAGCTGGTTCTCCTCCTTCACCCACAGGTGCCACATCCTGTGTACCCTCAGCCATTCCCTGAATAAAGCACAAGAGTAATGGGTAGGGACAAATAAACATGAGCGCTGACTTTCTGTCAGCGTCCTTACCAGCCCTGGTTCCCACAGAAGACAAGTGATGGACAAGGTTGCTGGTAAAACAGGAACGGTCTGATCAGCGTTTAATCACGGCAAACAAAGTCAGCGCTGGGAGTGACTTTCTCCCAGTGCCTTACATACAGTCCTTCCCCTCAGCTCCACCCCCCATCCAGTTAGCCAGCATCCGGTGAATAACCTAGAAAGGCAGTAATGCAGGCCTTTGGCTCTCCTTGCTGCCGGCTGTCAGTTCTGTGCCGCTCAACTGTTTCGGCGGCGGTGCAGTTACTCAGCTGCTCGACGGCTCCGCAGGGTAGGTAGGACCATTCCCAGCTTCTTCCCTGGGTGTCATCCCTACTATCAGCCTCCGTCGGAGCTTCCTGCTTCCATCAGATGGAATAGAGTTTTAACAATTTTCTTAGCTTTCAAATTTATCCAAACTGTAGTATTTAATATTTTTATTCCCCATAAAGGTTTAATTCGCCGCTTCCATCTATAGAAGAGTGAGGTAATCCCCTCGCTTCTCACTTTGGGAGGCTTTTTGCTTCTTGGGAACTTTTCCAGGAAATCAGATATAAAATAGGAGAGAGAAGATCAAATTCCTCACCCAGTTTCAAGCACGCTGTTCACTGTTGTGCTGGTTAGTGCCTTTGGACTTTGGCTGCAAGTAGCTTGGACTGGTCAACGAAGTGTGGCCAGCCTTTCTCCTGTCGGGTTAGAAGGCTTTCCCCGAATCAAGCGAAACGACCGCCATCATTCCAGAATCGTCGGGGCACCCTTCGTTTCTTCGGCACCTCTCTGGGGTGACTTAGATCCATTTAGCGTCCCCTGGCAGGGTGAAACTAGCCGTGGGGTGTGGAGGTCTGCGATCCCACAACTGGGCTCTATGGCGCAAAACTGGAAGTCCAGGGAATCAAATACTTTTTTCCCTCACTGAAGGCTTAAGATACAGAAGGAAAACCAATAAAATATTATATATACATATATTCAAAATTTTGTGGCTGACAAAGAGTTAGTGGGAGACTAGTATAGCTATTTCAGGCTCATTAGCCCTCATCAGCTAGTCACACCCTTCAGGGATTCGAACCTGGGCAGCTTGCATGTTAGGCAGCTGTATTACCCTTTTGAGCCACAGGTTCCCCCTTACTCCTGTCAGCAGAAACCAGGGAGGATATATATATATCAGTGGTGGCGAACCTATGGCACAGGTTCCAGAGGTGGCACTCAAAGCCGTCCCTGTGGGCATGCGCAACGTCACCCCAGTCCTAGGCCTTCAGCTGGGTTTTATAAAACCTTTTCACTTTAGGCCTCCGCCGCAGTGTGCAAAAAAAAAAGGTTCAATCAATCAAATTCATCTTCTCGCAGGAAAAAAAAGATCTTGCAAAGTTGGAATTGATTGATTGAACTTTTTAGTCCCACCCAGTCTGCCGTTACCACGGCAGCCACACCCACCCAATGGGCCACGCCCACCCAATGGGCCACGCCCACCCAATGGGCCACACCCACCCGGCACCTGACGATGCATAAGTGGGTGTTGGGTTGCAGTTTGGGAACTTGGTCTCTAAAAGGTTCGCCATCACTGATATATATCTTATCTGTTGGGTGAGGCACCCTGTCTACCAAATTTACTAGTCTCCCACTAACTTTATATATATATAAAGAAGAACAAAAATAACTCTTTGTTTTAAAAAGTTGAAAAATGAACAGTGACATCTAGTGGAGGATTAGAGAAAGCTATAGCTGCTTTGACCCAGAATTTGGCAAGACGCCTAGAAATAGCAAAAAAAAACAGCTGGGAACAAAGTATTGACCTATCTACTACTGAGTGAAACTACATATGTTTAGAAACTGCTGACCTTCTGGGATTATAAACACGCTGAGCTGCATTTTTAAACCTAAGAACTGTTTGCAGAGATAGAAAAATGTTGGCCTTTGGCTAATCTTCTAAAGGAGAAATTACTGGAAAACTTTTAGATGGTCAAATACTTTGGATTGAATCCTGACTGGTTGATAATTACAAGACCCCTGAAAAGAAGAACTGTCACAAAATATTGCTTTCAGTGGTGCCTTGACAATTGGAAACATATTGGATTACAAAACCATTATATAAAGATAAGAACTACGTAAGATTTGGCTGTTTGGATTTTAAGATGGATTGGCTTGATAAAGCTAATTAAAAAGATTATGACACCAATGAAAAACTACTTAGAGGGGAGAGATAAAACGGATATTATATACCTATCTAAAAGTGATAGAAAATCATACCCAACACCTTCTCATGAAGACCCCAGTTTGGAACATCAAAGATCTGCAGGAACAATGACTCGAGACAAAACAAATACATTCCAGGAGAAAATATACACAATGCTGCGAGAGATTCAAACAATAATTGTTTCAAATCATGATGAGATTAGAAATAAGTTTGACAATATAAACGAACATATCTCTAACTTAAACCTACAATTAAATAATACTCAAAAAATGACAACAAAGAATGAACAAACAAATTAGACAACAGAACATAAATGAAATGAAAGTGACTTAAACAGAAAAGCTATAAATGAAGAAAACTACAATTTAATACAAAAAAAAAATCTGCAAAACCTCACTATGATAAAGAAGACAAAAAAGTTGCTTTATCCTCCAGGACTTAAAAACAAATTTGAGGATAAAAACTTAAGAACTTATAAACTGGATTAAAGAACTGTCAGAAGAATCATTAAAACGTGGGAGACAAAGACCTGATACTTTACTTGATTTGTCTTTTTTGTCCCTAACAACACTTTAAAAAATACAATCTAGCAAGCCAAACTTACTGATTTGGAAAGCGACCTGGGAAAAGAAGTTTAAAATTGGAGTCAAGAGACGTGATTCAACCTATAAGATGGAATATTATATGATATATATATATATATATATATATATATATATATATATATATATATATATATATATATATATATATATATATATATATATATATATATCAAACACTTGTTTGAATACGGTTAATATATATTCTTCGGGTTTTCTCCCACGTAGAATTTGAAGTGTCTTGGCGACGTTTCGACGAAGTCTCATTCGTCATCTTCAGGCTGGTGCTTTCGGTTTCTGCTTCTAGGAGCAATGTGAGATTTTAGCTGTTTCTTCCTTTTAACTGCAAGTGGGGGTTTGAACTGATTGGCTGGGAGCTCGGCTGTGTTCTGATTGGGTCGAGGTGTGTTCTGATTGGTTAGGGGCTTGGCTGTACTCTGATTGGCTGGGGGAGTGTTCTGTTTGGGTGGGGGCTTTGTTGTGCTCAGGTTAGTCTGATTTACAAGGGGATTAGAGATGGTGAAGTACATAGCTGTTTGGCTTCGCGTTCGTGGTCGTGCCTCATCTTCATGGTGGGTGTCAGTTTGTTTCGTGTATGGATTGGAGGGGTTTAAGGTGGCTAATGATGCAGCTGTGGTCTGGCTTCTGGTTTGTGGCTGCATCATTAGCCACCTTAAACCCCTCCAATCCATACACGAAACAAACTGACACCCACCATGAAGATGAGGCACGACCACGAAGCCAAACAGCTATATATATATCTTTTTGTGTGAAGTTCATTTCTGATTAGGGCCAATTCTGTTCTTTTCAGGATACGTTTGGTGGCTGCAGAGTTGGAGTGGAATTTCAATTGGAAGCATGTGGGGATTAAATTTTGATCTTGGCAGTTGCGTAGGAATGCGAGGTCACATAAAATGGAAGCTCTTTGGACTTCGAGTTTTTCATAGGTCCTGGTTAGATGGTGGATTTCCTCCCCGTAGAGGTATGATATTTGTTTTCTGAGGTTTTCGCGGGTGTTTGTATGTAGGTCTTTGGTTCTTCGGGTTTTCTCCCACGTAGAATTTGAAGTGTCTTGGCAACGTTTCGACGAAGTCACATTCATCATCTTCAGGCTGGTGCTTTCGGCTTCGTGCTTCTAGCAGCAATGTGTGATTGCAACTGTTTCTTCCTTTTAACTGCCAGTGGGGGTTTGAACTGATTGGCTGGGAGCTCGGCTGCGTTCTGATTTGGTGGAGGTGTGTTCTGATTGGTTAGGGGGTTGGCTGTGCTCTGATTGGATGAGGGGTTAGTCTGAGTTACAGGGGGATTAGAGATGGTGAGCTGCATAGTTGTTTGGCTTCGCATTCGTGGTCGTGCCTCATCTTCATGGTGGGTGTCAGTTTGCTTCTTGTATGGATTAGAGGGGTTTAAGGTGGCTAATAACGCAGCTGTGGTCTGGCTTCTGGTTTGTGCTCGTGCCTCATCATCGGTGTGGGTTTGGGTTTGCTTTTTGCCTGGATGTGTGGTGGTGACATCGTGTGTGGTTTTTGTGAGTGTAGGTCCGGTGTCATTCTTTATGTTATGGACTCTTTTGTCAATAAGGGCGGGTTTCCAAATGGCTGGTAGGCGGGAGGTATCATCTCGTTTGTTCATGCAGTGAGGGCTTTTTTCTATCTCGATGGCTTCTCTGATTATTCTGTTATTAAAGTGTTCAGTTTTGGCAATAGTTCTGGTCTTTTTGAAATCAATTTCATGTCCTGTGGCTTTAAGGTGTTGGACCAGGGAAGAAGTTGGTTCCTATTTTTTGACTGAGGTTTTGTGTTCTTCAATGCGTGCACTTATTCTTCTGTTGGTTTGTCCGATGTATGTGGTGGAGCAAGCAGTACATGGGATTTCATATACTCCTTGATTTTCTAACTCAATTTTGTCTTTGGGGTTTCTTAGGATGGTGGATATTTTTCTGTTTGTGCAGAATGCTGTTTTGATGTTATGTTTGTGCAGGATCTTGCTGATTCTGTCTGTGGTGCCTTTTATGTATGGGAGGAGGGCTTTGCCGTTTTCTTGTTCTCTGTCTTGGATTTTAGTGGGAGTTTCTTTTTGGATTAAGTTGGAAATCTTATTTCTTTGGAATCCGTTGGATGTTAGTACATTAGTGAGAGTGTGTAGTTCGGTTTTTAGGTGTTGTTCGTCAGCTAGGCATTTGGTTCTGGAGATGAGTGTCTTGGCTACGGAGTTGATCTGTGCTGGGTGGTGGTGTGAGAGTGCGTGCAGATAGCGGTTTGTGTGTGTTTTCTTCTGGTAGATGGTGTGTCCTAGGGAGCCATTGGATTTCTTGTAGACTAAGACACCCAGGAAGGGAAGTTGGTTATTAGCTTCTGTTTCCATGGTGAACTGTATTTTGGGGTGTAGGCTGTTGAGGTGTGTGAGGAAGTTGTCCAGTTTTCCTTTCCCATGTGGCCAATTTACAAAGGTGTCATCTACGTATCTGAGCCAGAGTTTGGGTTTGTGATCAGATTTTTCTAGGGCTTGGGTTTCAAAGTGTTCCATGTAGAGGTTTGCAATGACAGGTGAGAGGGGTGATCCCATGGGTGCTCCTTCTATTTGTTTGTATTTTTGTCCGTTATAGATGAAGTATGTGTTGGATAGACAGTGGTTGGTCAGATCTAGGATGTGTTTGGGGGGGTTATATTTGTTTTGGATAGCTGTTAAGGCTTCTTTGATTGGGACTTGGGTGAAGAGGGATATGACATCGAAGCTAACGAGTAGGTCGCTGGGCTGTAAGTTTTGTTCCTTTATGATCTCTATGAACTGGAATGAGTTTTTTACGTGTGAGGTGATGGATTCTGCATAGGGCTGTAGTTGTTTGGCGAGAAATTTGGCTAGGTTTTGTAGAGGTGAGCTGACTATGGGTCTTAGTGGGGTTCCTTCTTTGTGTATCTTGGGGAGACCATAGAGCTTAGGGCATCTGGATGATTTCTCTCTGGGAATGATTCTTTGCTGGATCTCTTCGCTAATGGGGGAGACTTTTATTTTGGATCTAGTGGTTTTTTCCAGGTAGGTGGTGGGATCTGTGTTTAGGGGTTTGTATGTGGAGTCTTGGAGTAGGTTGGTTAATTTGGTTTGGTAGTCAGCTGTATTCATGACCACCGTGGCGTTGCCCTTATCTGCTGGTAGGATTATTATGCTGTTGTCTTGTTTCAGGTTAAGTAGTGCTGTCTGCTCCTCTTTGGGTAAGTTGCTTTTGGGTGGCTTGCTGGTGCAGAGTATGTTGGTGATTTCGAGTCTGATTCTGTTAGCGTCGTCGGGGTTGATTTTGGTCAGGCTGGTTTCAACTCCGCATATAATGGTTTCAGTGGGGATGTGTTTGGGAGCAACTGCAAAGTTGAATCCTTTGGAAAGGACATTGGTTTCGGCTTTGGTGAGGATCCTATATGAGATGTTATGCACTGTTTGTTTCATGTGTGGCTGTGAGGGAGGAGGGGTTTGTTTCTGGTGTTCTTGTAGTCTTCAGAGTTTTTGGTGTGTGTGTCTCTCTTAAGGGTGGTCTGTGTTTCGGCTCTCCAGACGGCGAGTTGTTTGGATTTGTCCCAAAGTGTGGGGTGGATCTTGTTGCTGAGTTTGAGGTGAAGTGTGAGGAGATCTTTGTTGATTCGGTCTAGGAGGAATCTTTTTGTGTGAAGTTCATTTCTGATTAGGGCCAATTCTGTTCTTTTCAGGATACGTTTGGTGGCTGCAGAGTTGGAGTGGAATTTCAATTGGAAGCATGTGGGGATTAAATTTTGATCTTGGCAGTTGCGTAGGAATGCGAGGTCACATAAAATGGAAGCTCTTTGGACATCGAGTTTTTCATAGGTCCTGGTTAGATGGTGGATTTCCTCCCCGTAGAGGTATGATATTTGTTTTCTGAGGTTTTCGCGGGTGTTTGTATGTAGGTCTTTGGTTCTTCGGGTTTTCTCCCACGTAGAATTTGAAGTGTCTTGGCAACGTTTCGACGAAGTCACATTCATCATCTTCAGGCTGGTGCTTTCGGCTTCGTGCTTCTAGCAGCAATGTGTGATTGCAACTGTTTCTTCCTTTTAACTGCCAGTGGGGGTTTGAACTGATTGGCTGGGAGCTCGGCTGCGTTCTGATTTGGTGGAGGTGTGTTCTGATTGGTTAGGGGGTTGGCTGTGCTCTGATTGGATGAGGGGTTAGTCTGAGTTACAGGGGGATTAGAGATGGTGAGCTGCATAGTTGTTTGGCTTCGCATTCGTGGTCGTGCCTCATCTTCATGGTGGGTGTCAGTTTGCTTCTTGTATGGATTAGAGGGGTTTAAGGTGGCTAATAACGCAGCTGTGGTCTGGCTTCTGGTTTGTGCTCGTGCCTCATCATCGGTGTGGGTTTGGGTTTGCTTTTTGCCTGGATGTGTGGTGGTGACATCGTGTGTGGTTTTTGTGAGTGGTAGGTCTGGTGTCATTCTTTATGTTATGGACTCTTTTGTCAATAAGGGCGGGTTTCCAAATGGCTGGTAGGCGGGAGGTATCATCTCGTTTGTTCATGCTGTGAGGGCGTTTTTCTATCTCGATGGCTTCTCTGATTATTCTGTTATTAAAGTTTTCAGTTTTGGCAATAGTTCTGGTCTTTTTGAAATCAATTTCATGTCCTGTGGCTTTAAGGTGTTGGACCAGGGAAGAAGTTGGTTCCTCTTTTTTGACTGAGTTTTTGTGTTCTTCAATGCATGCACTTATTCTTCTGTTGGTTTGTCCGATGTATGTGGTGGAGCAAGCAGTACATGGGATTTCATATACTCCTTGATTTTCTAACTCAATTTTGTCTTTGGGGTTTCTTAGGATGGTGGATATTTTTCTGTTTGTGCAGAATGCTGTTTTGATGTTATGTTTGTGCAGGATCTTGCTGATTCTGTCTGTGGTGCCTTTTATGTAGCTACAAAACCTAGCCAAATTTCTCACCAAACAACTAAAGCCCTATGCAGAATCCATCACCTCACACGTAAAAAACTCATTCCAGTTCATAGAGATCATAACGGAACAAAACTTACAGCCCAGCGACCTACTCGTTAGCTTCGATGTCATATCCCTCTTCACCCAAGTCCCAATCAAAGAAGCCTTAACAGCTATCCAAAACAAATATAACCCCCCCAAACACATCCTAGATCTGACCAACCACTGTCTATCCAACACATACTTCATCTATAACGGACAAAAATACAAACAAATAGAAGGAGCACCCATGGGATCACCCCTCTCACCTGTCATTGCAAACCTCTACATGGAACACTTTGAAACCCAAGCCCTAGAAAAATCTGATCACAAACCCAAACTCTGGCTCAGATACGTAGATGACACCTTTGTAAATTGGCCACATGGGAAAGAAAAACTGGACAACTTCCTCACACACCTCAACAGCCTACACCCCAAAATACAGTTCACCATGGAAACAGAAGCTAATAACCAACTTCCCTTCCTGGGTGTCTTAGTCTACAAGAAATCCAATGGCTCCCTAGGACACACCATCTACCAGAAGAAAACACACACAAACCGCTATCTGCACGCACTCTCACACCACCACCCAGCACAGATCAACTCCGTAGCCAAGACACTCATCTCCAGAACCAAATGCCTAGCTGACGAACAACACCTAAAAACCGAACTACACACTCTCACTAATGTACTAACATCCAACGGATTCCAAAGAAATAAGATTTCCAACTTAATCCAAAAAGAAACTCCCACTAAAATCCAAGACAGAGAACAAGAAAACGGCAAAACCCTCCTCCCATACATAAAAGGCACCACATACAGAATCAGCAAGATCCTGCACAAACATAACATCAAAACAGCATTCTGCACAAACAGAAAAATATCCACCATCCTAAGAAACCCCAAAGACAAAATTGAGTTAGAAAATCAAGGAGTATATGAAATCCCATGTACTGCTTGCTCCACCACATACATCGGAAAAACCAACAGAAGAATAAGTGCACGCATTGAAGAACACAAAAACTCAGTCAAAAAAGAGGAACCAACTTCTTCCCTGGTCCAACACCTTAAAGCCACAGGACATGAAATTGATTTCAAAAAGAAAGTCCAGAACTATTGCCAAAACTGAACACTTTAATAACAGAATAATCAGAGAAGCCATCGAGATAGAAAAACGCCCTCACAGCATGAACAAACGAGATGATACCTCCCGCCTACCAGCCATTTGGAAACCCGCCCTTATTGACAAAAGAGTCCATAACATAAAGAATGACACCAGACTTACACTCACAAAAACCACACACGATGTCACCACCACACATCCAGGCAAAAAGCAAACCCAAACCCACACCGATGATGAGGCACGACCACAAACCAGAAGCCAGACCACAGCTGCATCATTAGCCACCTTAAAACCCTCCAATCCATACAAGAAGCAAACTGACACCCACCATGAAGATTTTTTTTATATATATAAAAATAAAAAGTTTGGATATAAAGAGGCCCCACAGCAAGGTTATTAGATGGTGTATTATAGGATTAAATATTGTTAGAATTTGGCCAACAAAATAGATAAAGCTTGTAAAGGGGCCCTATAGTAAGAGGAATAAGATATATAAGTAGTATAATACTTTTAGAACAGTGGTTCTCAACCTTCCTAATGCCGCAACCCTTTAATACAGTTCCTCATGTTGTGGTGACCCCCAACCCCCCATCCAGCTGGCCAGGGAGGGGGGCAGGAAGGCCGCTCTGCCGGCTCCGCCCAGCCTGGTTGGAGAAGCGCCATTCCTCTCCCTCTTTCTCTCTTTCCTCTCTCTTTCTCTTTCCTCTCTTTTTCTTTTTCTTTCCTCTCTCTCTTCTTTCTCTCTCTTTCCTCCCTCTTTCTCTTTCTCTTTCCTCTCTTTTCCTGTTTCTCTTTCCTTTCTCTTTCCTTTCTCTCTTTCCTCTCTTTCTCTTTCCTTTCTTTCTCTTTCCTCTTTCCTTTCTCTCTTTCATCCCTCTTTCTTTCTCTTTCCTCTTTCTCTTTCCTCTCTTTCTCTTTCCTCTCTTTCCTTTCTCTCTTTCTCTTTCCTCTTTTCCTGTTTCTCTCTTTCTCTTTTCTTTCTTTCTCCTCTTTCCTTTCTCTTTCCTCTCTCTCCTCTTTCCTCTCTTCTCTCTCCCTCTTTCCTTTTTCTCTTTCTTCTCCCCTTCTCTTTCCTCTCTCTTTCCTCTCTTTCTCTTTATCTCTTTCCTCTCTCATTTCCTCTGTTTCTCTCTCTTTCCTCTCTCTCTTTCTCTCTCTTACGGCAGCATTGTTGGGGGTCCCCACCACCCCTGGACTTTGCCGCGTCCTCAGCCGAACGGGCGGGGAGGGGGAGCAGGACGAGAGGCAGCGGCTCCAGCAGCAGCATGGCAGCATCGTCAGGGTTCCTCGCCGCCGCCCCCGGCCCGACCCCCGCCCCCGCCATGTCCTCAGCCAAACAGGCGGGGAGAGGGAGCAGGAAGGGAGGCAGCGGCTCCAGCGGCGGCGGCACGGCAGCATCGTCGGGGGTCCCTGCCCCCGGCCCGGCCTCGTCCTCCGTCCATCGATGGAGCTGCGGTGGGAGCTGGTGCTGCGCGGCCCCTCCCAGCCCCTCTGCCAGCCCAGCTGCTCCCCCCTGGCACCCCTCTTGCCCCAGAGCCCGTGCAAGCCGCCTTGGGGGCATCAGGAAGGGGAGGAGTAAGAGGAGGGCAAGGAAGCCGCCGCCAGCGCCGAGCCCCAGGAGGCGGATCTCCTCTCCTACCTTTGCTGCATCTCCTTCTTCCTTCCCGGCAGCCTGGACTCCGGCATGCCTTCCCGGCCAGCGGGTCCAATGGTCGGGCTGGCTGGGGATCGCAGGGGCTGGTCTCCCTTGGGCCGTGGCTTGTGGGAGGGCTGGCCCGCTCAGCGGAGCCTCCAGCGGGCCGCTCCCAGCAGGGATCCCGGGGCTTCCCTGGGTGTCTCCAAGGCCACGAGGCCCTGGCCGCGCTTCTCCCAGGGGGTGGGGCGCCTGGGCGCAGGACCAATCACGAGCCCTGCAGGAGGTAAGTCCACCAGAGAGAGAGAGAGAGAGAAGGGAAGCGAAAGTGCCTCTCTGTCTCTCTCTCTGCAAATGGCGGAGGAGGCCATGCGGCGACGGATGCGGAGCCGTGTCTCGGTTCCTAAGACCATCGGAAATATGTGTTTTCCAATGGTCTTAGGTGACCCCTGTGAAAGGGTCGTTCGACCCCCAAAGGGGTCGCGACCCACAGGTTGAGAACCGCTGTTTTAGAATATATGAAATGTTAAAACATTGAGAGGATCTATTTAAATGAAAAGTTCGGATATTTAAAGGTAATGAATTTTAAGAAAATTATGAGTGATAAGAGTGGTCTGAATACTGAGGGGAAACTAAGTTTCAATAAGAATCTTGAAAACAGGACATATAATGACTTAATAAGATGACTTTTATAAATATAATGGAAAAATAAGCTGATTAAAAACATGTTAAATTTTGATATTATTATATGCATAAATACTAAAAAATGTTATATTCAACTTGGTATATACTGTAAATATTAAGAATTATTTTTGTTTAATGTAGACAAACGGAGAATATTACAGGAAGAAGAGAGGATTAAGAAATATATTACCAACCAACATATTAATTATACACAGTAATTATCATTGTTTTAAATATATGAACCCAGACAACACACTGTTCACAAAGCAATAAAGATTGTTATTGTAAAATATATATATATATTTTAAAGTATTTGATCCCCTGCTGATTTTGTACATTTGCCCACTGAAAAAGAAATGATCAGTCTATAATTTTAATGGTAGAATTATTTTAACAGTGAGAGAATAACAACAAAAAAATCCAGAAAAACGCATTTCAAAAAAGTTATAAATCGGGATTTCCGGTGGCTGTTGCTGAATTTAGACCCAGGGAAACGACTCTCTGTCCCCTGGGACCGATATTCTTCTGCTGGTGGGTCCATTTGGGCTGAATGCCACCCCAGAGAGGTGGCCAACAGTAGCCGGCGCGCTGAAGTCAAAGCAGCCCCTGGAATCATCTGAAGGCGGAACGCACTTATGTGATCCGTCATTAACAGCTGATCGTCAGAGAAGAAGAAATAGCTGAGTTTGACAGCAAGCAGCTGATCGGGGTGAGAATATGTTCTTCTTTTCTCTGGAAGGTGGATTTTATCTGAAATAGCCTGTCTTTAATGAGAGCGTGAAGCCTGAAGGGAGGAGGGAGGAATTTTTCCCCCCTCCCACACAAGCAGCAGTTTAAGCTTCATCGTATTACAAAAGAGAAAACTAATTTGGACTATATTAAAGTTTTTTAAGTGTTAATAGATACTTGGGAAACTTATTCTCTTTTTGGAAAACAATATTTTTACTGGGGAAAGCCATTCTACTTATATTTTCTCCCTAAAACCTCAGAAACCTCATCTTTTATTTTTAACAATTTTTTTCTTCTTCCTGTTTAAACACCTGGAAAAGATATATTGCCCCTCTGGTGGCTACATTGAAGCTTTCCTCCCTTTGTTCTTCAGTAGTGGCTGTTTATTCAGCTGGGGAACTTGGCTGAATGCCCAGACACTTGGCTGAATGCCCAGACATTCCTATCTGACTTTGATTTACTTAAAGCAGCGGTTCTCAACCTGTGGGTCGCGACCCCTTTGGGGGTCGAACGACCCTTTCACAGGGGTCACCTAAGACCATTGGAAAACACATATTTCCGATGGTCTTAGGAACCGAGACACCGCTCCGCATCCGTCGCCGCATGGCCTCCTCCGCCATTTGCAGAGAGAGAGACAGAGAGGCACTTTCGCTTCCCTTCTCTCTCTCTCTCTCTCTGGCGGACTTACCTCCTGCAGGGCTCCTGATTGGCCCTGCGCCCAGGCGCCCCACCCCCTGGGAGAAGCGCGGCCAGGGCCTCGTGGCCTTGGAGCCACCCGGGGAAGCCCCGGGATCCCTGCTGGGAGCGGCCCGCTGGAGGCTCCGCTGAGCGGGCCAGCCCTCCCGCAAGCCGCGGCCCAAGGGAGACCAGCCCCTGCGATCCCCAGCCAGCCCGACCATTGGACCCGCTGGCCGGGAAGGCACGACGGAGTCCAGGCTGCCGGGAAGGAAGAAGGAGATGTAGCAAAGGTAGGAGAGGAGAGCCGCCTCCTGGGGCCCGGCGCTGGCGGCGGCTTCCTTGCCCTCCTCTTACTCCTCCCCTTCTTCCTCCTGCTGCCCCCAAGGTGGCTTGCACGGGCGCTGGGGCAAGAGGGGTGCCAAAGGGGGAGCAGCCAGGCTGGCAGAGGGGCTGGCAGGGGCCGCGCAGCACCAGCTCCCACCACAGCTCCATCGATGGACGGAAGACGAGGCCGGGCAGCGCAGAGTCCCGGCAGGGGGGCGGCCGGGCCGGGGTCAGGGACCCCCGATGATGCTGCCGTGCCGCCACCACCAGAGTCGCTGCCTCCCGTCCTGCTCCCCCTCCCTGCCCGTTCGGCTGAGGACGTGGCGGGGGCGGCGGCCAGGCCGGGGGTGAGGAACCCTGACGATGCTGCCATGCTGCTGCTGGAGCCACTGCCTCCCATACTCCTCCCCCTCCCCGCCTGTTCGGCTGAGGACGCGGCAGAGGCCGGGGGCGGCAGGGACCCCCGACAATGCTGCCGTAAGAGAGAGAAAGAGAGAGAAACAGAGATAATGAGAGAGGAAAGAGAGAGAGAAAGAGAGAGAGAAGAGAGAGAGAAAGAGAGAAAGAGAAAAAGAGAGGAAAGAGGGAAAGAGAAAGAGGGAGAGAGAGAAGAGAGAAAGAGAAAGAGGAAAGTGAGAGGAAAGAGAGAAATAGGAAAAGAGAGAGGAAAGAGAGAAAGAGAAAGAGGAAAGACAGAAGAGAAAGAGAGGAGGTGCTTCTCTCTCTCTCTCTCTCTCTCTCTCTCTCTCTCTCTCTCTCTCTCTCTCTCTGGCTTCCCTCCTTGTTGCTGAACAGAATTTGTTGGACTATAAATTGGATATTTTTTCCTACAGTTTGATTTTTTTTCTTTTTCTGGGGGCTTAACGCCTCTCTTTTTTGATTATTTTTTCTCCTTTTTCTTTTTGGACTCTTCCTTGTTTTTTGGACATCTTTTTTTTTCTTTTTTTGTGGGAGTATTTTCTCCCTCCTTCCAGTTTTTTATTATTACTAATTTTGCTTGCCTCTTGCTGGGTTGCTCTTTCTTTTTGGATGCTTTTGGGGTCCCCTTCTACCACCCCCATTGGAATTACTTTTATTTTCTTTTTCTTTTTGAACCATGTCTGGCTTTTTCTCCTAGTAATAGGAGCATTTTGGATTATAATTGGCCATTGGACCACCTGGTGGAGTATAATATAACACAATAATTGGAAGATGAGTACTTCAAATTTGGCCAAAGGGGTGAGAAAGGGCTCCTCTGCCCCTGCTTCGACCTCGGTGAGTCCAGTTCCTCAAAAATCAATTACTACATTCCTACAACAAGAAAGAGTGGAATCTCAACAAAAGGACACTCAGGCGATACTACAAGTAATTGCAGCTCAGTCGGCAGACCTGAAAAAGGATATGGATAAAAATTATGAAGACCTGAAAAATGACCTTGTTAAAATGAACCAAAAAATGGAAACCTTTCAACAGGCGATTACAGATAATCAACAAAGAATTCAAAAAAATGGAAGATAAGTCTGTGGAAGTTGATCAGAAATTAGAATTCTTGCAAGATGAGAACCAGAGATTGGTGCATTCTAACGCAGAATTGGAAGGCAGCCTCGCTCTGATGAAGATGGAAAGAGTATCATATTTTCAAAGATTACAAAATGTAATAGAAGAGAAGGAGGAGAATTTGTTAGATTTGATGAGTGAGTTACTTGCAGAGTTACTTGGAATGGAAAAGAACCAAATGAATCGAGAAATAGATCAGGTCTTTAGAGTAAATTCAAGCTACACCAGAAGAAACAATGTGCCCAGGGAAGTCCATGTAAAATTCCTCAAAAGATCTATACGAGATGAGATTCTGAGAGCAATAAGAGATCAACCACTGAAATACAAAGAAAAAGAGCTAATAGTTCTTAAGCAAATTCCTAGAAGAATAAGAGAAGCCCGAAGAGAATACCAATTCCTAACAAGAAAACTGGTCGATAAAGGTGTGAATTTCAGATGGTTGGTCCCAGAAGGATTATTAATCTTCTGGGACTCGAAAGATACAGATTGGATACTCCACTTAAAGCAGTGGAATTTAACAACCACGGAGCTTTTCTGGAAAAAGGCGAATCTGAATGCAAGAAACAAGAGGAAGTGACCGTTGCAGGAGCGTCTAAAGAAGTCGAGGAGGAAGAACCCCAAAAGATCCAATCAGAGGAAGACATAAGACCGAAAGACCAGAGGCAGATAAGCTCTCCTAGAAGACTGAGGTCTAGATATAACTGAAGCTATGGAGGAGGTTGGAACCCTTTCAATAAATATAAATGGTCTGAACTCTCCTTCAAAAAGGAGGAAAATCTTTACTAGGCTACAAAAGTTGAAAATGGACATAATTTGTCTTCAAGAGACACATATTAAGAGACAACATTCTAGACTTTTAGAACAACCCAAAATGGGTAAGCTTTACTTCTCCTTGGCACTTCAAAAGAAAAGAGGTATATAGCTTTTTATATAAAGGAAAAGTTGAATCCAAAACAAGTTTATGCTGATGAAGAGGGGAGAATATTAATGGTGGAAATTACGTCGAATCAAAAACAAATATTGATGGTCGCAATATATGCACCCAATGAGAAGCAAGACCAGTTCTATCAGCAACTACATAATAAACTTGTGAACTTAAACCACTAAAAACTTTGTATATTGGGAGATTTTAATGCAATAGCTGACACAACATGGGACTATAAAAGCCACAAAAAAGGGGGAAAAGGGGGAAATACCCTACCTAAGGCCTTTTTAAAAATGAAAGATGAACTGCTTTTACAAGACATATGGAGAGAGATGAATCCAGAAAAACCACAATACACATTTTACTCAAACAGACATAAATCCTGGTCAAGAATAGAAATGATATGGACATCTTACGATTTGAAGACTATAATACAAGAGGTTGAAATAGAACCTAATATTTGGGCAGACCACAACCCAATTAAAATGACCTGGAAAGGAACCAGGAGAAAACTACGATGGTCACTTAATAAAGCTATATTGAAAGAAAAAGAATTCCTACAATCAGCAACAAAAGAAATGGAATTTTTCTTTAAAATAAACAAGAAAGAAGAAACCTCCCTCCAAAATGTATGGGATATGGCTAAAGCATACTTCAGAGGTTTGGCCATAATGTATGCTGCTAAAAAGAACAAAGAAAAGAAACAATTACAGCACCAGTTGAAAGAAGAACTTAGCAAATTGGAATCTGATTTGCGAACTGATCCACAAAAGAAGACGTTGAAGACACAAATGGAATTAATAAAACATAAATTAAACTTAACTGAGATGGATGTAATGGTGCAACAGATCAAACGATATAAACAGAACTTTTTCGAAAACGCTAACAAACTGGGAAGATGGCTGGCATATAAATTGAAGAAAGAAAGAGAAAAAAGAACGATAAGTAAGCTACAAGATTCAAAAGGCGAGGTACATTTCCACGATGATGTAATGAAAAAAATTACTAAGGACTATTATGAGACTCTTTACAAGGCAGAGCTGGCTTCCAAAGAGGCAATACAGGACTATTTAAAAAGAGCTGACCTTCCAAAAGTTCCAGAGAAGGGGCGTTGGTCTTACCTGAACGCCTTTTCTCAGCATGAAGACGTATAATCCACACGTGGGTTGCTTTAGCCAATCAGCTTGAGACTAGGACATCTAATTTCCAAATTTCTTGCTCCGCCTCTTCCGGTATTACCTTCCTGTTCCCAGTTTTGACTGAGGCGAAGCTTCCATGACGAAAGTCCGACTTAATTTCAAACGACAACAGTTACAATCCTGCCTAGACTAGATAGAGGAGGGTGTGGATTATACGTCTTCATGCTGAGAAAAGGCGTTCAGGTAAGACCAACGCCCCTTCTCCAGCATGAAGTATTAACAACCTGCTGCAATACCCTCTTACCAAAAGAGGCCTCTGATGCAGCAAACTTGTCAATCTTGTAGTGTCTGATGAAGGAAGAAGGAGAAGACCAGGTCGCCGCCCTACATATTTCCTCCACTGACGCCTGAGTAAGCCAGGCCGCTGAGGTAGCCGCACTTCGAGTGGAGTGTGCTGTAATATGTGGCGGGACCGGAAGCGACAATGAGTCATAAGCCTTGGCTATGCATGCCCTGATCCATCTGCCAATTGTCGCAGAGGACACCTTCTGACCCATGGACGACGGCTGAAAGGAGACGAACAACGCCTCAGATTTACGGCTAGCCGAAGTCCGCTTTACGTAATGCAGTAGAGCCCTGCGAACGTCCAAGGTGTGCCAGCGTCTCTCAAGGCGATGTGAAGGTCGCGGGCAAAAATCTGGCAGTACCAGCTCCTGCGACCTATGAAAATGAGAGTCCACCTTTGGCACAAAGGATGGATCCAGACGTAGGGTAACCCTATCATTAGAAAAGGTGATGAGGTCCTTTCGGACCGAAAGGGCTGCCAGCTCCGAGATTCGTCTCGCAGAGGTGATGGCCACCAAGAAGGCTACCTTCAGTGAGAGGTGGCGGAGCACGCAGGACTCGATAGGTTCAAAGGGTGGGATGGTTAGCGCCTGCAGAACCTTGGGAAAGTCCCAGGACGGAAAACGGTGAATGACCGAAGGCCTTATTGAAGCCGCTCCCTTCAGAAAGGCACCCACGGCCGGATGTTGTGACAAGGGAGCCAGGTTGTCGCAAGAGAGGACAGTCTGCAGAGCTGCCACCTGCCTGCGAATAGTACTGAGCGCTAGTCCCTTATTCATGCCTTCTAACAGGTACTCTAGTATATTTGGAATAGTGACCGAAAGGGGTTCTAACTTGTGCTTTCTGCACCACGTGGAAAAATTCTTCCACGTAGCATCGTATATCCTATTGGTGGAAGGGCGACGAGAGGCCTGGATGATTGAAATCACTCCATCCGAGAAGGCTTGCCTACTCAACCCCTCCCGCTCAAGTGCCAAGCGGCTAGTTGTAGCCACTGCGGGTCCGGATGTTGGAGGTGTCCCTGACTGAGTGACACCTGATGCGGAGGGAGCCTCCAGGCTGGTGAGAGCGACAGGTCCACAAGGTCTGCAAACCACGGACGCCTTGGCCAGAACGGAGCAATTAAGATCACCTCCGCCTCCTCCCGGATCAGCTTGCGGATCGTTGCCTGTAGTAGTGGGAGTGGGGGGAAGGCATACAGCAGGCCCTGTGGCCATCTGCTCCTGAGAGCGTCCGTCCCCTCCGCTCCCCCCGTAGGGAACCTGGAGAAGAACCGGGGGAGTTGGGCGTTCGCCGGGGACGCGAAGAGGTCTAGGAGAGGGCGGCCGAACCTGTCCGAGATCTCTCTGAATAGGCCCGGGTTCAGGCGCCACTCCGCATGGTCCACCGTGGCTCTGCTGAGCGAGTCCGCCTGGCGGTTCGCCTCCCCTGAAATGTGTTCCGCCACGATGGACCCTAAGTGAGACTCCGCCCACAGCCCCAGGGTTCTTGCCTCCTGCATGAGGGCCCTTGATCTGGACCCTCCCTGTTTGTTCACGTGAGCCTTTGCTGTGACGTTGTCTGTCAGGACCAGAACGTGTCGTCTTGACAGTTGAGGAGAGAAGTGAAGAAGGGCTAGGTGGATGGCCCTGAGTTCGAGCCAATTTATGTTGTGGGTCAGGTCCCGTGGAGACCACCTGCCCTGGGCCAGATGGGTTTGGAGATGAGCCCCCCAGCCGAACTGGCTGGCGTCGGTGGTCACCGTGATCCTGTCTGGCTCTCTGAAGAGTGTTCCCCTGGCCATAGCGGGCGAGGCCCACCACCGGAGGGATGATAGTACCTGTTGCGGTACCTTGACCTTCCTTAGCGAAGCACTCTGGTTGAGCCTTTGGAAGGGAAGGAGGAACCATTGGATGTCCCTTGAATGGCCGAATGGGAGTGCCCTGTACTGGAAATGCCGTTCTGCGTGACAGAACCGGAGGAACCTTCAATGCTCCTGTCTGATAGGGATGTGCAAGTAAGCCTCCGTCAGGTCTACTGACGAGAGCAGGTCCCCTTTTCGGATGCTGGCCAGGATGGATCTGAGGGACTGCATCTTGAACCGTCTGTACACTATGAAGTGGTTTAGACGTTTGAGATCGAGGATTGCTCTCCAACCTCCCGATGCCTTGGGAACTACGAACAGGATGGAGTAAAATCCCTGTCTCTCCTGGCCTGGGGGGACCGGTTCTATGGCTTTTATCTCCAAGAGGTGGTCTATGGCTTGTCTTATCAGCTGCGCTTTTGATGTGCAGCGCGAGATGGGGCACTTTATGAACTGACTTGGTGGAGTGGAATAGAACTCTAGCGATAGCCCGTGGGTTACCGTCTCTCTGACCCAGGCGTCGGTTGTGGTCTCCTGCCACACACTGCTGAACAGTGCCAACCGACCACCTATGGGGCTGTCCTTGGCGTCACTTTGACCTTCTGAAGGGACGGCCCCCCGACCCCCTATTAAGGGCGTTTTGAGGTGAACTGGCCCCTATTGGAGGAAGGGCGGTCCTGGAAGCGCTCCTGCCTGGAATGAGCGGGACGCGCACTTCTGGGCCAATCCCAGGACTGCCCCCCCGAAAGGGCTGCCTCACCTCCCAGGAGCCGCCCTCTCGGGCTCCTTGTTTCTGAGGTCGACCTTCCGACCTTTTGGCGGGGTGGACCAGAACCTTCTTCTTGTTCTTGTCCTCTATGATGTAAGGGTCCAGGATTGGACCAAACAATTTCTTACCTTGATACTGGGAGGTGGCCAGCCGCCACTTAGCTCTCAGGTCCGTCCTCCACTGCTTGAGCCACAGGAGTCTTCGAGAGGCTACGGTTGCGCCAATCGCTCTGGCCAAATAACGCATTGCGGACAAGGTGGAGTCGGCCACGAACTCTGTAGCTGATAGCAATTTTGCTAAGGTCTGTTGAATACGTACCTGGTCTGACGGTACACTCGCCTGCAGTTCCCGGAGCCAGGCAATGCAGGCCCTGGTGAAAAAGGAAGCTGAGGACGCCGCTCTGATGGCCCAGGCTGAGGCTTGATGAGTCCGCCTGAACGAAAACTCAAATTTCTTGTCCTCCGCCTTCATGGCTTCGGCCATGTCTCCTGGTATGGCAGAATTGGAGAACAGGGAAATCAGGGGTTCGTCCACAGATGGAACCTCCAAAAGAGAGACAAATGCTGAGTCAATATTGAACAGAGTTTTCTCCAAATTGCTTGGAGAAGGGACAGTTGCCAGGGATGTCCACTGGGACTGCACCGTGGTGCGAAAGGCTTTGGGGCATGGCATCCGCACCTCCTCCGACACTGTAGAGCCAAGAAGCGGGTTAGACTCCTCCTCCTCGTCTGAGGAATCGGACTTGACTACCTTAGCCTTAGCCGACCGGTTCAAGACAGAACAAGCCTGGAGAAGAAGGCCTCAAAAAGAAATAGGGTAGTCATAATGGGGGACTTCAACTATCCCCAAATAGATTGGGTAAATTCTTGTTCTACACATGAAAGAGAGACAACGTTCCTCGACATGTTAGCCGATTATTCCCTTGAGCAGATGGTCATGGAACCTACCAGGGGAAAGGGGATCCTGGACTTGGTTCTAACTAACGCACAGGATTTGGTTCATGATGTCCTTGTAACCGAGCCCATAGGAACCAGCGATCACAACACAATAACCTTCAACTTAACCATGGATAGCAAATTGTCAGTGAAAACTAACACAGAGACCTTAAACTTTCACAGAGGGAATTTTGACAAAATGAGGAAAATAGTAAAGAAGAAACTAAAAGGAACAGTAAAAAAAGTCAAATCCCTCCAAAATGCTTGGAAACTGTTTAAAAATACGTTACAGCAGGCTCAAATAAAATGCATTCCTAAAAGAAGAAAGAGGATTGGAAAGTCCAAGAGGATACCAGTATGGCTTACGAATGAGGTAAAGGAGGTTATTGGAAAGAAGAAAAACTCATTTAAGAAATGGAAGGCTCTTCCTACTGAGGAGAACAGGAGGGATCACAAACTCTGGCAGACCAAATGCAAGGCGATAGTCATGAAAGCCAAGAGAGACTTTGAGGAGCATATAGCCAAGAATATTAAAAATAATAACAAAACCTTTTTTAAGTACATCAGAAGCAGGAACCCAACCAGAAAATCAGTTGGGCCACTTGATAACAATGGTCAGAAGGGGATAATCAGAGAAGACAAGGAGATTGCTGAGAGGCTAAATGACTTCTTTGCCTCCGTTTTCACTGAGGAGGATAGAGAACATTTGCCTGCCACTGAATTAGTTTTCCCAGGGAAGGAAATAGAAGAATTAAACCTGATAGAGATAAACAAGGAAGATGTTCTTGCATGCCTTTCTAAACTAAACGTCAACAAATCGCCGGGTCCAGATGGCATCCACCCCAGAATTCTCAAGGAACTCAAGTGTGAAATTGCTGAACTTCTAGCTAAAATATACAATCTTTCTCTAAGATCAGGCACTGTACCGGAGGATTGGAGGGAAGCAAATATAACCCCGATCTTCAAGAAAGGATCCAGAGGTGATCCAGGAAACTATAGACCAGTCAGTCTAACCTCAGTTCCAGGCAAACTGATGGAAACCATTATTAAAGATAAAATTACAGGGCACATAGAAAAACAGGCATTGCTGAAAGAAAATCAACATGGTTTCTGCAAAGGCAAATCATGTCTTACTAACTTGTTAGAATTCTTTGAGGGTGTAAATAAATACATAGATAAAGGGGCCCCAGTTGATATTGTATATCTTGACTTTCAAAAGGCTTTTGACAAAGTCCCTCACCAAAGGCTCATAAAAAAGCTCTCCAGCCATGGAATTAGAGGACAGGTCTTGTCCTGGATTGGTAACTGGCTAAATTGTAGGAAGCAAAGGGTGGCAATAAATGGACAATTCTCCGGATGGAAAGAAGTGAGAAGTGGTGTACCCCAAGGTTCAGTTTTGGGGCCTTTACTTTTTAATTTATTCATCAATGATCTGGATGTAGAAGTTAATAGTGAGGTAGCCAAGTTTGCTGATGACACTAAATTGTTCCGGGTTGTGAAAAGTGAAACTGATTGTTGGGAGCTCCAGAAGGATCTCTCGAAATTGTGTGAGTGGGCAACAAAGTGGCAAATGCATTTTAACCTAAACAAGTGCAAAGTTATGCACATCGGGGCAAAGAACCCCAATTATACTTACCAACTGATGGGGACCAAACTTTCTGAGACAACCCAAGAAAGGGATCTTGGGGTTTTGGTGGACAGCTCGATGAAGATGTCAACCCAATGCGCAGCAGCAGTAAAAAAAGCAAATTCCATGCTTGGCATGATTAGGAAGGGAATCGAAAATAAGTCAGCAAGTGTTGTATTGCCTCTGTACAAATCGATGGTGAGACCACACTTGGAGTACTGTGTACAGTTCTGGTCACCGCACCTCAAGAAGGATATAATGGAACTGGAAAAGGTGCAAAAAAGGGCAACAAGAATGATCAAGGAAATGGAGCGCCTCCCTTATGAAACCAGATTGCAACGCCTTGGTCTCTTCAGCCTTGAAAGACGGCGTTTAAGGGGTGACTTGATCGAAGTGTATAAAATCATGCATGGGATAGAAAATGGGGATAGAGAAAAATTCTTTTCTCTATCACACAATACCAGGACAAGGGGGCACTCCCTAAAGCTTATAGCTAAGAAAGTGAGGACAAATAAAGGGAAATATTTCTTCACCCAGAGGGTCGTTGATTTATGGAATTCACTTCCTGAAGGGGTCGTGACAGCTGTCAGCCTTGACAGCTTCAAGGCAGGGCTAGATAGATTCATGGATGCAAAGTGTATTGGTGGTTATTAAAACGGATGTCCATGTGCCGCCTCTATGTTGGTTGAGGCAGGCAGGATTCCCTTGAGTACCATTTGTTTGGGGGTCAAGGGAAAGGGAGGGGTTTGCCTTCTCTTTCTGCTCAAGATCCCCATGTAAATTTGGTGGGCCACTGTGGGACACAGAATGCTGGACTCGATGGGCTTAGGCCTGATTCAGCATGGCTCTTCTTATGTTCTTATGTAAGCCTTGAGCAGGATGGAACAATACGAAGCCGAATCGAATAAACCTTTGGATGATGGCTGTTCGGGTGCCCCCTCCTCCTCCTCTGACATCGGGTACCCAGTGCCCTCCAGGTCCCCTGGGTCCTCCTCTGCTACCTGTGAAGAAGTCTCCGAAACCCCTGAAGCCAGGGTTGTTGTTCGCTCCCACCGGGATGGTAATGCAGATTCCGATGATGAACCTAGAGGAAGAGAAGAATCCCTGGAAGGGGGTAAGTAATGCTCCAGAGCCTGCTTTACCAAGGAGCCTGTTGTTCAGGAGAGGATATACTGGAATGGGGAGAACTAACCTGTTCTGTCTCCCGCGGAGAAGGCCACTGCTGAGGATGCTGCCCAGAATCCGGAGAAGGCTCGAATGGAATTGGGGGTTCCCGTGGGGTGCGCATCGCCCCTTCTGTCTCGCTGGTTGAGCCTCTGGGCCTTGGCAAATTCTCTTTCGAGAACTTGATGCCTCCTCGAGGCCTGCCTTTCGGCTGCCCTCGTCGGCTCCCTTTCCAGGTGCTTCGTTTTGGCCTTCTTCTTGCCTCCCCCTGGATCCACATCAACTGGCCTGCGCTTATGCGAGGATGGTGGGGGAGGAAGGGCCCCTGAGCCTTGGCACCCTTGAGGTGAAGAATTCTCTGCCATCGCTGCTTGCGTTAGCCCCAATCGGGGTATTCCGGTCCTCCGGAAGACCAGGCTCCCGAGGACTCAGTTCCAGACAGTTAAGGAGTTCGCCTCCTTTCCCTGCTCAGGAACTACGGTCGTCCCCCTCGACCGTCTCAATCCAGAGTTCGCAAGGCCGTCCGGCTCTCCGTGCACTCCGGGCGTTCAGCTGCCTGAGATGGGCTGCCTGAGTTGAGCGGGTGCTACAACGGTGATAAATCGTACCACGGTACTTGCGACCAACAGTCTCCTTACGGGAGAAGGCCTAGGCCTCACTTCCCCTAAAAAGGCCGCCGGCTCTTCCCAGGAGGGCCCAAGCCACACTTAAAATGGCCGCCGGCCCAAGCCACGTTTAAAATGGCCACCGCCCTTACAAGAAGCCACACTTAAAATGGCCACCGGCCCAAGCCACACTTAAAATGGCCGCCGCCCTTACAAGAAGACGCCCCACTCAAGATGGCGATCGCTCTTACTAGAAGGTCCGGCTGACCTTCCCAAAATGGCCACCGTGTGCCGCGTGCGCCAGGCGCCTCCCCAAAAAGTGGCGATTCGCGCCGAAACTTTAGTTCTCCGACATACGGCCCCCCAAACGGCCGCGACTACGCGCACACACATCGTTATGATCCCAACGGGGGTCCCCGTGCACCGGATTGCTCCCCTCCCCCCAGGCCGCTCCCCAAACTTGCGGTTTAGCTAATCTCCGACGCCGCCCAGGGAAGTCGCTCTGCGCCTGGGAGGTCGATGAAGAAATCCCTCGAGGTGGAAGAAACCGCTCCGGATGAGGGGCGAAGAAGGGAGGCTGGATTGTAAGCGACTGGAAGCCCGGGGAATCTCCCCTTTAAGTTCCAGCGGCTCCAGCCACGAGGCTTAGTTAAGCCCTCTCCCCTTCGCCTACTCTCTTCGAAGCCGTCGCGAGAAAAACAAATAAAAAATAAACAAGGAGAAGCTAATTTCGAATATCCAATTGGTTAGGAAGTAAAGGTTAAAGTTTTCTATCAATTTCGTCCAAGGGTAGCTTCAGCCACAGAACTACCCAAACGAGCTGCTCTCAAGCTGGAGACTAGGACAAAACTGGGAACAGGAAGGTAATACCGGAAGAGGCGGAGCAAGAAATTTGGAAATTAGATGTCCTAGTCTCAAGCTGATTGGCTAAAGCAACCCACGTGTGGATTATACGTCTTCTCATGCTGGAGAATATGCGACTTATACTAAACGAGAAAATAACAATGATGGAGATCCCAGAAGCAATAAAAAGGCAGAAGAAAAATAAGACACCGGGGCCTAACGGACTTCCTGCAGAATTTTATCGAGCGTTACAAGGTATAATAAGTCCGATATTGAAGGAATTATGCAATGAAATCTTTTTAGAGAGGAAAATACCAAATTCGTGGACTGAAGCCAATATTACCTTGATACCCAAAGAAGATACTGATCTTACACAAATCAAAAATTACAGACCAATATCGTTATTGAATGTGGATTATAAAATCTTTACTTCAATAATGGCAGAAAGAATGAAGAAATTTTTGACTGAATTTATTCATACAGACCAAAATAGCTTTCTGCCTAGAAAACAGATAAAGAATAACTTAAGGATCATTTTGAATGTTTTGGAATATTACGAAAACCATCCAGGGAAACAGATGGCTCTCATATTCCTTGATGCACAAAAAGCCTTTGATAACTTAAACTAGCAATTTATGTTTCAACAGTTGATGGAAATGGACTTTGGCAAAAATTTTACAAACGCAATTCAAGCAATTTACAATAAACAAAGAGCAAGGATACTGTTAAATGAAGACTATACAGACGGCTTTGATATTAAAAAAGGCACAAGACAGGGATGTCCACTATCTCCATTGTTATTTGTTCTTACACTGGAAGTGCTGGCTAGAAACATTAGGCAAGATATGGAAATTAAAGGACTGGAAATAAAAGAACAGAAATATAAATTACAGGCATTTGCAAACGATCTGGTTTTTATTTTGGAGGAGCCATTGGAAACAGCTACCAAACTTTTGTACCAAATAGAAAAATTTGGAGAAGTGGCTGGCCTGAAAGTAAATAGGGAAAAAACTAAGGTATTAACAAAAAAATTAACAGACAAACAGAAAACCCAATTTGCAAAAAAGACAAATCTTCAAATAGCCAAAAAAGTTAAATACTTAGGTATTTACTTAACATCAAAATGTACAACATTAAGGACTTCCGGTGGCTCCGCCGCCGCCGCTAGAGTCTCCTCTGTGAGGCTCCGTTCTCTGGGTATGTAAAGCCGCAAAAAAACAGCGAACACCAGCTGTTTTTTGCGGTGAAAAATCCCCTCTTCGGGCGAAGAAGAGGTGTAGAGCATTGGGAGCAACAAGGGTTGAGCTCCTCTGAAATCCCTGAAGTTTTCAGGGATAAAGAGTGAGAGCTCCCCATAGCTCCTGAAGACGCTCCTGCCCAGAGACGCTTCTGTCATCGGACAGAAAAAGACGCCGCGACCGCTTCTGCTTTTTAAAAATAGAACACAAGAGAGACTGCTTGCAGACTGAGTGAATACAGGAGTTCTTATTGGATTGCAAGT
This sequence comes from Bothrops alternatus, assembly GCA_034064705.1. NCBI lineage: Eukaryota > Metazoa > Chordata > Lepidosauria > Squamata > Viperidae > Bothrops > Bothrops alternatus. Next base: position 903,140 of record JARGCV010000531.1, read on the forward strand.
ATTTTTTATTGTTTTTCTGGCTATATATTTCTAACTGCTACATTCAACATAATGCATTCAAAATGGCGTATAGCTTTCACTACTTTTACTACTTTCACTGCTAAAGGAAAGTGTTTGAAAGTGAAAGTGAATTCTCCATTTTTCCCCCTCTTTGTTCTCGTAATCGAAGCTAGAGAGACGGCTGTAAAAATTGGATTAAAGCCAGAGCGATTGTTTTAAAATTTAAAATGGATTGGAATTTACGTTTTAATGTCAAACCTATTTTGGACCGCATTGATAAATTTAAAGAAGAAACGATTGCAATATTGAAAGAGACTAATGCAGAAATATTAAAACTCTTTTTTCCAAATGAAATTGATTTGCAACCGTCTGTTGAACATTTTATACAACAATCCGAACAAGAAGAAGACAGTATTAAGAATAAAGAGAATAATTGGGAATGGATCTTGCTTGATAAACAGTTTATTTACGGAGTGGAGGAAGAGGATTTGTTCCAAGACAGGAGGGGATGGTTATTCCTCTCAGACAAGCAGCAAGAAGAAGATTTAATTGAGAAAAAAGAGAAAGTGATCCAGTTTAAGAAGCAATTTATTTATGGTACCGAGGACCAGGAAAAGCAAAGACAGAGATCTGAAATGTTACTTCAACGAAAGTCTATGGTTAAGAGAAATAGAGGACTAATGCAAAGGTTAAGATGGTTTATATGGACTCAAATGATATTGCAAGTAAAAAAGAGAGACTTATTATTTGGAAGGGAGGCCTCGTTATGGAGATCTACCTGGCAAAAGAAAAAACCCAGAGTACGATTGAAGGAGTGAAACTTAAAATTTTACATAAGGAATTATGGGTAATTTAAAACTATGGACTGACTCAAGGACTAAGATTATGAGTAAGATATAAGAGAAGATGACTAACGGAAGATATAATATTAAGATTATGAGTAAGACGTAAAAGAAGATGATTAATGGAAGATATAATTAAATTGAAGAAGAATGTACTTGTTTTGAAATGATCTAGGTTTGACATTAGATTGACTGATTGATGGGATAGATATGCATTATGGGATTTGATAAGGTTGAAGGACTCTAAGTTAGAAATGGATTAAATAGATTGTATTTGTTATTTAGGTTTATTTGACATATGAGAAAGCCCAGAAGTCGATTGAAGAAGTGAAATTTAAAATTAAGTGTAAGGAATTAAGGCCAATCTAAGATTATGGGCTGAATTTATGAGTAAGATGTAAGAGAGGATGTTTAATGGAAGATATACTAAATTGACTAAGAATATATATTTTTTTTAACTGAGGGGTTTACTGATATTATTTGTTTATTTTTTTCTCAAAAAGATGATTTATTTATTTGATGTTTAATGGTTTGAAATGACTGTTTAGAATGTTAAAAGAGATGGATTATTGAAAGATATATACTAAACTTGATTGTTTGGGTGATTCTATATAACCTCTCAATGAATTGAAGTGATGGACTGATTCTTAGATTGATGGTCTAGATATGTAAATGAATATTAATATTCTTAACAAGATGATATGTTTGTTTTGTTTAGTGGATTGAAATGATTTAAGGTTTGACATTAGATGGAATGATTGAGGGATTAGATATATATTAGAACTGATAAGGTTGAATAAATGTTAGATAGAGATTGTATTTAGTATATAGTTTAAAATTCTTGTTAGGATTATATAATAATTTTGTTTGAAGTAGTGGGGTTTTTTTTTGTTTTACCCTGTACTCACTCTGGGAAGTCAGGGGGGGGCTAGGGAGGGTTTATAATTTTATATACTATGTTTTTTCAACTGTAATTAGGGTTGATGCAAGAATGTGTAATTATTGTTATTAAGGGGTTGTTCGGGTGGCCTCTGGGCACCACATCTGATGGAAAGAGGAAGGAGGAGTGAAGGCTGATGTAAGTAGAAAGTTGATAAGAAGGGGGAAGAGAAGGGATAGTTGGGTGGAGTAGAAGGAGGGAGATAGAGAAGGAGGGAGGAGAGTAGGTAGTTAGATGGTAAGTGAGGGGGGAAGGTTAGGGTTAGGGGGATGTGGTGGTGGGGGTACCGAGCAGCAATGTTAATTGTTTGGAAAATATGGTTTATGATTATTCTCAGTTGAGTTATTACTAGTAGATGTATTGAAATAAGTACATATGTTATGTTTATGGATGATTTTGAAATATGTATTTATGTTCTGATTATGTTTATTGTTTACTTTAATATTATGATCTGATTTGAGTATTTTTCTTTTGTTAAAAATTAAAAAACCAATAAAAAATTTTTTTAAAAAAAATGTACAACATTAAAAGAAGATAACTATGAAAGACTACTGAAACAAATAAAAGTAGATTTGGAAAAGTGGAAAAATCTGCAATTGTCACTGTTAGGAAGAATAGCGGCTGTGATGATGAATATCTTACCAAAACTATTCTTCCTATTTCAAACAGCTCCTGTTAAACTGGACAAGGAATTCTTTGATGATTTAAATGCAACAATATTGAGATTTATATGGCAAGGGAAGAAAGCACGAATTAAAACTAATTTGTTACAAGAAACCAAAGACAGAGGGGGTTTTGGACTTCCAGATTGGAGACTTTATTACCAAGCAGCCATCTTGCTTTGGCTTAAAGAATGGATTACACTGAGAAATAAACGACTCCTTTATTTAGAGGGACAGGATCTGCAATTGGGTTGGCACGCGTTTCTGTGGTATGAGAAAAATAAAGTACACAAACATTTTCAAAATCATGCCATAAGGAATGTATTGCTTTCAGAGTGGGAGAGAATTAAACACAAAATTGACACTAAAATACCTGAATGGCTTTCAACAATGGAAGTATTTGCTTACCCAAATTTAATTAACTATGACAAACTTGTTACTTATAAAGACATTTTGGACAAGGATGGAAAACTTAAAAGACAGGCAAGATCTTCAACAACAAGGGATCGATTTAACATGGTGGTCTTATTTGCAAATTCAAACAAGATATGAAAAAGATGTCAAATCAATGGGATTTTACAAAGAACAGATACAACTTGACAAAATACTTTTGAAAACAGATGAAAACCTGATTAAGAAACTTTATAAATTTCTTTTAAACTGGAAGATGGAAGAAGAATAAGTAAAAGAAACAATGATAGTGTGGGCAAAGTTTTTTGGATATTCTATAGACTTAGAAGATTGGCAAAAGCTTTGGGATAGAAATATTAAACTTACTAAAGCAGCTTCATACAAAGAGAATTTAAATAAAATGTTTTATAGATGGCATATGACACCAGTTAGAGTAGCGAAAATGTTTAAAAATGTATCAAATATTTGCTGGAAATGTAAACAAAAACCAGGCACTTATTATCATGCCTGGTGGATATGCCCTAATGCAAAGAAATTTTGGTTTAAGATTCACTTATGGCTGGAAAAAATGACTAAAATACAGATAGAATTTAAGCCAGAACTGTTTTTGTTAGGAATATTAGGACTTAATTATGGAAAAGAGAATGAATAATATTACATGTATTGACAGCTGCGAGAATAGTATTTGCCCAATTTTGGAAAACCAAAAATCTACCACCTGACCAAACTATAATTACGAAAATCTTAGAATGTGCAGAAATGGACAGATTAACTTTAGAGATTAAAGAGAAAGAAGATTCAGTTTATTTCAAAACATGGGATAAATTATATCAATGGTTAGCAATACGATAGAACGAGAAAGGATGGTGAAATTTAATAGGATGAATGATAATTATTAACTAAGCTTTATTTTTATGATTGTTATTATTAGTGATTATAACTGTTTAGTATTATATTAATTACTGTCATTTAATATTTGTACCCCGATGACAGTCTGCTTGCTAAAGCGTTGAATTTTTTGTTGGGGGTAACCCCACGATTGTACCTATCCCCTAATCCCATCCAATATCCATACCGATTTTATCCTTTCCCTACCCTTATAAAACTTAACAAAACATTTATTTTAAAAAAAGTTATAAATCAATTTGCATTTTAATGAGTGAAATAAGTATTTGATCCCCTATCAATCAGCAAGATTTCTGGCTCCCTGGTAACTTTTATACAGGTAACGAGCTGAGATTAGGAGCACACTTTTAAAGGGAATGCTCCTAATCTCAGCTTGTTACCTGTATAAAAGACACCTGTCCACAGAAGCAATCAATCAATCAGATACCAAACTCTCCACCATGGCCAAGACCAAAGAGCTGTCCAAGGATGTCAGGGACAGGATTGTAGACCTACACAAGGCTGGAATGAGCCACAAGACGATCGCCAAGCAGCTTGGTGAGAAGGTGACAATAGTTGGTGTGATTATTCGCAAATGGAAGAAACACAGCATAACTGTCAATCTCCCTCGGTCTGGGGCTCCATGCAAGATCTCACCTAGTGGAGTTTCAATGATCATGAGAACAGTGAGGAATCAGCCCAGAACTACACAGGAGCATCTTGTCAATGATCTCAAGGCAGCTGGGACCATAGTCACCAAGAAAACAATTGGTAACACACTACGCCATGAAGGACTGCAATCCTGCAGCTCCTGCAAGGTCCCCCTGCTCAAGAAAGCACATGTACAGGCCCGTCTGAAGTTTGCCAATGAACATCTGAATGATTCAGAGAACTGGGTGAAAGCGTTGTGGTCAGATGAGACCAAAATCGAGCTCTTTGGCATCAACTCAACTCGCTGTGTTAGGAGGAGGAGGAATGCTGCCTGTGACCCCAAGAACACCATCCCCACCATCAAATATGGAGGTGGAAACATTATGCTTTGGGGGTTTTTTCTGCTAAGGAGATGGGACAACTTCACTGCATCAAAGGGGAGAAGGACGGGGCCATGTACCATCAAATCTTGGGTGAGAACCTCCTTCCCTCAGCCAGGGCATTGAAAATGGGTCGTGGATGGGTATTCCAGCATGGCAATGACCCAAAACACATAGCCAAGGCAACAAAGGAGTGGCTCAAGAAGAAGCACATTAAGGTCCTGGAGTGGCCTAGCCAGTCTCCAGACCTTAATTCCATAGAAAATCTGTGGAGGGAGCTGAACGTTCGAGCTGCCAAACGTCAGCCTTGAAACCTTAATGACTTGGAGAGGATCTGCAAAGAGGAGTGGGACAAAATCCCTCCTGAGATGTGTGCAAACCTGGTGGCCAACTACAAGAAACGTCTGGCCTCTGTGAGTGCCAGCAAGGGTTTTGCCACCAAGTACTAAGTCATGTTTTGCGAAGGGGTCAAATACTTATTTCACTCCTTAAAATGCGAATCAATTTATAACTTTTTTGAAATGTGTTTTTCTGGATTTTTTTTGTTATTCTGTCTCTGACTGTTAAAATAAGCCTACCATTAAAATTATAGACTGATCATTTCTTTGTCAGTGGGCAAATGTACAAAATCAACTAGCCCAAAAGAAAAAGATTCCAGCACCTTTCCACCAGTAATCAGCACTCAGATCAGCATAGATTAACTCCAAGGTCAACTTCAGACCAACAATCAAGTAAGCAATACCCCAATCAAGAAATTGCCAAAGAGCCATTAGTAAACAGCCCAACCAAAGAATCCCTAAGACCACCCCCGCCCACACAGACAGGCAAGACACCAGAATATAAACAGCAAACAGCACTCCTTACTAGCACTGATGATGTTACCTAGTTAGGGTAATGAAACATCTGCAAGAAAACAAGCAAGTTCAGAGAGCACCAAGGACCCCTCAGCCTATCTCTTCCCTGCAATGGAAAAAGGAAGCTATACATGGGGCGTGCTATAATAGCTTCTGTGTATTTATCAATGGCAATCTTTAAAAAAGTGAAGTCTCCCTCAAAAACTATAGATATCAGAAATTTAAATATAAGACCTACATTTTTCTAAGTGTAATTATCTTACTTTCTTGAACTCTGTTATGAAATCATGTATCAATTTCTTTTGTAAGGATAATGTTATCCCCAACTCAAGCTTAGCTCCTGGCGATTTCATGGGCATTTCTTCTGGGATTTTTTTTTAACCTTCTTAAAGCGGCCTACAGCTGATTCCATCTCCTATTAGCCAGGCTGAATCTGCTTAATTTCTCTGAGGTCAGACAAGGTTGGTTAGATGCTGTCACCCAACTTGGGCATCAGAAATTAAATATGGTTAACCAATGTCTATAACAGTAATTATTTATCATAGATATTTCAGCTACAGTGGATATAAAAAGTCTAAACATCCCTATTGAAATGCCAGTTTTTTGAGATTTTAAAAAACTCAGACCAAGATAAATCACTTCAGAATTTTTTCCATCTTTAATATAACATACAATTCTACTGAAAACCAAACTGAAATCTTTCTGGGGGGAAAAATGAAATAAAAAAAATGTTGTATATACTCCCTAGTTAAAAAAATAATACACAATACACAATACTTATACAAACAGTACTTTTACTTTTTGGCATTTCTTCTTAATTACATGATACTATCTTGTATAATCTATTCATGAACCAGTGGGAACTTTGGCTACCAATAAAAGAGAAAACTTGGCATAAATTGCTTAGCACTATGGTAATATTATAAAGCAAAGCATTAAGAGGATCTAGCAGCTATTATATCACTTATCAGCTCTACTAAAGGGTCAGCATGTCTTTTTTTTCATCTAGACTAAAACTTTAACAATGTCACTGAAATGTCATGGATCTTTCAATAAATTATATTGTCTCCACATATTTTCATTTATTAATCTTCCTTAAAATACAAAGAGATGAGAAATGCCATTGACATCTAGGTATGGATACTATGTTAATTCTTATTAAATGGCATGAATGCAAAGAATCAAGGCCTACTGTAACCTATGATACTACTGAAGACTGTATCCATTTGTCACAAAAGTTAATCCTATTACTTTAGCAGCCACTGGACTTTACATTCTTCTCAGGAAATAACTCTGGTTTGATTCAATTAGAACAGAGTAAGCTATGTGAAAGTGGATTGTGCAAATGTCTTCAAAATAAGTCTTGTATCACTGTCATCATGTCCTCAGCAAAGAAACATGGTGGTCTTGAATTAACCCCATGATGGAGCCCTTCACAAAATTAGAGAGTCAGTGTTGTACAATAAACCGTTGAACTTCAAGTCCACCCTCAACCATGGAAATTCAGTGGGTGACTTGGGCAGGTGTCTCAGCCCAAACTAGCTCATAGGTGGTGGGAATAAAACCCCACATAAGTCACTTTAAGCACCTATGGTGGGATACTGTTATGTCTAGCCCCTCTCAGCTCCCAAGAATCCACTTAACGAGGTCGTTAAGAGTTGGTCAATTAGCACACTTCACACGAAGGCAGTTCAAAGCAAGCTGCCGGCATTTGTTGTTGGTCTGAACGGCAAAAACTGCTTTATTCGACAGTTAAGACAAACACACTAGGAAACTCAGTTACAACTCACTGCGAAATCCCCCAGGCCACTCCTTGAGTAAACGTTGCTCGTGACTAAGGCTGAGGCTCTCGTTCCCCTGCTAATATAGCCTCCCATACGTCACTTCCTTCTTCCACCCAACTGACCCCTTCGCCTATCAGACCGTCTGAATCGTGGATCAATCCAGCTAGCTTCCTGTTCCACATCTGATTCATCCCCCTGAGAGTCTGACTCAGCATGTATACCAAGCTCCTCGTTATCTAGCTCGGCTGCCGGGAGGGGAAAACACCCAGAAGGGCCTGCCTGTGCTGCGTCATCATCTGAGAAGTACCCAGCCTGGCCAGAGACACTCACAACAGATACAAATCTAATAAACAAAATAAATAAATACATAGATTATGTGTACAATGGCAGAAGACATGGCAATGATCCAAGCTCTGTGTCTCACACCTCAGTTTAAGTACAGGTAGTCCTCAACTTACAATCATTCGTTTAGTGACCGTTTGAAGTTACAATGGCACTGAAAAAAGTGAGTTATGACTGGTTTTCATGCTTGTGACTGTTGCAGCATCCCATGGTCACATGAACAAAATTCAGGCACTTGGCAACTGACATATGACAGTTGCACTGTTCTGAGGTCATGTGATCACCATTTGTAACCTTCCCAGACAGTTTCCAACAAGCAAAGTCAACGGGGGAAGTCAGATTCACTTAACTACATGATTCACTTAACAACTGTGGCAAAAAGGTTGTAAAATTGGGCAAAACTCACTTAACAACTCTCTTACTTAGCAATGAAAATTTGGGGCTCAAATGTGGTCGTATGTCGAGGTCTACCTGCACATATATTTAATATGCTGGCTCTCTACACCTTGAAACAAGAAGGCCTTTAAGTTACTTCTTGTGAAATAAAAGAGCTTCATGCTCTAAATAAAATTCTAGATCTTGTGAAAAAGCCACAATGGGTGCTATGGCAAGGCCAAGGATAAACATATGATCTATAAACAATCTAATTCTACATTAGTGGAGCTAGTGCTCCTCTTTGTAACCATCCCATCCACTCAAAGTTGCTTAAGTCTCCTAACCTTCCAGAACCGATTTTAGGTAGGAATGCTGGATGCTACAACCAGGGAGAAAATTTTCTTTTTGGACTGATGGAATCAGCCTAGTCAGCAAAACAACATGATTTCACCCTATGATAACCCATACAGAACTGTAATAGATGAACTGTAATAGATGAAGTTTAATGAAGAGAAGAACTAGGGGTGACATGATAGCAGTGTTCCAATATCTCAGGGGCTGCCCCAAAGAAGAGGGAGTCAGGCTATTTTCCAAAGCGCCTGAAGGCAGGACAAGCAGCAACGGATGGAAACTAATCAAGGAGAGAAGCAACCTAGAACTAAGGAGAAATTTCCTGACAGAACAATTAATCAGTGGAACAACCATACTTACGGGACCGTCTTCTGCCACATACTTCCCTTCGACCGGTGAAAGCGCACAGGGTCGGCCTCCTCCGGGTCCCGTCAGCGAAACAATGCTGTCTGGCGGGTCCTAAGGGGAGGGCCTTCTCTGTTGTGGCGCCCACCCTCTGGAACCAACTGCCCCCTGAAGTCCGCGCTTCCCCCACTCTCCTGGCCTTCCGAAGGAATCTTAAAACCTATCTTTGCCAGCAGGCCTGGGGTTGACTGTGGATCGTTGAATGAATGATGACTGTGTCCGGGGTTTTATTAATGTTTTTTAGATTTGGACTTAGTTTTTGAAATATTGTTTTATTTATGTTGTGAGCCGCTCCGACTCTTCGGAGAGGAGCGGCATATAAGTCCGAAAAATAAAAAATAAATAAAATAAACCTGCCTCCAGAAGTTGTGAATGCTCCAACACTGGAAGTTTTTAAGAAGAGACTGGACAGCCATTTGTCTGAAATGGTATAGAGTTTCCTGCCAGAGCAGGGGGTTGGACTAGATGACCTCCAAGATCCCTTCCAACAACTTATTATTATTATTATTATTATTATTAGTAGTAGTAGTAGTAGTAGTAGTAGTAGTAGTAGTAGTAGTAGTAGTAGTAGTAGTATCATCATTATACATGCCAGTTTAACAATAATTTATTGTAGACTGTTCTTTGTAGATCAAGAATTATTCCTTTGGAAAGACTAGGGTAGGAAAACATTTTCTTTTTCTTTTTTTATAATATATGTTATTAATTTTTTTAACAAGCATACGTCACTCAATAATTGGTAAACTGTGTTGTCTGGGTTACATTTGTAAAGACACTCCTTAACAATTGATTTCTATAGTCTGTATTCCATATATTAATTTTAGTTGATTTCCTCTTTCCCCAAAACATCCTTTTTTTTCAAACATTGAGCTAATACAATTCTTCTTGTTTTAATAAATGACAATTAGGTATATACTTTTTCCAACATTCCTAAAAAAATAATCATCATATTAGTACATTTCTTTTCTTTCCAGTCGTTTGGATCGCCTTATCATCAACCCTGTTACAATCCTTATTTTAGTTTATTTCTCCCACCAAATTCTAAATATTCTTACTGGTAAAGGTTTTCTCAATGATTAGTTACATTTATATTGACAGACTTAATTCTGTTTTTTCCATATAAGCCATCTCACATTTTTACATTTCTTAAGTAATAGATAAAAGAGTAAAAAAAGAGGGGGAAAAGAGAAACGAAAAAGAAATAAAAAATAAAAAAGAGAAAAAAAGCAGAAACAACAGAACATAAGAAATAACATACTACTTAGAATATATATCCCTCCTAGATTAATATGTATTTATTTCCTCAAATTTCTTATTCTTTTTAATCATAGTTAAGAATATATTTACTCTTTAGACAATCCATTCAATAGGTCTAGTCATCTAATCCCTTAACTCTGATTCAAAGCATTTTATATATATACTTTTCTTGAATTCAGTCACATTTAAGTATCTAAAACATTTCATCCCTCTTAGAGTGATATATTCCAGAATTTTTCCATTTCTTTAACCATATTCAAACACATGCTTCTTTTTTAAGTATTCCCTCTGATATGTCCCATCATCTATTTTCTTAGTTTCCATCTTAATCTTTTTTCTTTGCCCAAAGTCTTTCTTAATCAATGTACTTTGCTGAATCAAAAGGTTTTCCCATATGATCGTAAGTGTTGCTGTTGATATAGAGAGTAAATCAATGTCTCTGTCATGGGCATTTGCCCACTTCTTTTTATTAGAAATCTTCTTCCTTCCTTTTCTCTCCACTTCTTTTGTCACTTTTTGTCTCGATGTTGAAATGTAAGTTGTCTTTTCTTCCACTTGAATTAAATCATACTCTTTTATTTTATAGAAGTCCATCTTTAAGTCTTTATCCTGGGATTTATATTCAGTCATCTCTGCTGTATTCTCCTGGGGGTATTTTTGGAGTAAAATTAAATTGGGGATAAGTTGATTTATACTTTCAAGTTTGTTTTGTATTTCTTTGTGGTTTGAGATCATTGTTCTTTGAATTGCTTGCAGTTTATCATATATTTCCTCTTGTAAAGCATACATTGTTTCTGTAAATCTCACTTTATCTAAACAGCTGTGTTTATTAAGACATTGAAGGCCACAGGAAGAGATTTTATAGTCCTCATCCACCAGTAGGTGTCAGCGTTGGATCATTTTTTAATTCTTTCTAGTCTTTTTCCTCCTCAAAAAGTTAGATTCGTGGCTTCCAATAGCCAAAAGGGTGGGGAGAAAACCCCTCCCTTTTTCACTCTCGGAGGTATTTTTGCTTTTGGAGAGTTCTCTTTTTCAGGAAAATAGGTAGGATAGAGAAAATCAGTTCTTACCCAGCTTCAAACGCACTGTTCACAATCAGCTTAAGTAGAGCTTTCGACTTCCGTTGCTTGCAGCTGGGCTAGACAATGGAGTTAGCTAGCCTTTCTCCTGTTGGTTTCTGGGAGGCTTCTCCTGGACCGATCGGGGAGACCGCCGTCTCTCCTAGGTCCCTGGGACTACCTTCCTTCATTGCCACCTCTCCGGGGCGGCTTCTGGCCCATTTAGGGTCCCCAAACAGGAAGAAACTCAGCTGAAGAGCTCGGCATCCCGAATCTCTCAGCTGATTTCACTGGTCGCATGAACCGGAAGTCAAAAACATTTTCTGCTTAAAAATGACTGTAACTAGTTAAGAACTGATCAATTATCAGAATATTCTATGTTAGAATTTGAAACTAAGGATATTTGGACAATGGAAGGCAGAGGAAAGGGGTAAAAGTTGTATGACTGTCTGGGATTTCTGGCTATAGAGAACTGCTATATTCTTATTTGTCAACATGTAGCATTCATCATCCCCCCAAAGCTCAACCGTACCTCACCGTGGTGGTAGTGGTGGGTTAATAGTATAAGCCTATTATACTGGCCAACACAGCTGTGGCCTGAAGAAGCACCTGGCAACCTACTCCAGTTTTCCCTGCCAAAAAATCTTTATGGATCGACTCAAAATGTGGAAGATATGGTATTGAGCAGTGCGTTCCCCTGGCTCGGAGGTACCAATAAAGCTACAGGGGAAGAGCAAACAGTCTGTCATAGTAGCAGGAGCATCCATGACACAGATGGGGTAAATCCTAATGGCCCCCCAGCTGTTGACACACAGCTCCTAGTGAAAAGAGATCTCTCCGCTGTTCAAAGATCTTCAAACTAGGAACATGGAATGTCAATGGCTTAAACCTAGGAAAGCTGAACATCGTTAAGAATGAAATGAATAGGCTCAACATTAATATACTAGGCATCAGTGAAGGTCATTGGACTGGCTGAGGCTTCTTTAACTCTGATGGTCATATTGTATACTACTCTAGCAATGATACCATCAGAAGAAGAGTAGTGGGTTTCATACTGCATAAAAATGTGGCCAGAGCCATAGAAAGTTTTCAAACAGGCAGTGATAGGATTATGGCAACAAGTATCAATGGAAAACCTCACATGACAATTCTGCAAGTCTATGCTCCAACTGCAGATTGAACAGTAGAAAACATCAAAGAATTCTATGCTGAAATTCAGGAAACTGAAACAAACACCAAAGAAAGTCATTGTCTATATTATTGGAGATTTCAATGCAAAAGTGGGAGAAATGGAATTAACAGGGATCACAGGCAAGTTTGGCCTTGGTGAACGAAAAGAGGCAGGAGAATATCTGATTCAACTATGCCACGAACAACAGCTAAGAATAATGAACACGTGGTTTGAACAACCCAAGTGGTGACTATACACTTGGACTTCACCAAATGGAGAACACTGAAACCAAATTGACTACATATTATGTCAAAAGAAGTGGAAAAGTTCCATCCTCGCCATGAAAATGTTCCCTAGTGCAGATTGTGGGTCAGACCATGAAATGTTAGCTGCCAAGGTAAAGTTCAGGTGCTGCAGTGTCAAACAACCACCCATGATTCATAAATTTGACATTGAGAAGATTCCCCCAGCATATGCAATGGAAGTAAAGAACAGATTTGAACTGCTCGACATCACAGAAAGACAACCAGATGAGCTATGGGAGGAAATAAAAAGAACTGTCACTGAAGTAGCCAAAGAACATATTACATACAAGAAACCAACAAAATTGGCCAGATGGATATCAGAAGCTACAACCGAGACTGCAGAAGAGAGAAGGAACGCAAAAGCCATTGGTGACAGGGAAGAAATGGGAAGACTAAATACAAAGTTCCAGAGAGAGGCAAGAAAAGATAAAGAATAGTACTGAGCTGAGCAATGTAAGAAATGGAGGAAGCAGCCATACACGCAGGTCATGCAAGAGAGTGTTTCACTTATGTGAAGAAGGCCAGAAACCCTTTTATGGCAAGGCTATGGTCAGAGGATGTGATGGGCAGGAATTGCATGACCAACAAGCAATCAGAGAAAGATGGTAGGAATATGCAGAACAACTTTACACAAACAAAAAACAAGGCCAAGCCATAAGAGGAGAAGCTGACCTACCAGAAATGGAACCAGATAGCCTGCAGGAGGAAGTAGTGTGGCCACTCAACCAGTTGCCTAACCGCAAAGCCCCAGGAGTTGCTGGAATTCCTGCAGAGTTGCTGAGACCACTGCCAACAAAAGCACTGATAGCACTTTGCCAAAATGTATGGAAGACTGGTCAGTGGCCAAAAGAATGGAAACGGTCAATATTTATCCCAATACCAAAGAAAGATGATATGAAAGACTGCTTCAACCACCGAACCATAGCCTTGGTACCACATGCGAGTAAAATTCTCTTGAAAATAATCCAGCAAAGTTTGAATCCAACCACCAACAGAGAACTACCTGATGTACAAGCAGGATTTCAGAAAGGAAGAGGAATCCATGATCATATTGCCAATCTATGCTGGATGATGGAAAAAGCAAAGGAATACCAAAAGACCTCTACATGTGCTTCATTGACTACACAAAAGCCTTTGACTGTGTTGACCATGACAAGCTCTGGAACTGCCTCAAAGAACTGGGAATATCACACCACATCCAGTCATTGTACTCTGATCAGGCAGCCACTGTAAGAACGGAATGTGGAAACACAAAATGGTTCAGAACTGAAAAGGGTACTTGGCCAGGTTACATCCTGTCACCTACTGTATACTATTCAACATGTACACAGAAATAGATATGAGAAATGCACATTTGGAGGATTCTACCATTGGGGTTAAAATCAGTGGTATCAACAACCTCCAATATGCAGATGATACACCATTGCTTGTGGAAAGCAAAGAGGATTTGGAGGGGCTAATCCTGAGAGTCAAAGATGAAAGTGAAAACTTTGGACTGCATCCTAACATCAAGAAAACAAAGATAATGACAACTGCAGAGAACACACAGGTCAGAGTGCAGAGCAACAATGAGACCATCAAAACAGTAAAGGAATTCATCTTCCTGGGCTTTAAAATCGACCAAAGCCCTGAGATCAGAAGACATATAACACTTGGCAGAACTGCAATGTCTGCCATGAATAATATCTGGAAGAGTAAAGATATCAGCCTCACAAACAAATGTAGATTAGTTAACGTAATAATTTTTCTAATTGCTACTTACAGTATGGCTGAAAAACTTGGACTCTGAAAAAGGCAGATAGGAGAACGGTGGATACCTTTGAACTGTGGTGCTGGAAGCGACTATTATGCATCCCATGGACTGCAAAACTAATGAACAAAGAAGTCCTAGACCAAACCTCACCAAAAATATCACTTGAAGGCAAGATCGCCAAACAGAGGCTGTCATACTCTGGTCATGTCATGCAAGCTGACTCACTCGAAAAGTCAATCATGCTGGGAGTAATCAACAGAAAAAGTAGAAGTGGCCACCCTAGTTAGTACCTGCTGGTTGGACACTATAAAGGATGACACCAGGATGACTGTGGTGGATCTGAAGGAGACAGTGTGAGACAGAGGGACATGGAGAGTGCTGCTCCATAGAGTGGCTGAGGGTCAGAAATGACTGAATGGCTGATGATGAATACTCATCAAGCATTATCTGTCAAAAACATGGTAGATTACTTGTTTTTGGATCATAAATATACCCCTCCTGGTCCTATTTGATCATTTAGCTGCATTCAGTATCATTCATCACAACATACCTAAGACTGCCTGCAAGGGTTGGTGACTAGAGGCACTGTTTCTGACTATAATTCAAAGTATTGTTTTCATCCTTAAAAGCCCTATCAGGTTTGCCTCTTAAATATCTGGAGGACCACCTTCTATTGTTAAAACCATCCTGTCTGATGCACTCATCTCAGTTGGTGATGTTACTGTATCTATCTCCAGTGTGTAAGAAACATGATTGATGGGATTCAGGGGCAGCATGTTTTTGTTAAGATTTCCAGCTTATGGAATAGTTTCTCCAAGGTCAGACTAGTGCTGATCTTCCATTAATGTTTTCTTTAAAAAGAAATTCAGAAGTGATGCTTTTTATTTGATTATAGTATATTCATAGACCACTGGCTTTAAAGCATAAGGTCTGTCTACTTCTGCGATACCTATGCTGGTCCCCTTTTCTAGACCAAGCCATATATACTGGAGCTCATTCTGCCACTTTCCTATAGGCAGAAGGCCCTTGTTCTGCAGATTAAAGGAAAAGTTTTCCAACAAAACATTCTGCTACTCTGTGGGCACAATTATTAGGCAAGTTGTATTTTGGAGGATTAATTTTCTTATTGAACAATTACAGTGCTCTCGGTCAATCCAAAATGTTAATAAACCTCAAACCTGAATATTTAAGAAAGTAAAAGTGAGGTTTTGGCTTTCTTAGGAGAATATCTATGTGTGCACAATTATTGGGCAACTATTAGTGTGCAGAATTATGCAACTAAATGAAAAATGAAAATTTGTCCATCTCACTTGTTTATTTGCATCTGGTTAAAGTGAGAATGATAAACAAACAACGCAAAATGTACAAATAAACATTTCTGACATTTCAAAAAAAAATATCAGTGACCAATATAGCCACCCTTCTTTTCAATAACAGGCATAAGCCTTCCATTCGTGGACTCTGTCATTTTCTTGATCTGTTGACGATCAACGTTTTGTGCAGCAGCAACCACAGCCTCCCAGACACTGTTCAGAGAGATGTACTGTTTTCCTTCACCATAAATCTCCCATTTAAGAAGGGCCCACAATTTCTCAACAGGATTTAGGTCAGGTGAGGAAGGGGGCCATGTCATTATTCTTTCATCTTTAAGGCCTTTACTGGCTAGCCACGCAGTGGAGTACTTCAATGCATGCGATGGCGCATTCTCCTGCATAAAAATCACGGTCTTCTTGAAAGATCCAGACTTTTTCCTGTACCACTGCTTGAAGAAAGTGTCTTCTAAAAACTGGCAGTAGGTTTGGGAGTTGATTTTGAGTCCATCTTCAACCCGAAAAGATCCAACTAGCTCATCTTTAATAATGCCTACCCATACCCCACCTCCTCCTTGCTGGCATCTGAGTCAAAGTGGAGCTCTGTGCCCGTTACTGATTCAGCCACGGGCCCATCCATCTGGTCCATTAAGAGTCACTCTCATCTCATCAGTCCATAAAACCTTTGAAAAATCTGTCTTCAGATATTTCTTGGCCCAGTCTTGCCATTTCAATGTATGTGTCTTTTTCAGTGGTGGTCTGGTTTCAGCCTTCCTTACCTTGGCCATGTCTCTGAGCACTGAACACCTTGTACTTCTGGGCACTCCAGGTAGGTTGCAGTTCTGGAATATGACACCACTGGAGGATAATGGGTTCCTGGTAGCTTCACGTTTGATGCTTCTCAAATCTTTTGGCAGTTAATGTGCGTCTTTTTTTCTCAACACTTTTCTTGTGACCTTGTTGACTATTTGCAACAAAACGTGTGATGGTTCTGTGATCACGCCCCAATACCTTAGCAATTTCAAGAGTGCTGCATCCCTCTGAAAGACGTTTTACAATGTTTGACTTTTCAGTCAGTTAAATCTCTTTTTTGGCCCATTTTGCCTGAGGAAAAGAAGCTGCACACCTTGATATAGGGTGTTGATCTCTGTAGGCCACACCCTCCCTCATTACACAAATACACATCACCTGATATGCTTATAGACACTAACCATTAAGCTTATACAGCTTAGAGGTAGAAAATATGCATGAAAATGATATGGTCAAAATACTCACTTGCCCAATAACTGTGCAGTGTAATTCCAGGATGCTACGAAGTAGGAAAGTCACACCATACACATTTCTACTAATATTCACATGAATTTTTAAAGCAGATATCTTATGGTTCAATGTTTGGGGATCTGTAAATTTTAACAATAGGTATTTTTCTGTATATTTCAAAAAAGGTTGTTGCCTGTCAATGTTCAAGTCAAATAAAAGAGTGAGCAACCATTTATCGTGTTTCCCCGAAAGTAAGACCTACCCTGAAAGTAAGCCCTACTTAAGAGCCTGCCCAGCCAGCCAGCCGCTAATTCCATCTGGTTGCTACCATAGACATGAAGTGAGGAAGCTGCCAATGCCGCTGCCACGAGGTGAAGCCAGTGGGAGAGGGGGGATTTGACCCACGCACCTTGCTTACCGGTAGCTTGCTGCAGGCTCCACGCCACCCCACTTTTTCTGCAGCCGAAACTTGAAATTGATTGATTGAACTTTTTTTTTTTAGTCCCACAAACTTCTTTTGTTTCCCTACACATGGTAGTGGAGAAACGCAGTGGGGCTGGAAATCAGGTAAGCAAAGAAATGCTTGGGGGAAGCGAGGGCATCTGGACAGTGGTGGGGCAAGCTCTCCAACTCCATGGCAGCAGAGAAATGCGATGGAGCTGTAAAGCAAGTGACAAGGTGCTGAAACAGGCCCGTCTCTCTCCCGCAGCTGCCCAGGCCTGCTGGAGGGAAGGCTGGCATGTACCATACCAATACTGAAATGGGGCGGCATTCTGGTTCTGGCAGAAAAGGGTCAGCTGGCATGGGCGCTGTAGGCAGGATGCCCGCTCACTTCACCCTCCCTTCCCAACCCTCTGGGGCTCTGCCGGCGCTTTGGCCCTGGCCTGCCACCTCCCTGCTCACCTCTTGGGCGGGCCAGGCCAGGAAGACAGCCACCCCAGCATTCTCAGGGCAAAGGCCCCCCACTCTGCCCAGAGGAGCATCGGCCTGGCCGGCACCGCCTTGGTGCCCTTCCCGCCACCGCCCAGCACAGCCACCCCGGGGCTGCAGTGGCACAGGAAAGGCACACGCGCCCGCCCTCCCGCCCGAACGCTGTCATACGGTACCTTTACCGTAGTTGGTCCACCACACACTCCAAGGTTGGCCCATTGCTGCTGCACTGCGTCTCCACCCCATGCGCAGGCCACGCCATGCCCCCGCACCTTCGCTGGTAAATAAGACATCCCCCGAAAATAAGCCCCAGTGCTTATTTTGGCGCCCAAAAGAAAATAACACTGGGTCTTATTTGGGGGGAAACACGGTATGAACACAAAGCACTATAGGGGAAGGTCAGGAAAGAGCTCTTTATTAAGGAAAGGGCTAGCTCATTTTAGATCCTGCCCTCCTCCCTAGCTTAATAAGCGTTACCATCATGTTTAGCTTCTGCTGCTCCTCATGCTAATGGGAATTCATTGATATTACATTTGATAGTGTGATAACGTAAGGAAATAGTGATTAATCAGAAGCTCCCTGGCAAATGGAGGGCGGCTTGTTTGGTTCCTCTACCTTTCCTTCACTTTATACGTGGAAGGGAAATAGGGAACACTATAAAATAAAAATCTCATTACCAATGGATTCAAGGAACTGCGATTTATCCTTGCCAAAGTTAGTTAACAAATAGAGCTATCAAAAGAAGGTTTGAGAGGAAAAGGCGCTATCGTGACTCACTTTCAAACACCAAAATCTGCCCATTACAAATATATCTACCCTTGATTGAGTTGAAAAAGATAAAGAACAGCCCTCTTTTCCAGGTCACATTTAGTGATGATCCTATTTTCTTTCCACATACCAAATTTCTATGAATAGTGCAGGGCAAGAACAAGCTGGCTTCCTATGGACCAGTGCTATCCCAAGCAGCAGTGGCTGTAGTAAATATTCATTACTATTAATAAGACTGGAAGGGGGGCATGATGGCTCAGTGGTTAAAGACGCTGAGTTTGTCAGCTAGAAAGCTGACAGCCCAAGTTCGAGACACGAGTGCTGCACAACAGGGTGAGCTTCCATTACTTGCCCTAGCTCAGTGGTTCTCAACCTTCCTAATGCCGCGACCCTTTAATACAGTTCCTCATGTTGTGGTGACCCCCAACCATAAAATTATTTTCGTTGCTACTTCATAACTGTAATTTTGCTACTGTTATGAATATTAATGTAAATATCTGATATGCAGGGTGTATTTTCATTGTTACGAATTGAACATAATTAAAGCATAGTGATTAATCACAAAAACAATATAGCAATGCTTCCTGAAGAAGCTTACTCTTCCTTGCTCAAAAATGTTGGGAGGGAGGGAAGGGGAAGGAAGGAAGGAAGATTGAAGGGGAAAGGAAGGAAGGAGAAAGAGATTGAAGTGGAAGGGATGGAGATGGAAGGAAGGAAGGAAGGAAGGAAGGAAGGAAGGAAGGAAGGAAGGAAGGAAGGAAGGAAGGAAGGAAGGAAGGAAGGAAGGAAGATTGAAGGGGAAAGGAAGGAGATGGAGAAGGAAGGAGACTGAAGGGGAAGGAAGGAGAGAGATTGAAGGGGAAGGGATGGAGATGGATGGAAGGAAGGAAGGAAGATTGAAGGGGAAAGGAAGGAGATGGAGAAGAAAGGAGATTGAAGGGGAAAGGAAGGAAGGAAGGAGAAAGAGATTGAAGTGGAAGGGATGGAGATGGATGGAAGGAAGGAAGGAAGGAAGGAAGGAAGGAAGGAAGGAAGGAAGGAAGATTGAAGGGGAAAAGGAAGGAGATTGAAGGGGGAAGGAAGGAAGGAGAGAGACTGAAGGGGAAGGGATGGAGATGGAGATGGATGGAAGGAAGGAAGATTGAAGGGGAAAGGAAGGAGATAGAGAAGGAAGGAGATTGAGGGGGAAAGGAAGGAAGGAAGGAAGGAAGGAGAGATTGAAGGGGAAGGGAAGGAGAAGGAAGGAAGGAAGGAAGGAAGGAAGGAAAAAAGGAAGGAAGGAAGGAGAGAGATTGAAGGGGAAGGGATGGAGATGGAAGGAAGGAAGGATGGAGATGGAAGGAAGGAAGGAAGGAAGGAAGGAAGGAAGGAAGGAAGGAAGGAAGGAAGGAAGGAAGGAAGGAAGGAAGGAAGGAAGATTGAAGGGGAAAGGAAGGAGATGGAGAAGGAAGGAGATTGAGGGGGAAAGGAAGGAAGGAAGGAAGCAAGAAGAGATTGAAGGGGAAGGGAAGGAGATGGATGGAAGGAAGGAAGGAAGGAAGGAAGGAAGGAAGGAAGGAAGGAAGGAAGGAAGGAAGGAAGGAAGGAAGGAAAGATTGATCGGTCTTTGGAGAGTCATGTTTTTCCAGATGGTGATGAACTGCAACTCCCAGCATTCCCCACTCTTCCACAGTGCTTTTTAGGGCTGCTGGGGATGGTAGTCCAGTAAGGTCTGGAGACATACACAGATGCCCTCTGAAGCGAAGGGAGGCAGGCCGGGTGGCGCAGGGGAGGCTCCGGCGCGGAGGACGGCCAGGGGCGGAGCACGGCCGGGCAACCAGGAGGCGTGGGGATCAGCTCGGCGCCGCAGCTCAGCTCAGCTCAGCTCAGCCGGCAGCAGCAGCATGTTGCCCGAGCAGGGTGGGAAGAGAGGGGGTGGTGGTGGCAAGTCATGAAAGCAGCGTCCACACGTTCAGGGTGCAAACACCTTGGACCGTTTGGCTCCCCCACCCCTTTATTTACTGATCTGCCACAAGCTCGTGCAAACAAGCCCCGAGGAGTTCTGAACGAGCGGTCGTTTTTTAAAAAAAGCTTTCAGCAAAGAGGCAGAAAGGGGGACTCGCTCACGGCTTTTTTTTCCCTTTCTCGGCGACTGGGAAGGCAGTCTCTTTCCTCTCTCTTTCTCTTTCCTCTTTCTCTTTCTCTGTTTCCTCCCTCTTTCTTACTCTCTTTCCTCTCTCTCTCTCTTTCTCTTTCCTCTTTCTCTGTTTCCTCCCTCTATCCCTTTCTCTCTCTCTTTCCTCTTTCTTTTCCTGTTTCTCTCTCTTTCCTCTCTCTCTTACGGCAGTATCGTCGGGGGTCCCCACCGCCCCTGGCCTCTGCGCGTCCTCAGCCGAACAGACAGGGAGGGTGAGCAGGATGGGAGGCAGTGGTTCTGGCGGCGGCAGCAGCCTGGCAGCATCGTCGGGGTTCCTCGCCGCCGCCCCCTCAGCCGAACAGGCAGGGAGGAGGAGCAGGACAGGAGGCAGCGGCAGCAGCACGGCAGCATCGTTGGGGTTCCTCACCGCCGCCCCCGGCCTGACCGCCGCATCCTCAGCCAAACGGGCGGGGAGGGTGAGCAGGATGGGAAACAGCTGCTCCAGCGGCAGCGCAGCATCGTCGGGGTCCCTGCCGCCCCCGGCCCAGCCGCCGCCCCCACTGGGACTCCGCGCTGCCTGGCCTCACCCTCTGCCCATCGATGGAGCCGCGGTGGAGGCAGCGCCCGCCTGAGCCGCCTGGGGGGGGGAGCAGGAGGAAGGAGAGGAGGAGGGCAAGGAAGCAGTCGCCCTAGCCGGGACTCCGCACTGCCCGGCCTCGCCCTTCGCCCATCCAATGAAGCCGTGGTGGGGGCTGGTGCTGCAGGGCCCCTACCAGCCCCTCTGCCAGCTCAGCTGCTCGCCGACCCAGGCACCCCTCTTGCCCCGGCGCCCGCCCGAGCCGCTTTGGGGGCAGCAAGAGGAAGAAGGGGAGGAGGAAGAGGATGGCAAGGAAGCCGCCGCCAGCGCCGAGCCCCAGAAGGAGGCTCTCCTCTCCTACCTTTGCTGAATCTCCTTCTTCCTTCCCAGCAGCCTGGATTCCGGCGCGCCTTCCCGGCCAGCAGGTCCAATGGTCGGGCTGGCTGGGGATCACAGGGGCTGCTCTCCCTTGGGCCGCAGCTTTCGGGAGGGCTGGCCCGCTCAGCAGAGCCTCCAGTGGGCCTCTCCCAGCAGGGATCCCGGGGCTTCCCCGGGCAGCTCCAAGCCACGAGGCCCTGGCCGTGCTTCTCCCAGGGGGTGGGGCACCCGGGCGCAGGGTCAATCAGGAGCCCTGCAGGAGGTAGGTCCGCCTGAGAGAGAAGAGAAGGGAAGCGAAAGTGCCTCTCTGTCTCTCTCTCTGCAAATGGCGGAGGAGGCCATGCGGAGACAGATGTGGAGCGGTGTCTCGGTTCCTAAGACCATCGGAAATATGTGTTTTCTGATGGTCTTAGGCGACCCCTGTGAAAGGGTCATTCGACCTCCAATGGGGTCACGACCCACAGGTTTATTTATTTATTTGACTTATATGCCGCCCTTCTCCCAAGACTCAGGGCGGCTCACAGCAAAAATACAAGTACATAGGTTGAGAACCGCTGCCCTAGCTCCTGCCCACCTAGCAGTTTAAAAGCATGCAAACGTGAGTAGATAAATAGGCACCACTCCAGTGGGAAGGTAACATCGTTCCATGCACCTCGGCCTATAGTCAACGCTGGCTCCCTCGGCTAAGAAACGGAGATGAGTACCACCCCCTAGAGTCAGAAGGGAAAAACTTTACCGTTACCTTTATTAATGAGACTATCCATTAAATATTACTGAGAATATGGTTAAAACTCATTCTTCTTCAGTTCACTTGTAATAATGTTAGTTTCATACAAGTCTTATTGTTTTATAAAGTCTACTACCTGGCCTTTGAGGGTTTCAGAAGACATGTTCAATCTTCTCTACAAACACCTTGATAGCACCAAGCCATTAAAGCTTATATTTCTCTGAATTAATACCCATGTTTGGTGATACCTACAATATTATTCAAGCTCATCATCGATATTCAATGAGCCATGGTGGTGCAGTGGTTAGAATGCAGTATTGTAGGCTAATTTTGCCCACAGCCAGGTGTTCGATCCTGATTGACTCAGCCTTCCATCCTTCTGAGGTCAGTAAAATGAGGACTCAGATTGCTTGGGGCAATATGGTGACATTTGTAAACTGCTCAGAGAGTGCTGTAAACCACTATGGAGCAGTATATAAGTCAAGTGCTATTGCTATTGCTATATTCACTGGATTCATACCTAGAAAATAGAGTAGCACCTAAAAATGTGGGTTGGACATACCTCATCCTCAGGATGATTAATTATATGGGCAGTGTCAAATAAATTAAGTTCTTTTAAAAGTTTTTTTTTAAGACATGTGTCTTAAATATGCACATTCTTTAGGGAAAAAATTACCAGCATGTAATAATTATTCTGGATCCAAAAGAAGATTAATTCCATCAAAATTCACAAGTTGTAAGATAACTCATAAATGTGCCAACTGCTTGCACTTTCCACAGTGCATAAATAATAACACCATCAGGCTTTGAGTTTCATTTAGCACTATGTATAAACTGGAAAGCTGCACTTGGATTCTTCCACCATCATCCACCATCTCTTTAGTAGAGAACCTACAAAGAGCCATTAAACAACATATACTACCACACAGCGTGTTCCCACACAGACTAAAATTCTTCACAATTCTGACTTATTCCTGCAAAATAACATACTATGAAGAAGATGGCTGCAGGTATTTAGAACAAAAATCACCTCATCACATGTAGATTGGTTTATTTTTTTAAGTTAAAAAAGTGAACTCAAAATGGTGTACAGTAAAAACAGCAATAATGTACATTACACTTTTCATTATAATACCATGAGAATACGTTCCCATATTTCTGAAATGTATTTCCCAATGTCTGAGTGTTAATCTAGTATGTGAATTATTTACTTGTATACAGTGAATGCTGAAAAGGGACTAAAATATGATGTAGTTCCAGTATGGTGAATGAAGCAACATTACTGAACATTCCTGTTACGTGTCTTGATGCACAGTATTAAGAAACTGTAACCGAAGGAATACAAAACTGGAAAAAAGCCTAGGAAATTCACATACTACAAAAATATGAATGGGAAGAGAAATGGCAATATTCAGTGACATCCAGAGAGGCAAATCAACCAAGTGTAGTAGATTAGCTATGGGAATGACCTGCTACTCTGTTTAGGAGAAAAAAGACAAGGAGGTGACAGAGATGCCCATATCAAATCACCTTCTGGCACTAAGGTCACTACATAACGAAAAAACAATAATCTTCACATTTACATTAGAAATATGCAATTTGTATTTTAAACTTGCAGTATTGAATGCCCTTTTATTAAAGAAAAGCAATACTATTTATTCTGAAAGGGCTCTAATGGCTGGAGTTATTATTATTTTAAACCCAGTCATCATGTGCTTTTTCTTAACTCCCCACTGGAACATTTTACAATTAAAATTAATTCCAGTCAGAAAAATCTATTGACCTTTAAGCTTTTAACAATTTTCTAGCTCACAGATCACTGTCAATATTTGCAAATCTTTAAAATTATATTTCACTGGCACCACTTTTATTCCCCATATTAATATTTCTTTACAAATGTATGCTTATCCATATCAGAGAAGAAGGAACAGCTGCTACTCACAGGAAATCTCTGGGGTCCTACAGCAGGTCTTGGCTGGGTTGGGATTGGCAGCAACGGCACTAAAAACAAGGAGCACACCTTTTAAATCAATTTGTTTTAGCCAAAAATCCAGGCCATTTTCATATGCAGCCACATCCACAGGCAGCTGCTATCCCATTCTCTTCAACAGCTGCAGGCAGACAAAATGTGTTAACACCATGCAACAGGGCAATTAGGATGCTGATGGCATAGGCTACAAAATTAAACAAGGCATAGGCAATTTGAAATATTTGTTTTCTTTCACACATTACTGAATGAGGGACAAAATCTTGACAGAACAGCATCAGAGGCATGCCATGATTTCCCAAAATTCCAGATACCACACCAATTCCATTGGTTAATTCACATTAATTCAATTATGCATTATAGTACCATTTACATTTACTAGGAAAGCTCAGTTGCATATATTCCTGAGTAAACATGTTCTATATCAGAATATCATTCACACTGTGTTGTACCTCCTAAGATAAGGCAATCAACTGATTTAAATTTTTGCAAATGGAGCAAATGGAAAAAAGAAGTATACAAAATTTAGAAAAACATGTGTGAAGGAGTCTGAACTGAATTAGCTGTTCTAGAAGTAAGCTGTCAATATATATTTTATATATTTATAAAATGTATTGGCCACCCATATTACCACAGGGTAACTCTGGGAGGCTTACAGTCATAAAAAGTGTATTTATACATGTACATTAAAACATAAATTAAAACCAAATATTAAAATCTAACGACACGTGGGGAGGGCAGGGGCAGAATGGGGGAGGTGGGGTCTGTTGTTACTTGATCAACCACCTTCACTGCGCTGCTCCCCCATTAGGACCCCAAGCCAACTGGCAGAGCCAGGACAAAAGGATAGGAGGGTTGAGGCCAGCCTCACATTGGGGGCAAGATGTTCCAGAGGGCAGGAGCAACAGCAGAGAAGGCCCTCCTCCTGGACCCTGCCAGCCGGAATAATCGGGCTGACAGGACCCACAGCATGCTTCCTCTGCCGGCACGAGTGGGATGGGCCAATCCCAGTGGGGTGAAACAGTCCCTCAAGTAGCCTGGACCCATGCCATGAAGGGCTTTAAAGGTGATCACCAACACCTTGAATTGCACCCGGAAGCAGACTAGCAGCCAATGCAGCTCACAGAGCAGTGGTGTTACAGGAGCCATTCTTGGGGACCCAAAACTGTCCGCACTGCTGCACTCTGCACCAGCTGTAGCTTCTGGATGCTCTTCAAGGATAGCCCCATGTAGAGTGCATTACAATAGCCCAACCATGAGATAACCAGGGACTGAATGACTGAGCACAAGGAATTCTGATCCAAGAAAGGCCACAACTGGTGCACAACACGAAGTTGTACAAAGGCTCTCCTAGCCATGACTGCCACCTGCCACTTAAGCAGGAGTCGCAAGTCCAGGAGAACCCCCAAGTTGTGGACAGGATCTGTCTGGGGCAGTGCCAGCCCATCCAGAGTCAAAGATGACAAAGTCTGGGATCCCAGAGCCCCATGTACCCAAAGCCATTTGGTCTTGCCAGGGTTCAGTTGAAGCCTGTTGTCCCCCATCCAGGCCTGCACAGCCTCCAGGCACCGCAAGAGGGCAGCCACAGCATCACTTGGGTCACCAAGAATGGAAATATATACAACCTGCTTTTACTGCTGCTCATCTAAATTACAAAAGCACATTGACTTGATGGAAATTTCTGCATCAGAATTACTCTGGCAAGATAAAGTAAACTTGTGCTAAAGTTTTATTTGATTATAATTTAAGAATGATATCCCTGAACTCATTAACAAAACTCTAGGTACTGGGTTTTTTCTGTTTCAAGAACATATCCTCACTTAAACCTTCACTTATTATGCTAGGCTATGACATAGTTTTATTTCAGCATTGTTACTGTGAACTCTTTCCAAGGAAAAATAATGTGGCTTATTTTTTTAATCAACCAGCTACAGAAAAATGGTAGAAAAACAAATCATTACAAGCTGTCTTATTCAATACAGCACAGAAACATAACGCCTGGCTTAAATTTATTTCAATTTCTCTTCCATTGTATACCTGAAACACATATTTCATATCCACAAAGATACCCCCTTCCTATCTCTTCCTATCCTACCAGTCTATTCTGCAGTTCCCTTGTTTATTTTCTTTATTATTTATTACATTATGCCACCCATCTCACTGACACAGCAACACTGGGCAGTTTATAAATAAGAGTTACAAACCGCCTCACTCCAGAGGCTCTCGGACATGTACAGGTAGTCCTCAACTTAGAACAGATCATTTAGTGACCGTTCAAAGTTACAACAGCACTGAAAAAGTGACTTATGACTGTTTTTCACACTTATGACCATTGCAGCATCTCTGTGGTCACGTCATCAAAATTCAGATACTTGGCAACTGACTTGTATATTTATGATGGCTGCAGTGTCCCAGGATCATGTGATCCTCTTTTGCAACCTTCAGATAAGCAAGTCAATGGGGAAGCCAGATTCACTTAACAACCGTGTTCCTAACTTAACAACTGCAGTGATTCACTTAACAACTGTGGCAAGAAAGGTCATAAAATGGAGCAAAATTCACTTAACAAATGTCATGCTTAGCAACAGAAATTTTGGGCTCAATTATGGTTGTAAGTCAAGGACTACCTATACAAACCAGTATGAAGCACAATATAACAAAAAAATAAAAACCAACAAAAAATGAGCAATAGCAAACAATAAAAGTTCTGCAGCATTCTACATCCCAACCTCTAATCTTTTGCCCAGTACTATCCACAAAGCTACTGGTGATTTTTTTTTCTACAGTTCTTCCACTAGAAGTCCTTCCCATCATCTAATTCCAGGGGATGAATCTGAGGAATTCTGTATAAAAATCCGCTATACTATGAAAATAAAGGTAATATCAAAAGCCAACTAATACCAAGAAAGACATTTGATCTACGCTGATTTGTATAGTTGATGATGATCAACAGCAGCTTTCTTGGCTTCTATCTCTTTCTCAGTGGTACCTCCAAAGTGATTCTAAAAAACCAAGTACGTTTACATCCAAATACGTGCTTTACTTCTAAGCAATAGGCTTTTCCCATTTAATTTTATATTAATGCCCCTATAAGGATAAAAAACCTTTCACTTTCTTTGAAAAAAATCCTTACCTTGAACAGGTGTTACTACAGTTCCTTTGAAGTGTGGATTTATGTGTATGTTTTTTGGCTGCTGGGATGCCACTGAAGGAGTCATCAGAATTCTTGGGGTTTCTACTTGGGATGGCATATGAATTCCTTGAGAGGGAGGGGGTGATGTATGATGCCGAGTGGGGACAGGGAGCAGACCTTTTGACTGTTGCTGCTGCTGTGGTTGTTGCTGCTGCTGCTGCCGCTGCTGAAAAAGATTCCTAATGGGCTGCTGATGATGAAATATCCTGTCTGAATGTGTCTGAAATTAAAAACAGAAAGTAATATATCCATTACTTGGAAATTTTTTAAAAATGTCCCCACAAGGAATACAGGAGAAGTTTTATATGGGATTAAGCAGATTCATGGCTACTGATAGTACCTACATATTCATAGGGTGCCTTCAAACAGTTTTTCTTGGGGAATAGGCAAATGAAAAGTGGAGACATCCTAACTTTGTTGAACACCCATGCAGACGGAATGCACAGAAGACTGTTTCCTGGGTACAACTTAGCATTAGTTTCTTATACGCATTAGTACAGATAGTCCTCAACTTACGACCATAATTGGGGCCAGAATTTCTGTTGCTAAGCAAGACAGTTGTTAAGTGAGTCGCACTCAATTTTATGACCCTTTTTGCCATGGCTGTTAAGCAAATAACTGCAATTGTTAAGTGAATCACATGGTCATTAAGTGAATCCAGCTTCCCCTTTTGACTTTCCTTGTCGGAAGCCGGCTGGGAAAGGCACAAATGGCGATCATGTGATCCCACGATGCTGCAACTGTCATAAATACATGCCAGTTGCCAAGCACCTGAATTTTGATCACGTGACCATGGGGATGCTTTGATAGTTGTTAAGTTTAAGGACTAATCATAAGTCACTTTTTTCAGTGCCATTGTTAACTCTGAACAGTCCCTAAACGAATGGTTGTAAGTCAAGGACTACCTATATTACAATTCAGAATTCTAAACCTACATTTATCAACAAGATTTCTCTGTTTTCATGATGGAGAACGGCAAGAAGTATCACGAGTAGAACCATCACAAATCCTAAAACAGATTTTCAGATGATAAATCCCAGTTCTCCCAAGTTTAAGAGTCATCAGAATAAGGCTCTGAATCAAGCATTCACATTTAAGCAGCTAAACCCAAGCAGGTGTTCCACTACTTTAATTCCCCACTCCAACCATCACTACTCCATTTAGGGTACCATAACATCTGTCTGGGTTGGCAGTAAAGCAGGCCTGTGATCCTCAATTCTTCCCCTTTCATTGCTGTCTCTTCTTTGTTCTCCCATCCTATGACACATTAATGACCCTCCTCGTCTTCCTCCTCTTCGGGAGCCATACCGCCCTTGTTTTAGCTGTCTTTCCCGCTCTTCAAATTCAAGTAATGCTGCTTTGGCTTCTGCAGAAAGTTCTATTAAATGAAACAAAAGATAATTTAGTATTTGCCAGAAGGATTAAGAGTTATGAACTAATAACAGTTTCACTACAGTAGCAACACCGGCATGTGTGTAAAAACATGCTTGGGATAAACACATGTCCATCATCTGACAAAAATTAAATTAAAATAAAAAAATTAAAATTAACTTATTTTCTATTTTGTGTTTCTAATACAAAGACCTGTAAATATAAATAGAACAACTGAGGCAAAAGAAAGCAAAGGTAGTACCAGTAGTCAGATGCCTTGGGTACAATCCCCAAACAACTGGAGCACAACTTGAACACCACTGGCATAGACAAATTCACCATCAATCAATTGTGAAAGGTGGATAAAAATGCCAAATCCAGTCTGAACATCTGGCTGACTGTGCGACAAACCATAATTAAAAAGAAAGCAAAAAACTCACAAGTGCAGACTTGATGGACCACTAGGTCTTTTTCTGCCATCAGTTTTCTACTGTATGTTTCTACACTCAATTAGCATGGCACGTACATTAAGACAAACTATTAACATTTAAAGAATAAATTTGATTGTATCCTTTTAACTTGCAAAACGAAGTGCATATTTACAGTCTGGCATAATAAAATACTTTATTCTCTCAAGAATACTTTTATTACTTATTTTTAATGTAAGAATAAATAGTTTTACTTTAACCTTTCTTTCTCCTATAATAACTTGCAAAAATTCAGTAATTAATTCATGGATATAAGAAATATACAGGTAGTCCTCAACTTATGACCATAATTGAGCCCAGAATTACGGTTGGAGGTCACTGCAGTCGTAAGTTGAAGTATCATGTGACCAGACCAATTTTTTCAGCATACTTGGTGGCAATCATTAAGCAAACAGCACAGCCATTAAGTGAATCCATTTTACCCAAAGGGTATTATTTTCCGGAAACCGGAAGTAAACATCAGAAACTGGCAAAAAAAAAACATCAAAAATCATGGTCACATGACCATGGAACATCGCAAAGGGCTATAAAGTGAGCCGATTCCCCAGCACCCAAAATGAAATCACATGACCGTACTGTGTGTATAGCCATAACAACTTCAAAGTTAGGTCATAAGTAGGTTTAGGGGTAGTCTGTTGTAACTTCAAATAGTCATTAAGCAACTGGTCGTAAGTTGAGGATGACCTGTATTTGGTAAGATGGGACTCATTTCACAAGTATTCAGTAAAACACAAGAAGCCACTGGAAGAAAGGGATCATGTTATCCTTCTTTGTTCTCTCACCTTTATGATTCATTGAACTGTTGTTCCTAAATAATCTATTTCAAGTTCACACATACCTGCTTTAAAATGCTTTTAGCCCCAAAGATTTTCCTTTTAATTTAAAAAAGCAGCATTTAAGACATACAATGAGGGAAAAAACTATTTGATCCCCTGCTGATTTTGTACGTTTGCCCACTGACAAAGAAATGATCATACTTTTAATGGTAGGATTATTTTAACAGTGAGAGACAGAATAACAACAACAAAATCCAGAAAAACACATTTCAAAAAAGTTATAAATTGATTCGCATTTTAAGGAGTGAAATAAGTATTTGACCCCTTCACAAAACATGACTTAGTACTTGGTGGCAAAACCCTTGCTGGCACTCACAGAGGTCAGACGTTTCTTGTAGTTGGCCACCAGGTTTGCACACATCTCAGGAGGGATTTTGTCCCACTCCTCTTTGCAGATCCTCTCCAAGTCATTAAGGTTTCGAGGCTGACCTTCGGCAGCTCAAACCTTCAGCTCCCTCCACAGATTTTCTATGGGATTAAGGTCTATAGACTGGCTAGACCACTCCAGACCTTAATGTGCTTCTTCTTGAGCCACTCCTTTGTTGCCTTGGCTGTGTGTTTTGGGTCATTGCCATGCTGGAATACCCATCCACGACCCATTTTCAATGCCCTGGCTGAGGGAAGGAGGTTCTCACCCAAGATTTGATGGTACATGGCCCCGTCCTTCTCCCCTTTGATGCAGTGAAGTTGTCCCATCCCCTTAGCAGAAAAAAAAACCCAAAGCATAATGTTTCCACCTCCATATTTGATGGTGGGGATGGTGTTCTTGGGGTCACAGGCAGCATTCCTCCTCCTCCTAACACAGCGAGTTGAGTTGATGCCAAAGAGCTCGATTTTGGTCTTATCTGACCACAACGCTTTCACCCAGTTCTCCTCTGAATCATTCAGATGTTCACTGGCAAACTTCAGACGGGCCTGTACATGTGCTTTCTTGAGCAGGAGGAACCTTGCGGGAGCTGCAGGATTTCAGTCCTTCACGGCGTAGTGTGTTACCAATTGTTTTCTTGGTGACTATGGTCCCAGCTGCCTTGAGATCATTGACAAGATGCTCCTGTGTAGTTCTGGGCTGATTCCTCACCGTTCTCATGATCATTGAAACTCCACGAGGTGAGATCTTACATGGAGCCCTAGACTGAGGGAGATTGACAGGTTGTGTTTCTTCCATTTGTGAATAATTGCACCAACTGTTGTCACCTTCTCACCAAGCTGCTTGGTGATAGTCTTGTAGCCCATTCCAGCCTTGTGTAGGTCTACAATCCTGTCCCTGACATCCTTGGACAGCTCTTTGGTCTTGGCCATGGTGGACAGTTTGGAATCTGATTGATTGATTGCTTCTGTGGTCAGGTGTCTTTTATACAAGTAACAACCTGAGATTAGGAGCACTCCCTTTAAGAGAGTGCTCCTAATCTCAGCTCGTTACCTGTATAAAAGACACCTGGGAGCCAAAAATCTTGCTGATTGATAGGGGATCAAATACTTATTTCACTCATTAAAATGCAAATCAATTTATAACTTTTTTGAAATGCTTTTTTCTGGATTTTTTTGTTGTTATTCTGTCTCCCACTGTTAAAATAAACCTACCATGAAAATTATACAGTGATCATTTCTTTGTCAGTGGGCAAACGTACAAAATCAGCAGGGGATCAAATACTTTTTTCCCTCACTGTAACACTGATACATTCATAAGAAA
The DNA here is from genome assembly GCA_034064705.1 of Bothrops alternatus. Lineage (NCBI taxonomy): Eukaryota > Metazoa > Chordata > Lepidosauria > Squamata > Viperidae > Bothrops > Bothrops alternatus. The sequence continues at coordinate 935,197 of JARGCV010000531.1, forward strand.
AATGTTTAATGTATTTTATCAACATATATCCAATCTTTACTGCAGAATTCTTTCACACACAGCTAATGCAGTGATCCAGCAATTATTTCTCTAGTCCCACCAAGTGTCAAAATAATTTGGCTACCCTTGGTAATAAAATGGTTTCAAATACCATCTTTAATCAGCAAGGATGCTTTCCTCCAACAAAGACAACCTATCATAAAAGGTCACCAAAAAGTGTCAGAAATTACATTTGGAATTTCAACTAAAATATTTATTTCTATTTTAAGTGTTTTCTCAATTTTATTATTGGGAAACTATAACCACTCAATGGAATTCCATTTCTATACCCATAATTCTTAAGAGCAATTAATGCTGAAAGTAATATTTATTATGCCATTTTTACCACATTTTTCACTGATAGACAACAGTTATTACAGATTGCTTAACAACTCCAGCTGACAATGGCCTTTTACAAAAAAAAAAAAACATGAGTGGGAACTGCAAAAGTTGCATAATATATATTTGCAAACTGGTAATTGGATATCATAGGGCTATTTTTACTGGCTATCGCATATTGATGCTGTCATTTATGATAGCAAGGAAGGAGCTATCAAATAAATCACATGTACTTTCAAATATATGGCAGCGCGATGGCTCAGCAGTTAAGATGCTGGGCTTTGTCAGCTGGAAAGCCATTGGAGACCAAAGCATCACATAACGGGGTGAGCTCCTGTCTTCAGCCTAGCTCCTGCCAACCTAGCAGTTTGAAAGCATGCAAATGCAAGTAGATAAATACCGTAGGTACCACTTCGGTGGGAAGGTAACAGCATTCCATGATATTATGCTGGCCACCACATGACCATAGAAACATCTTTGGACAGCGCTGTCTCAATGACCCTTGAAACGGAGATGAGCACCACCCCCTAGTCAGCAATGACTAGCGGAGTAAAATCTGCAGGGACTCCTTTACTCTTTATTTCCAAATATTCTTCTAAGATAATTCCGTACAGACAGCTTGCTAACCTTGTACTTTTTAAATGAGAGGTTGAAAATTAAAAGAGAATTGTTTCCAATAGGGGAAAAGCTTAAGTACAATAAATTTTGCTGCTTCTTAGAATCATCTTAGAGTGATTTTTTCCAGCTGAACTCTAGACAGCTACTCTTTAAAGGATCTCCACTATTTCCAGGCTTAACCCAACTTATTTTAACTCTAACCCTAAATGGCTTTAGAATGGCCTATGAGGCCCTCCTGGTATACAGGTATTCCTCGAATTACAACCTTTCATTTAGCAACCATTCAAAGTTGTAATGGCAATGAAAAAAGTGACTTACAACCAGTCCTCACACTTAAGATTGTTGCAGCATCCCCAAAGTCACTTAATCAAAATTCAGGCTCTTGGTAACTGGCATATATTTACAACGGTTGCAGTGTCCCAGGATCATGTGATCACCATTTGCAACCTTCCCAACTGGCTTCCAGGAAGCAAACTCAATTGGGGATGCTGAATTTGTTTAACAATCACATGAATCACTTAACAAATGCATTGATTCACTTACAACCATGGCAAAAAAGGTCATAAAATCATGCATGACTCGCTTAACAACCACCTTGCTTAGCAATGGAAATTCTGGTAGCAATTCTGGTCATAAATCAACCTGTACTGTAAGTAGTCCTTGACTTACAGCTGGTCATTTAATGACTATTTTAAAGTATGATGGGCTTGGAAAGGGTGCTTTATGGCCTGTAAAGCATTGCAACCATTGTAAAACATCATACCACCATCCCCACAACCACATGATTGCCATCTGGGTGCTTGGCAAACTGTTTAGATAGCGCCCAGTGTTCAAGTCTGTCCAGATCCTCCTGTATCTTAAGCCTTTCTTCTGGAGTGTTGGCTATTCCTGCCAGCTTGGTGTCGTCTGCAAATTTGATGAGTTCCCCATCTATCCCCTCATCCAAATAGTTGAAGAAGATGTTGAAGAGCACTGGGCCCAGAACAGAGCCCTGGGGCATCTTCTTCACATTCTTGATGTATTCACCTCTAATCATTTTCTTGACTTCAGTGTGCTTGATGTTGTCAGCTTGAAGGATATCCAGGTATTTGTAGTAATCATCTTCATCCAGACTCTTGATGTTATTTTTGTAGGGCATCTTGATTCCTTCGGTTTTCACTATTTTTCCCTGTTTGATGGAGAGTGTGCCACATTTGTCCAGTCCAAACTCCACTGCAATATCTTGGCTGTATATACGAGCAGTATTGAGCAGCAATTCTATTTCAGATAGTGTTTTTCCATACACCTTCAGATCGTCCATGTAAAGGAGGTGGGATAGTCTGGCAGATGTTTTTTTATGTTTGATAGCCATAGCCTGGGTTATTCAGTATTGTTGATAGAGGAATCAGTGTAATGACAAATAGTTTCTACTGACTCCTGTCATTTCTAGGCACTTGATTACCCAATCATGTGGCAGGGGGTCAAATGATTTCTTTTAATCAATCCATGCTACATCCAGGTTGGTCTTCCTTCTATTGCAGTTTTCCAGAATCATTGGTGGCGTAGTGGTTAGAATGTACTATTGAAGGCTAACTCTGCCTACAGCCTGAAGTTCGATCCTGACGGGGGTCAAGGTTGACTCAGCCTTCCATCCTTCCAAGGTGAGTAAAATGAGGACCCAGATTGTTGGGGGCAATATGCTGACATTGTAAACCACCCAGAGTGCTGTAAGTATAAAACACTGTGGGGCGGTATATAAGTCTAAGTCAGGGGTAGGCAACCTCGGCTCTTTTATGACTCATGACTGGTCTAAGTGCTATGGCTATTGCTATCTTGTCAATTAGAAGTTGATCTTTTGTTCCTCTGCTATTGGGGCAGTTTCCTTTCTGCTCAGGTGGAAAGAGATTGTTTTCAACTAGATGCTCTTGGACTGCATCAGGCTTTGATTTCTTTGCCCTGGGTAGACCTTTGCAGTACTTCTAATTCTGTTTCTGTGAATACTTTGTTTCATATTAAAAATCAACGTTGATCTGCTAGCCCAGGGGTCCCCAACCCCCAGTCCGTGGACCAGTACTGGGCCGCAGCATGCCAGCAACCAGGCCACACAAACACGCAAAGCCCCATCTGCGGGATGCAGGCAGCACACAAAACCACGCACTCTCCGGTCCACAGAAAAACTTCTCTCCATGGAACCAGTCCCTGGTGCCCAAAAAGGTTGGGGACCTCTGTGCTAGCCTCTCTGTTCTGTTATTTCTGATTCTGGATGTTGTTCTTTCCAGAATTGATGCATTTGTTTCAAATATCCTCTTCTTGTTTGGCTTGATCTGTAATAACAGACCATTATTGCTTTGTTTATTAAGTTTATTTGCTGCCTATCTCATAGTTCAAGGTGACTCTGAGAAGCTTACAGTAAGATAATTACTGAGGATTACCTGTAAATTGCAACTCCCAGCAATTCCAACCAACATAAACTCTGGGAATAAGAAATGCAGGGAACATTGGTGTGGTGGGGGGTGGCAGTTTGGAGAAGTCTGATTTATGATATGGATATCTAAAAACCATTTCCATACCCACCCCTCTGAGCACTGCCCATCAACTTTTGTTACTTGAAACAGAGTATTTGACTTGATGGACCTCAGTAATCCCCAGCAATACACTGTGTGCACAATTATTAGGCGAGTATTTTGACCAGATCATCATTTTCATGCATATTTTCCACCTCTAAGCTGTATAAACTTAATGGTTAGTGTCTATAAGCATATCAGGTGATGTGTATTTGTGTAATGAGGGAGGGTGTGACCTACAGAGATCAACACCCTATATCAAGGTGTGCAGCTTCTTTTCCTCAGGCAAAATGGGCCAAAAAAGAGATTTAACTGACTGAAAAGTCAAACATTGTAAAACGTCTTTCAGAGGGATGCAGCACTCTTGAAATTGCTAAGGTATTGGGGCGTGATCACAGAACCATCACACGTTTTGTTGCAAATAGTCAACAAGGTCACAAGAAAAGTGTTGAGAAAAAAAGACGCACATTAACTGCCAAAGATTTGAGAAGCATCAAACGTGAAGCTACCAGGAACCCATTATCCTCCAGTGGTGTCATATTCCAGAACTGCAACCTACCTGGAGTGCCCAGAAGTACAAGGTGTTCAGTGCTCAGAGACATGGCCAAGGTAAGGAAGGCTGAAACCAGACCACCACTGAAAAAGACACATACATTGAAATGGCAAGACTGGGCCAAGAAATATCTGAAGACAGATTTTTCAAAGGTTTTATGGACTGATGAGATGAGAGTGACTCTTAATGGACCAGATGGATGGGCCTGTGGCTGAATCAGTAACGGGCACAGAGCTCCACTTTGACTCAGATGCCAGCAAGGAGGAGGTGGGGTATGGGTAGGCATTATTAAAGATGAGCTAGTTGGATCTTTTCGGGTCACTGATTTTTTTTAATGTCAGAAATGTTTATTTGTACATTTTGCGTTGTTTGTTTATCATTCTCACTTTAACAGATGCAAATAAACAAGTGAGATGGACAAATTTTCATTTTTCATTTAGTTGCATAATTCTGCACACTAATAGTTGCCCAATAATTGTGCACACATAGATATTCTCCTAAGAAAGCCAAAATCTCACTTTTACTTTCTTAAATATTCAGGTTTAAGGTTTATTAACATTTTGGATTGACCGAGAGCACTGTAATTGTTCAATAAGAAAATTAATCCTCCAAAATACAACTTGCCTAATAATTGTGCCCACAGTGTAGTTCAGTTCAGATTCCGAGAAATTTGTAACTATTCAGCCCAGCTGGTGAACTTTTATTTATAAAATGTCATGGTAACATCCAGAATATGAAAGATTTTTCAAATGGGCAGCTTCATCTACCCAACCTCACATGTCAAACTGTATGGCAGATATATTGATCTCAAATTATTTTTATTTATAATAAACATTTGTCAATTAAGCTAAAAATGAGAAGTACATATAGTTTTTAGAAAAGTCTTCTTAGCCCAGTCAGTTATAAGTTAAATGGAAAATTAGTAAGATGTCTTGCTCAGAAACATCTAAAGGAATAGTACCCAAAGGAATGTTGTAATAATTTCCAGGGAATAGCCTTTCAGGTTTCAGGACCATTTCAAAAGCACTACAGATAGTCCTTGACTTCTGACCACAATAGGAAGTGGAAAATTCATTGTTAAGAGGAGTGGTGATTAAATGAGTGGTGATTAAATGAGGCATCACATGACTGCACCTGATTTTACAACCTTTTACACACTCTTTTTGCTATGGTCATTAAGCAAGACAGCCCATGGTGGTGATTTGCAACCTTCCTTGCCAGCTTCACCATTGGTTTTGCTTGTCAGAAGCCGTTGGAAAGATTGCAAATGGCAATCACATGACTGCAGGACACTGCAACCATTGCCAAATGCCCGAATCACAATCACATGACCATAGGAACACTGCAAGGGTCATACGTCACTTTTTTCAGTGCCATTGTAACTTCGAATGGTCACTAAATGAATGATCATAAATTGAAGACTAGTTGTGAACAGAGATAGACACCTAATGTTTAAAAACATTAGCACCAAAGAGGAAAAGGCAATTTAAGGCTTCAAAGAACTACATAAACATTTTAAAATGTGTCTGGAAAAATGATTATCTAATGCAGATGTTTCAAAACACTATAATATAGCTTATCTTGGTCAATGTGACATTCTATATCAGGTACAGACTCTGAATGAAAACTGGGTTGCTATAATTTCATCAGAAAGTAATTAAAGTATACAATGACTATCTCTTCCTGCAATGGACAAGATGGAAAAACAAAGTTGTTGAGAGATGTATCAGCCATAATGGTTACCTGAAAGTTCAAGGTGGGGTCTAAAGCACTACAGTCTTTAAACCTCTCCTACAATACGAATGACAGATTTATTTCCACCCACTCAGCTTTCAAATCTGCTTTGCCTAGATCAGAAATATACTCAGTTCCAATCAACATCAACCAGCATTACTGAAAGAAGCTTCAAGTTAGAGCAGGGCTTTTCAACCGGTGGTACGCGTACCACCAGTGGTACTTTAGCACCTGGCTGCTGGTACACGAGCCCTAGCCAAGTGTAGCGGGGGAGGGAACCAGCTAAAGTGGCGCCTCACAGACCTGGAGATCAGCTGGAGCTGCAGAGCTTGGCAGAAGCCCCAGGATCGGCGCAGGTGGCGACATGGTAATTGGAGCTTCCGGCACACCCGGAAGAGAAAAAGGAGGAGGAGGGCGGAGAGAAGACAAGTATAAAAGGGGCACAGCGAAAAGAAGCTTTTCTTACCAAAGCAGTGAGGAGAGACAGAACGAGCGGCCTGTTTTCGGGCGAAGGGTGAGTTAGCGAGCGGCCTGTTTAGCAAGCGGCATGTTTTCGGGCGAAGGGTGAGTTAGCGAGTGGCCTGTTTAGCAAGCAGTGTATTTTCGGGCGAAGGGTGAGTTAGCGAGCAGCCTGTTTAGCAAGCGGTGTGTTTTCAGGCAAAGGGCGCGTGAGCGAGTGGCGTGTTTAGCAAGCGGCGTGTTTTTGGGGGAAGGATGTGTGAGCGAGCGGCGTGTTTAGTGAGTGGTGTGTTTAGCAAGCAGCCTGTTTTGGGGGGAAGGGCGAGTGAGTGAGCTGGGCAGGAGCCCAGGATCAGCGCCCGCAGCTACAGCCAATCAGCGCTTCTGCTGAGCCCCCCAGAAGTGCCAATCAGTTGGAGCCCAGCTTTCTGGGAGAAGTTTATGAGAGAGACGGAGGAAAGACTTTCTGGGAGAAGTATGCGTGAGAGACAGAGGAAAGGCTTTCTGGGAGAAGTATGTGAGAGGCAGAGGAAAGCCTTTCTGGGAGAAGTGTATGAGAGAGATGGAGGAAAGGCTTTCTGGGAGAAGTGTGTGAGAGAGGCAGAGGAAAGGCTTTCTGGGAGAAGTATGTGATGTGTGAGAGAGACAGAGGAAATGCTTTCTGGGAGAAGTATGTGATGTGTGAGAGAGACAGAGGAAATGCTTTCTGGGAGAAGTATGCGTGAGAGACAGCGGAAAGGCTTTCTGGGAGAAGTGTGTGTGTGAGAGAGGAAAGGCTTTCTGGGAGAAGTATGTGTGAGAGAGAGCGAGGGGCTTCTGCGAGCGAAGGGTGAAAGAAAAAAGGAAAAAAGTGAGGGGAGAAGGGAAAAAGAAAAGGCATTGATTTCCGACTTCCTCTGTTGCAGTAGAAGGAAGCATTAACATTGAACCTCAACTTTTTACTTTTCCATAGTATTATAAACTAGCCATTTCTATAACAACAAATGAATCTAACAGTAAAACCCAAAATCCCCCCCTTTTTTTAGTCATCAAGTTTTTGACACCTTGCTAAGCACTGGTGGTACTCAAATATTGTCATGTCCTAAAAGTGGTACAATCTCTGAAAAGGTTGAAAAACCCTGAGTTAGTGTCCCACAACACCCAGAAAACCGTAAATTCTACATCCCTCAATAATCTAAAACAAAGTTCATGGAGTTTAATTAGCTGAGAACCTATCTCAGACATATCTTTGAAACAAGACAATGGAATACATTTGCTATTTAATATGTACTTTAGAAACAGATACATACAGGAAAATTATAATTCACAGAATTATTACATCAGTCTTTAAAACAGCAGAATTTCTTCAAGAGACTGTCTATCCACAAGACTTGAAACACCTACATTATTTTTGCATGAGACATCAGACCAGACAATGAAACATCCATGTCTTTAATATGACAGAAGAAATGTACTTCTGAGATAGTTTCACAGCAACATGTTCTGCTAGAAAATTATAACATGTCCTATTTTTTTTATTTAGAAAATTTATACTGCCACCTACTCTCACATGGCGACTCAAGGTGGCTTACATGGATATAAAACACCATATAAAAAGAATAAAAAATAAGAAAAATAATAAAATAATAACCCCACACCCCAGCGACAACACACATTCAAACTAGCCATTTAATGGGCTCCATCCCGCTCTGGGTTCCCCAGGCCCACTGGCAAAACCAGGTCTTCAGTGTCTTCCAAAAGAGTGTTAGAGCGGGGGCCAGTCTAATCTCTGGGGGAATGATGTTCCAGAGAGAGAGAGCCACCACTGAGAAGGCTCTTCTTCTGGGTCCCGCCAGATGTATCTCCTTAGGGGAGGGGACCCGCAACATTCCTTGCCTCCCCACTCTAGTGGGTTGGGTAGATGTGACTGGGAGAAAACGGTCTTTCAGATAACCTGGTCCCAAGCCATGAAGGGCTTTAAAGGTGACAACCAGCACCTTAAATTGCACCTGTAAGCAAATCGGCAACCAATGCAGCTCCCGCAGGAGAGGTGACACATGTGCACGAGGTCTGCACAAAACCATGTGGGCTGATGCATTTTACACCAACTGGAGCTTCTGGATGATCTTCAGGGGCAGCCCCATGTAGACCGCGTTGCAATAGTCAAGATGGGAGGTGATTAAGGCATGAGTGACTGTGAGTAAGGATTGCTGGTCCAGGAAAGGGCATAACTGGCACAAAATCCACAGTTGCACAAAGGCCCTCCTGGCCACGACTGCCACCTGCTCTTCGAACAGGAGTCATGAGTCCAGGAGTACCCCCAGATTACGCAGTGCCACCCCATCCGAGACCAAAGGTGGCAACTCTCCATGGGCCAAAGAACCTCAAACCCAGAGCCACTCGGTCTTGCCAGGGTTCAGTTTCAACCCGTTGCTCCACATCCAGCCCCTAACAGCCTTCAGGCACTGCGAGAGGGAGGTCACAGCATCGCTTAACTCACCACAGGCTGAGACATACAGCTGAGTATCAACAGCATACTGATGATATCTCAGCCCATGGTGATGGATGATCTCACACAGGACACTTCAAATAAGTCCTATTTGTGTGTAGTTTCACAGGATGTCACACTGAGATTCTAACTAATTCATTAGTAAACCTGATTCCACCTTGCTACAACATCAAACTGAGATTTCTTTCAGTATCATCTTTAATCAGCCAATCCTTCCAGAAATGCTGATTTGACTGTGAAGCTGAGCAGACACTATGTGACACCTTAACATGTTTATTCCCATATTAGGAAGAATAAGGCATATCCAAATTTACCAGATTATATTAGTTTACATATATAACCCTATTAAAGCCCTTCATGGCATGGGTTCAGGCTATCTGAGGAGACGTCTTACCCCAATGGGACTAGCCTGCCCCACTTGCTCCAGCAGAAGGGGCCTGCTGTGGACCCTGTCTGTTAAGGAATTCTGGCTGGCAGGATCAAGGAAAAGAGCCTTTTCTTCCATGGCTCCTGCCCTTTGGAACATCTCCCCCCCCCAGGTGTAAGATTCGCACCCACCCTTTGGCCTTCCAAAAGGGTGTGAAGATCTGGCTCTGCCATCTGGCCTAGGGTCCAAATGGGAGCACATCTAAGATAAGACCCCACCTCCCCCCCCCGTGTGCATCTTGCTCCCTTCCTTCCCATCTTTGTCAATTTTAAGCTAGTTTGATGTTACTACTGTATTTATAGCTTTGAAGGTTTAATGTTTATTGGTTTTTAATTATTGTAAGCTGCCTAGAGCAGGGGTCCCCAACCTGCGGTCTGTGGCCCACTACCGGGCCGTGGCCTCCTGGCCACCGGGCCACAGAACAGGCTGGCCAGTGCACGCAAATGTGTGTGTGCACTCACCCCCACTTGCGCCACAACCGCTATGCAAACAGGGCACCACGCAGCAAAAATGGGGCACCACCGCTATACAAATGGGGCGCTGTGAAAACGGCGCCACGCAGTGCGAAAATGGGGTGCCACGCTGTGCGAAACGGGGCAGTGCTAGCCCCCGGGTGGCAAAAATGGGGCGGTGCTAGCGAGTGTCATGCGGGCACTAGCAACGCCCCATTTGTGTCGCGCATGCTCACGGCCCCATTTGCGTATGTGTGTGCGCGCGCGTAAAATGCTTCCCCCTCCCTTTCCCTCCGGTCCACCAATCGAGAAAGGTTGGAGACCTCTGGCCTAGAGTCACCTCCAGGTGAGATGGGTGGCATATAAGCTGAATAAATAACTAAAAATAACACTGCCACAAGACCTTTAACAACTTCCCATCTTGAATACAGGTAGTCCTCAGGTTACAACAATTGGGAGCAAAATTGCAGTTGCTAAGTGATGTGGTCATAAAGCATGAAATTATGTGATGTCACATTACTTAGCAATGACAATCCTGGCAGTCCTGGTTGCTGTTGTAACCCCAAGATGTGCAGCTTAACAATTGGGAAGAAGTGAGGGTACCAGGTAAGGAATGCAGGGGTTGCCATACGGAAGTCAGGGGAGGGCAGGAGAAGGCCAGCACAGGCCACACAGTGCTGCAGGCAGGAGAAAAAGCAGGAGTGAATTACCAGAGCAACCTGTGACACTTCTGCTTGCTTCCCCATTGAATTTGCTTGGGAATGTCACAAATGGCAATTACATGACCACAGCTCCCTGTAAAGTCATATTTGCAAGCCAGGCACCTATGTGCCTAGACCACAAGCACATGTCCACAGGGATAGTATAATGGTTGGAACTTTGAGGACCAATTGTATGTCCAGTTTTTCAGCACTGTCATAACTTCAGCACTGTAACTGTAATGGATGTAAGCTGACAACTAGCCATACACAGTTTAACACTATAAAGGTGCTCTTGAACTGCATATTACCATTGTTTTTACTTCATACATTTTACTTTTCATCCTCATTGCGCTTATAATTCATGCCTTGTGCACAATGATTCGTATTATTATATTATTATTCAGTGATTTTCATGTGCATGTAATATGTTAGTTTGTTGTTGTACCCCAAAAAGAATCTAGTTTTCTGACTATTTCTCAAAAGTCTTACCCAAAGTTTCTGGAATGTTTCTTCGCTCCCTTGTTACGTCTGATAGCCTAATAATTGTCCCTTCTTTCCGTTCAGTTTTGAAACGTAACCGACCAGACTCTTCATCATCTTCTTCCTCCTCATCTGATTCTTCTTTTGTCTCTTCTTGAAACTCCAGATTTTCAATAACTGCCTGTAACAGAGGAGGACAGGATAGAATACTGACCTTCACATTTACAAGGCTTTCAAATTAAAAGAAAACTTTAAATCAGTGTGGGAAGTCCTTCATATGTAACATCATGTATGCTGCCTATATATGGTATCTAAATGACTCTAAATCACAACACTTTTATGTTTACTTCATCATGCAATAATAAAATACCAATCTTTTCTTAAAATTCACACTGTTCAAAATTATAGTACTAGGTGAAATTTCTGTACCCAATGGACTAAAATAGTATAGGAAAAGAATTGATCTAATTGACACATGCTTAAACTCAGCTGATATCAATTATGGCTAAACCACCTTATGGGTGGCTGACAGGATCTGCAGCATGCCCATTCTGCTAGATCGAGTTGGACTGCTAGAGACTCTTGGAAAAAGGCAATCTTTGAGGGAACCTGGTGCCATATACCATTACAGTAAGTATATTTAGGATCACAGCCATAACTCTTAACAAAAGTTTGGAAATCTTTCTCACTGCTCACTTCTTGTAACTGAATAACCTTCCAATAAAGCATAACCAAATAGAAAATCAGTTAATAAAATTCTTGGAACTGTAGTAGCAATAACATTTGAATAGAGGGGAAGTATAGCAATTTCAGTTGGGTGACTTTGGCAAGATTCCTCTGTGCAGTCAAAGCCTTAAAATATTCTATTACTTGGAAAAGAAAGTTTGAATGATGTAAGGTATTGTCTTAATACTCATAGGCTACCTTCTTAAATTACTGAAATTTATCTGTTAGGAATGATTGAACAAGAAAAAAGATCAGTGCTAAGTATTACATATGGTGCCTTTAAGATATTTTTTTCCAGCTTCCAGTTTGTGTCGCGGTGCGATGGGATGCAGGAAGGTAGGGCTCTGCCTTCCGTGCCCGATTTTGCCCTGCTGGGGGCCCTAAAAAGGGCCTAAAGTCACCCTGAAGAGGCAATGAAGAGGGGAGGGGGTGCCTTGTTGATCACATCGTAAACAGCATGTTTGGAACTGGGTGAGAATATTGATCCTTTCTTTACTATTTTACAACTGAATTTCCTGGGAAAGTCTCCCAAGACGCTAAAAACCTCCGAATGTAAACAGAAGTGGTGTTTTAATTTTATGGGGGACAGAAACATACAATACTGAAGTGGAAGTAATATAAAGCTACAGTTTTGATAAATTTGAGAACTGAGATAACTGTCAAGATTTTCTCTTTGAAAAAAAAACCCACTGAGGCGAAATATAAGAAATCAATCCTTTGTTTTAAGAGTGGAAAATGGACTTTGAATGACATCTAGTGGTGGATTTGTGTATAATTTGCTTCCTGGCTGCTTGGTGATTCCTAGCTTGGGAGAACAGCTGCCAATAAAGGAAAGTATTTTGGCACACTTATCACCCTGACCTTCTTGGATTATAAATACCTACTGAGCTTGGACTTTTAACTTCAGGAGCTAGTGGGAGAGAAAGAAAAATTTGACCTTGGACTACGCCTGGCTGGGAGAGACTTTTGAGCTGTTTTCAGAGAGGTTGAACATTTTGAACACTACAAACATTGTGGATTACAACCTTGCCTGATTGACAAGTTTTGGATACTTGAGACAAAGGATTACTATAAAATATTGCTTTCAGGACTGAACCTATACTTTGGAATCTATTGGATTATAAAGGATACATATAAAGACCAGAAAACTAGAGGAAACTTTGATCTACTCTTACTGAGACTGGTGATACTAGAGCAGGGCTTTTCAACCTTTTCACCCATTGTACCACTTTTAGGATATGGCAACATCCGAGTACCACCAGTCGCCTAGCAAGGTGTCAAAAACGTGATGACCAGAGAGACGTCACGTCCGGTAGCATGGCGACGGAGTAGTCTCAGAGGAGCTCCGGGACAGATCTCTGTTTATCTGCTTTTTCCTCGGCTGCCAAGAGCGATTGCCGCCTGGAGGGACAGGCAACTTGGAGAGGACCTTCTGGTGCTTCGGCAGAGGTGAGGCAAGCCTCGGGAGAGCCAGAAATAATCCAAGCTGAGAGTGATCTGGGAGGGGAGAGCTGCCCTGGAGGATTTCCAAAGAGGGAGAAGAGAAAAGCAGCCTCAGTACAGAAAGGGGGTGGAACTTCCCCACCCCCATGGACTAGCGGCGATAAAAAAAAAGTAGGGGCAAATGAGGCTGTTACCTTAACCAGCTGGACTTCGGGGGCTGAAAAGGGTAGAAATCAAAGAGTAGCCCTTGTTCCTTCTTTCTCAAGAGACGCAGAACTGAGGGGGAGAAAGGGCTGAGGAAGAAGGAAGCTGACATTTTGGCTAACACGGAGGACCATACAGCATTGAAGGGGAGAAAGGAGAAGGGAGACACCTACTGGCCGAGAAGAAAATAGACACAGAAATAAAATAAAATAAATAAAGAAAGGCTGCACAGGAAGGCAAGGGATAGGTTGGCAGACTATAGCGTGGAGGAAGCCAAGGCAAAGCTACCAGGAAGAAGAACGTATGGAATCGAGTCGCAGAAGGAAGGTAGGGGCGATATAATCTGAAAGAGGTTCCCTACATTGGGGAGAATCAATTTGATCTGGCTCCCTGATCATAGATGACTCCTATCTTGGAACTGCCTGAATATTGACTCTTATCCCTGAACTGTTTGAATCCTGAGCCTTCTCCCTGAAAGATCAGAATATTGGATCATCATCAGAACACTGTCTGGTGATTAATTTGGTTTATTTTAAAAATCAAAGAAAAGCCTGGCCAACAGTAGGCTGAACTCAGGATGGCCACCAAGCAGACCAAACTGATACCCCCAAAGGGAGCTGCACCCTCCACAGCTCAGCTTCCTAAAACACCAGGGAATAATCTATCTGCCCTCCCATCCTCCCACATACCTACAGGCCCCCAGACCCCCCCCCGTCAACCCAGGCCTCTCCAGCAACGCACATGATGAAAGAACTAAAAGAGATGATAGAGGCATTGGGAAAAAGGATGGAGGAAATGGAGAAAAAATTGGAGGGAGTGGGCACAAGGATGGAGAGACGGTGCACAGATATAGAACAGAAGCTGGAGAAACAAGGCAGAGATTTAGAGAGGAAGTGGGAAGAACAACGCAGAGCGGTGACTGCAGACCTGGATCAAATCAAGGAAACAATACAAACACACAACAAGAGAATGAGAGAAGAAATGGGAAAAAATTTTAAGGAGATCTGGGAGAGGGTTGGAAAAAGGATGGAAGAGGTGGAGAGTCACATGGAGGGACAAATAGCAGAGATGAAAAGTGTGGCTCAGGAACAATCCACTATGATGCAATATTGGCAGATGGCGACTGCAATCAGATTTAGGGGATTGAGAGAGACAGCAAATGAAGACCAAAAGGACCTGAAAAGAATCTTTGTAAAAGCCCTGGCAAAATTTCTGGGAAAGGAAGCCGAAACTATTTCGTGGCAAGTCGACAGAATCCACAGAGTCAACTCATGGATGGCAGCAAACAGAAACCTACCAAGGGACGTGGTTATCCATTTTGCAACAAAAGGGTTCCGGGACTTTATCTCTACAACGTCCTATAACAAGAAATTATATGTAGAGGAGCAAGAGGTGGTGATACTGAAAGAGATCCCCCCGAAGATGTTAAGAGACAGAAAAGACTACAAGTTCCTGGTCAATGAACTGAAAGCACGCGCTCTACAATTTCGATGGGAAGCCCCAACTGGAATATCACTACTCTATAAAAGCAAAAGATACCATCTGAACTCAATCCAGAAAGCCACAGAATTTCTTGAAAAGGAACTGAAGGCGGAAGGACCTCAACCCACAACGAGGGACAACATAGACTGGCTACATGAAAGAGGAAGGAACTTAGAACAACGATCAAACTCTTCAGAAGCACAGAACGCTGCGGCAGCAGAAGAAGTGAAAGGACCGCCGCGGGATGCGACTGCACAGAGAATAGATGGCAATAAAAACATGGAAGCAGGGCAGATTACAGAGTCAAGGCAATTAAGGTCTACTACCAAACGCACAGACCAGCAAGAAAAGATCCCACAAAACAATATGAGCACCAACCCGGATACCATGGGAACGAGACCAAAGAAGAAAGCAGGGGGAAAAGCAGATGCGGTCTGGCAGGAGTATCCTGAAGCCGATCATGGCAAGTAAATATTTGACTTGGAACGTCAACGGGTTAAACTCCCCACAGAAAAGGAAGAAAATATTTCATTACCTGAATCAATGTAAAAATGATATAATTTGCCTACAAGAAACTCACATCAGAGTGGCGGACCAGAAATATTTAACCAACAACAAACTAGGCACACAATTTGTTGCAGCGGCAGCAGGAAAGAAGAATGGAATTGTTATATATGTGAAGAAACACATAAGAGCTACACTAATAGAGCCCGACTCCCAAGGTAGATACCTAGCAATCGAAATAGTACAGGAAGATAAGAAAATTCTGGTGATGGGCATCTATGCACCAAATCAACAACAAGGAAAATTCTACAAATTGATACACAAGAAATTAACACAACTCAACTACAGATCATGTATTATATTGGGAGACTGGAACGGGGTCATAGATGTCGCCCTGGATAAAAAGAAGACAGCACCCAACCCGCAAAAACACTCCAAGTTGCCTAAATCCTTCTTCGACATAAAGGAAGACCTCGAACTGATAGACATTTGGAGGGAAAGACACGGCAAAGAGCAAGAATTCACATTTTTCTCAGACAGACATCAATCATTCTCCAGAATTGACTTTATATTAACAACAAGCGACTTGCTGGTTAACCTAAAAACGGTGAAAATCCTACCCAAAGTACTATCAGACCATAACCCGGTATGGATGGAATTAAGACATGGTCAGAAACCTAGGAGATCCTGGAGAATTAATGAAAACCTGTTTAAATATGAAGAAAAGGTGGCTGAATGCAAAAATGCTATGAAGGAATTCTTTAGCATAAATATGAAAAATGAGACACCTATAGAAATGATATGGGACGCCAGCAAGGCATTTATGCGGGGGATTCTCATCGACATGAATAAAAGGAACCGTCGTAAACAAGAACAAAAAAGAAAGGAGTTAGAAGATGAGATAAGTAAGAAAGAGCAGCTATTAATAAAAAGACCGGAGGACAAAGTCACCAAAGAAGGAATCAAGATTCTAAGGAAACAATTTGACTTGTTGTTGGCAGACCAAGTGGCAAGGAATATACAATACACAAAACATAAGACATTCTGTAATTCCAACAAACCTGGTCGGTGGCTGGCTTATACCTTAAGGAAGAAGCAGAAATCCCGCATAATTGAAAAGATAGAGTACAAAGGCAAGGAAGAATTTCAACAGGACGTAATCAAGAAAGCTTTTACCAAGTTCTACTCAAAGTTATATGCCGAGGAGAAGACACAAGACAAGGAGATAGATAAGTTTCTACAAAATGAAAAGTTATTGACAATCACCGATGAACAAAGAGATGCCCTAAATGCACTGATCACAAAAGAGGAAATACACTCAGTGATCAAACAACTGAAAAAGGGAAAATCGCCCGGGACGGATGGGATAACAGCGACCTACTACAAGCATCTCTTAGAGGAAATGATAGAACCCCTCAGAAAGTTATTTGTCAACATACAAGAAGGAGGCCAAGTTACACCGTCATGGAAAACAGCTTACATCTCTCTCATCCCCAAAGAGGGAAAAGATAACGCACAACCTGAAAATTTCAGACCCATCTCACTACTGAACACAGATTACAAAATCTTCGCAAAAATTTTGGCCAACAGATTAATGACTGTGCTACAAAAAATAATTCACCCGGATCAAACGGGATTTATACAAGGACGTCAGATGAAAACTAATGTAAGACAACTGCTGAACATAATAGAGTATTTGGAAAGGCACAACCAGGTGCCCGCTACTCTCATGTTTGTGGATGCAGAAAAAGCCTTCGACAGACTGAATTGGCCGTTTCTGACAAAACTGGTCGGGGGGATGAAAATGGGAAAACAGTTTCTTAACTCCATACTGGCAATTTACCAGAAACAAACAGGCCAGATCATTGTGAATGGAGACTTAACAGACTCATTCAACATAGAAAAAGGCACGAGACAGGGATGCCCGCTATCCCCCTTGCTATTTGTTTTAACGCTGGAGATTCTACTGAACAAGATAAGAGCGGCAGAGGACATAAAGGACATACGGATTGGACAACAAGACTACAGACTATGTGCCTTCGCGGACGACCTGCTGGTGACAATGGCGCAACCAGCACAATCAGCTAGGAGATTGATGGAGATAATGAAAGACTATGGTAGGGTATCAGGCTTCAAAGTAAATATAGCTAAGACGAAGATGCTAGTTAAAAATCTAGATACCAAAGCAAAACAGGACTTGGAAAGAATAACGGGTTGTGAAATAGTTAAGAAAGTTAAATACTTAGGAGTGGAGATAGAAGCAACGAATGCGAAATTATACAAGAATAACTATGAGGTGCTGTGGAACAAGATACAAACAGATCTGGACAGATGGAAAACACTACAATTGTCCCTGCTGGGCAGGATAGCGGCAGTAAAAATGAACGTATTGCCAAAATTTCTATTTCTCTTTCAAATGCTACCCATACTCAAAAAGGATGTGGACTTGGACGAATGGCAGAAGGGCATCAACAGATTTATTTGGGATGGCAAGAAACCGAGGGTTAAATTAAAAATCATCCAGGATACAAGGAAGAGAGGGGGTTTAAAAATGCCCAATCTGAAGTTATATTACTACGCCGCGGCGCTGGTGGCGCTGAGTGACTGGATCAACCTGACGAACACCAGAATATTGAATGTTGAAGGGCATGGTCTACTATATGGCTGGCACGCATACCTGGTGTATGACAAAAAGGCTGACAAGAACTTCAGGGAGAACCCACTACGAACCCCGTTGTTGTGGGTCTGGAAGAAATATAAGTATCTACTACACGATAAGATTCCCATCTGGACGATCCCCGGGCACGCAATAGGGGACATAAATATATCACAAGGACAGGAAGTGGTGCCCTATAGTAAACTTGTATTGGAAGAAGAAAATGTGTTTTCATTAAAGCCACCAAATACGCTAGCAGATGAAGGAATAGGGGGTACCTGGCTTTCATACTTGCAACTGCAGTCTAGGTGGCAAAAAGACCTGAAGAAGGGCTTATCCCTTACAGATGAGAATTTAATTGAGCAGGTTAGAGAGCAGGGGATCATGCATATCAAACGTGTGTACAGTGTGCTGATAGAAATTGACTCTGAAACTGTACTAGTCAAGAACTGTATGGTAAAGTGGGAACAAGATTTTGGGCAACCTATCACAATGGAAACGTGGGAGGGAATCTGGGTGAGAAATGTAGAATTTACGAAAGCGCAACATTTAAGGGAAAACTTCTACAAGATGTTCTATAGGTGGCATCTAGATCCAAAAAAATTATCATATATCTATCCAGACACCCAGCCTAAATGTTGGAGGTGTGGTAGTATGGAGGCTACATACTTTCATGTATGGTGGACATGTAGAAAAATTTAAGCCTTCTGGAGAAAAATATGGTGGACACGCCAAACCATTTTGAAAAAGCGTATTGAATTTCTACCTCAGGTGTTTTTGTTAGGGATCATAAAAGATTGCACTACCACAGAGACGAACTTAATTCTGAACTTGATCACAGCAGCGAGACTACTGGTGGGACAATACTGGAAAAAGCCAGAAATACCACCTATTGAAGAATGGACTTTGAAAGTAATAAATTTGGCAGAAATGGCTAAAATATCGGCATATTTGAAGGAACGCTCAAATGAACAATATATGATAGACTGGAAACAGTGGATAGACTACATACAAGAGAAACACCAATCAAATAAAATGCATCTGGCTTATAGTTAAATCTTGACATAAGGAGTGAAGAATGTTTACAAAATCGAATTGATTGTATTAAGTTGGATAGCAGGTAGCTTGAACTTTCCCCTGGTTTACGTATACAAAGACTATTACTTACTGTTGTATCTCATGATTTATGTTGACTGCTTTAATAAAAGATTTTTTATAATAAAAAAAAACAAACAAACGTGATGACCAAAAAAAAAAAGAAAAAAGTGATAAGTACAGGTAGTCCTCGACTTACAACAGTTCGCTTAATGACTGTTCGAAGTTACAATGGCACTGAAAAAAGTGCCCCCCAAGCCACAGTCGAGCAAGACACCTGCCTGCCCTCCCGGCGGTGCTCTTCCTCCTGTCCAAGGTTTTCATTATTGTGAGCATTTGTCTTGAGGATTGGCAGCGGGGGTGGGATGGGGGGCTGTTTGGTTTTTATTCCCCCCAGTCTGCTGGGTGGTTGCAGGTTTTGGTCACTTCACATGATCCTGGGACACTGTGACCGTCATAAATATGAATCAGTTGCCAAGCATCTGATGTAAATCACAAGACCCTGGAGATGCTGCAACATTCCAGCTGATTGGCGCTTCTTCTGGGCTCAGCAGAAGCGCCAGGATCAGCACTGAGCTCCACCTGGAGCCTAGTGCTGATCCTGGCACTTCCACTGAGCCCTGACAGCCCTGCAGCTCCAGCCACCTCTCGCTCAGGCTTGTGCGGTGCTGCCACCGGTTCAGCTCATTTCCCTCCCCCACTACCACTTTTCTAGGATGGTCGCGTACCACCTGCCAGGTGCCAATGTACCACAGGTGGTACCCGTACCACCGGTTGAAAAGCCCGTAGTAGAGGATCTCCAGGAATGATGCCTCAAGAAAAAACAAACACCTTTCAGAAAGAAATATATTCTATGCTACAACTAATTCACCAAACAATTGTTGGATTCAAAGAGGACACAAAAATAAATCATGAGACTAAAAACAATTTAAACAATATAAATGAGCAAATCTCCAAATAAAATCTACAACTAGAAAGTTCCCAGATAACGACTACAAAGTATGAACAAATAATCCAGAAATCAGAAGACGAAACAGAGGAAATGGATTTAGAGATGGAAGAGATAAAAGAAAGGAAATATAAATGACTATATACAAACAAAATACTGCAAGACTTAGCTATAACAATGAAAATGCAAAAAACCTTTTACCCCTTAGGTCTGCAAAATATATCTGATGGCAAGGAAGAAGATTTTTAAAAATGGAATATAGAGCTGTTAGGGGAAATGTCACAACTTGGCAGACAGGGAATGAAAAGAGAAATGGAGGGAGAAAGGAGCTGGAAGTTGTTTAAGAAATATAAATGGGCGGAATTCCCCCCCAAAAAATACCCTACCTAAATTGTCTTCCTCATGCCAAGCAATTTTTACAAAAATAGAAAGAAAATTCCTGGGCGATCAAATTGCCCTGGCTTGGAAAGCTACTTGGCAAAGAAAGAAAGAAAGAGTCAGATTTAACAAACAGAAGATTTGACCTTTTAGAGGGGGCATTATATGTTTAAATACTTGTTTGAATAAGATTAAAAGAACGGATGACCCTTAGATACAATTAGACTTTTATAATGAAATATATGATTTAGAATTAAGATAGCAATTTTTTTCTTTTTTTGATATGGGAAATATGAAGATAAGAGGAGGATTGATTTGAATAAAACTTTTTTTATTTATTTATTTATTTATTTGTTTGTTTGTTTATTTATTTGTTTGTTTGTTTGTTTGTTTTGGGTTTGTGTGCCGCTCCTCTCCGGGGACTCGGAGCGGCTAACAACATATATATAACAATAAAATTACAATAAAAACCCAAACAACGATATCTAAAAAAAAAACCAATAAAACACACATTCAATTCAACAATCAACCACAATCATCCCCAGGCCTGCCGGCAAAGATGAGTTTTTAGATTTTTCCGGAAGGCCGGGAGAGTCGGAGAAACGCGGACTTCAGGAGGCAGTTGGTTCCAGAGGGCGGGCACCACAACAGAGAAAGCCCTCCCCCTAGGGCCCGCCAGACGACATTGTTTCGCTGACGGGACCCGGAGGCGGCCAACCCTGTGCGCTCTCACCGGTCGTAGAGAAGTATGTGGTAGAAGGCGGTCCCGTAAGTATCCTGGTCCCATGTCATGAAGGGCTTTATAGGTGATAACCAACACCTTGAATTGGGCTTGGAGACCAATAGGCAACCAATGCAGCATGCGGAGAGTTGGTGAAATGTGGGCACAACGCAGAAGGCCCACAACTGCTCGCGCAGTTGCATTTTGCACTAATTGTAGTCTCCGAACACTCTTCAAGGGTAGCCCCATGTAGAGAGCGTTGCAGTAGTCGATCCTCGAGGTGACAAGGGCATGTGTGACTGTGAGGAGAGACTCCCGATCCAAGTAAGGACGCAACTGGTGCACCAGGCGAACCTGGGCAAATGCCCCCCTCGCCACTGCCGACAAATGATGATCCAATGTCAGCTGTGGATTGAGGAGGACTCCCAAGTTGCGGACCTTCTCTGAGGGGTTTATAGATTCACCCCCCAGGTTAATGGAAGGACAGATAGAAGTGTCCTTGGGAGGCATCACCCACAGCCACTCTGTCTTATCGGGGTTGAGCCTTAATCTGTTAACACCCATCCAAACCCTCACAGCCTCCAGACACCGGCACATCACCTCAGCCGCTTCACTGATATGGCCAGGAGTGGAAATGTACAGCTGAGTATCATCAGCGTACTGATGGTATCTCACTCCGTGCCGATGGATGATCTCACCCAGTGGCTTCATGTAGATGTTAAAAAGTAGGGGGGAGAGAACCGACCCCTGAGGCACCCCACACGGGAGTAACCTAGAGGTGGACCTCTGACCCCCCACAAACACCGACTGCGACCGACCAGTGAGATAGGAGAACCACCGTAACACGGTGCCCCCCACTCCCAATCCCTCCAGCCGGCGCAGAAGGATACCATGGTTGATGGTATCGAACGCCGCTGAGAGGTCAAGGAGCACCAGGAAAGAGGACTGGCCTCTATATAAATGTAATATTGAGAAAATCATAACTGATATATTTCAAATACTGATGGGAAATCAAACCTTAACAAGAGCACGAAAAACAGGATATGGATTAATGAATTGACATTATTGACTTATGAATTGATATTATTTGTATATTAGTAAAATATGATGAAGATGCTTATATTTAACTCTGTATACATTAACAGTACCAAAAATTGTAACAGTGTAATGAGGGGAAAATGGAAAAAATATGGAGAAGGAAGGAGGATCAGGGAAAAAGTACTGGATTGTGTAGTATTGAACAGATTTATATTGAAGAAGTTAATGTTAAACATTTGAACCCAGACAACATGTTGTTTACTAAGCACTAAAGACTGTAATTTTTAAAAATTAATAAAACTTTTACCAAAAAAAATATACTTTTTTTCCAAACCCAATTTTATTTTCAATCTAGAGTTCTGCATTTTCTGTTGCGGGAAGTGCCTCAACATGCTTAAAAGAATAAAAACACAGGCTTTAAATACCAAGTAAACCAACTAGGATTCTAAGAAAAACCCTAACCTGGGTGATGAGCCCTTATTTTAAGGTGATAGAGAAAAAAATGCCTGTCAAACAATCCAGCTAAAGCTCCCACTCCTGACTTCAAAAGAAACTGAGTATGAGGTAAACCTTAAACCCAAATATAATCCCTTCCCTCAAATACGGGCAGTAAAAGCTAAGAGTGGCAGCTAACCTCTTGCATAAAAGAAAATAAATGCATCACAGAAAAATGAACTTATTGCTTAGGTAATAACTGGTCTTCTCATAGACGGCTGCCTTAAGTCACTCCAAATGTCTTGTCTCTATCTTCTAACAAGACATCTGTTCATCCGCAAGTTTGGAAATGTCAAGGATCAGAATTATTTTGGAATGGAGATTACAGTATATAGAACTTATATTACACATTTAGCCAAGATTTAGGCTTCATCACTAACTTCTATGACTGTTTCTCCTTTGGTGCAGGGGAGA
Source organism: Bothrops alternatus (assembly GCA_034064705.1). Classification (NCBI taxonomy): domain Eukaryota; kingdom Metazoa; phylum Chordata; class Lepidosauria; order Squamata; family Viperidae; genus Bothrops; species Bothrops alternatus. The sequence goes on from JARGCV010000531.1 coordinate 958,135, forward strand.
AGGAAATAAAATCAAGCAGGGAACGAGAACTCTCAACAAAACTCTGTAGACAAAGACTGACTTACTAAAATGTCACTCAAACACAACTGAGCTGTTATTTGAGGTTTTTAACATCTACTTGCAAGCAGATAGGTCATGTCTTCTATGGATTAACAATAATTCATGACAATACTGTGAGCAAATGAATGAAACTGTTTCAACTACATATAAGTAATGCTACAAAGAGATGACTTGGTTCCCTCAAAACAAAGTGAAAAAAGATCAAGGATTTTATATCAAGCAAAAGATGCTTTAATGTGGTACAGCTAGCTCTGGAGTACTCCTAAGCCGTTTTGAATTCCTGGTCACAAAGAAGAGTAAGGGAGAAAGTAAGTACTGTGCATTTCTTTCTTGTGTCAAAAGCACTACTATAGACAGGGTTAAGGAAATTCAGATATAAAAAGTAAATGGAAAGTTGGCTAATGACTGGAGTGAGCTCTATTACTCCACTGCTATTTGTAAGGGCTGCTAAAAATGAGAAACAGTGGAGAAGCTGCTGAGACAGGAGTAGCATGTGCACCACTCATCTTCTTACCTCAAGTTTTTCCCTGAAAATGAGCATTCAGGAATGTTGACCATCCTGGTACGTAATTCTTCTAAAAGCTAACATAGGATCATAGTTTCTCTTTATACCAACTTTAGCAATAGAAATATTGACAAAAACAATGCCAAGGGTAAATACCAAACTGAAAATTCTATCTGAAATATTTAAATGTTTTGTTTTTAATATTTCAGCTTTTCTGCAGTACCTCTTCTGACTCATTTGGAGGTGTCTGGGTATCAACAACCTCTTCTAACTCTTCTTCAGCTACATATTCTTGTTTGATTACTTGCTGCATATAATCTTCATCCTGAAAGAAATGCACAAGGAAGCCTTTCTTTTAAACTAATTTTAGTTTCTAAATATATCACTGCTTATTTATTCAGAAGGGGCTGGTATATATGCAATCTTCCTGACTTGTTTGCCCTGATTAACAGACTGGAAAGAAGTCACAAACGTCCATATTTTTGTAGGTTTTCCACCTCCAGCTTTTTAAATCTATCTTAAATACAACTGATTTACATAAACCAGTGTGTATCAGTTAATCAGATTTAAATAGTGAATGGTGCTTAAGAGAAAATGTAATTAACCGTGACAACAACTATATACCTACTTGCAACTAAAACTTAGGATGAAAAGTTGGAATCTACATGGTCGTAAACAGGTTATGAAGGGTGAAATGTAACATTACTTCTATGTTTAAATAACTGAGAGCTAGATCGCCACTAATCCCAAACAGCACATTTAAAATTATATACACATGATGTAGATATTTAGTTTTTGTGTCAATAGTTAATTTAGAAGATTAAAAAACCCAAGATTATAATACATGAAAATAACATAATTATTGCAGTTTTTTTAAAAAAGCTAGGAAAAATTACATCTACTGATTTAAACCATATATATCCTACTCTATAAAATAAAAATTGCTCATATTAATTCCTTTAAAATGTAGGATTTCGGGTTTTATTTATCTGACTAATTTGAGAGCAATAAAATACCTGTTATGTTCCATGAACTGTACTTTCTCATTTATTGTGTCTTATGAGTCTAAGAATAACATACAGCATTTTATTATGTGATTTACACATAGGCTTCAAAGCAAAGATAAAGGACTAATGAATCCATTTACATTTGCCAGAGTTTTTTAATTGAGAAATTCTTCTAATAAATGGTAATAAATCTATTCTCATTTCAACTCAGAGCAATTGATCCAGCAAACCACTGAAACCAAAACAAATTATATACATTTGATCCCCTGATTTTGTACATTTTGTACATTTGCCCACTGACAAAGAAATGAACAGTCTATAATTTTAATTGTAGTTTTAGTTTAACAGTGAGAGACAGAATAACAAAAAAAATCCAGAAAAACGCATTTCAAAAAAGTTATAAATTGATTTGCATTTTAATGAGTGAAATAAGTATTTGATCCCCTATCAATCAGCAAGATTTTTGGCTCCCAGGTGTCTTTCATACAGGTAACGAGCTGAGATTAGGAGCACTCTCTTAAAGGGAGTGCTCCTAATCTCAGGTTATTACTTGTATAAAAGACACCTGACCACAGAAGCAATCAATCAATTAGATTCCAAACTCTCCACCATGGCCAAGACCAAAGAGCTGTCCAAGGATGTCAGGGACAGGATTGTAGACTTACACAAGGCTGGAATGGGCTACAAGACTATCGCCAACCAGCTTGGTGAGAAGGTGACAACAGTTGGTACAATTATTTGCAAATGGAAGGCACATGTACAGGCCTGTCTGAAGTTTGCCAATGAACATCTGAATGATTCAGAGGAGAACTGGGTGAAAGTGTTGTGGTCAGATGAGACCAAAATCGAGCTCTTTGGCATCAATTCAACTGACCGTGTTTGGAGGAGGAATTCTGCCTGTGACCCCAAGAACACCATCCCCACCGTCAAATATGGAGGTGGAAACATTATGCTTTGGGGTTTTTTTCTGCTAAGGGGACGGGACAACTTCACCGCATCAAAGGGGAGAAGGACAGGGCCATGTACCGTCAAATCTTGGGTGAGAACCTTCTTCCCTCAGCCAGGGTATTGAAAAGGAGTGGCTCAAGAAAAAGCACATTAAGGTCCTGGAGTGGCCTAGCCAGTCTCCAGACCTTAATCCCATAGAAAATCTGTGGACGGAGCTGAAGATTTGAGCTGCTAAATGTCAGCCTCAAAATCTTAATGACTTGGAGAGGATCTGCGAAGAGGAGTGGGACAAAATCCCTCCTGAGATATGTGCAAACATGGTGGCCAACTACAAGAAACATCTGACCTCTGTGATTGCCAACAAGGGTTTTGTCACCAAGTACTAAGTCATGTTTTGCGATGGGGTCAAATACTTATTTCACTCCTTAAAATGCAAATCAAACGCTTTTTTGAAATGCATTTTTCAGGATTTTTTGTTGTTATTCTTTCTCTCACTATTAAAATAAAGCTACCATTAAAAGTATAGACTGATCATTTCTTTGTCAGTGGGCAAACATACAAAATCAGCAGGGGATCAAATAATATTTTCCCTCACTGTATGTGACATGTTCTAAGGTAACCTCAAATCTCTTTATTCAGGTTTAGAGTTTAGACAGTTCTCAATTGTCCCAAAGGTGCTTTTTTCAGCAGGCAACTGGACTTTCTGAGAATCTCCATAGACAGTTCTCAATTACAAAAAAAGGGGGTGGAAATGAGTGAGCAGAACATTAATCACTTTGGAATATTAGCACCTTAAAGATGTCTTTAGCAGGTCAATGAACTTTTCACCTTCGAAGGACTTTATCAGATCTTGTCTAAAGCCTGGTTAAATGCTTTTGCATTAAGTACTTCTAACAACTGGCACTGCGGCTCCACCACACAAAGCTGTTTTCTTCCTTAAGGATACAATCTTCAAGGTCATGATTCTCAACAGCCTTCCAGAAGGACAAAAGAACCTTACCTACAGCTCAACACAAATTTTGTCACAGTTTAGATAAAGAAATTGGCAGTCAGTGATAATAGGTCTAATTTTGCTCTGGTCCCAAGAGAGGTAAAGAGATTTCAAATCAGTCTAAAAACGTAAGCATTGTAGCAATGTTATCTCAAAAACTAAAATAGGAGAAAAAAACTCACTGGAAATTCATCTAGAGGTTCATTGATTTCAAGATCCAGCACTTCATCGTTATAATTCTCTTCTTCACCCTGGTCTTCCCCATAGCCTATTTGGTCTTCTGTCAACTCAGCCTCTTGGCCTTCATACTGTCCTTCTGAATACTCCTCTGCATATTCTTCAGGAACATCTGATTTGTCATAACTAATTTCATCTTCTCCATGTTCATACTCTGAGTCTTGTTCAATAGATGGGTCATTAGCATTCTCTGAGAGCTTGAAGGATGTAACCATGCTAGATGCAGCATTAAGACTCACAGTGACATCTTGAGTACTACAATACAGCAAAAAAAGATTGTTTTTAATTTAAACCAACACATTAATACTAAGCACATGGATTTTGAATGGAATGCAAGTCTCCACATTAACAAGAAAAAAATTAATTGACGTGCTCTACATGGAGCTGCCCTTGAAAAATATATGGAAGCAAATGCAGCAGCCCACATGGTTTTGTGCTGGCCTAGGTTTGCATGTGTCACCTCTTCTGCAGGAGCTGCATTGGCTGTTGATTTGCTTCCAGGTCCAATTCAAGGTGCTGGTTGTCACCTTAAAACCCTACATGGCTTGGGACCAGGTTATTTGAAAGACCGTCTTCTCCCAGAAACATCTACCTGACCTACCAGAGAGGGGAGGCAGGGAATGTTGCAGATCCCCTCTCCTAAGGAGGTACAACTAGTGGGACCAAGAAGAATGGCCTTCTCCATGGTGGCTCCCTCCCTTTGGAACATCATCCCCATGGAGATTAGACTGGCCCCCACTTTGACACTCTTTCGCAAGGCCCTGAAGACCTGGTTTTACCAATGGGCCTGGGGAACCCCGAGTGAGACGGAGCCCATCAAATGGCTTGTTTGACTATCGCCAGGGGGGGTGGGTTATCACTTTTTATTGTTTTTAATATGAGAATTTTATCTTTGTAAGCTGCCTGGAGTCACTGAGAGTGAGTTAGGCAGCCATACAAATTTCCTTAAATAAATAAATAAATTTGATTTCATGCCACAAACTCACAATATGCATATTTATATTACTGTTTATCACCAATTGTAGACTATTTGACCAAAGGGATCAAAGCAACCACACAGTGCATTCAGAAAGTATTCAGACCACCCTTCACTTTTCAATTTTGTTATGTTGCAGCCTGATTCTACAGTTGTTGAAATTCATTATTTTTCTCATTAATCTACACTCAGTACCCCATAATGACAAAGTGAAAACAGAATTTTAAAAAATGTCTGTAATTTTTTTTAAAAGAAAAAACTGAAATATTACATTAGCATAAGTATTCAGACCCTTCACTCAGTTGAAGCATCTATGGCAGCAATTACAGCCTTTGAGTCTTTTGGGTATGACGCGACAAGCTTTGCACACCTGGATTGGGGGATTTTGTGCCATTCTTCCTCGCAAATCCTCTCAAGCTCAATCAGGTAGGATGGCGACCGTCGGTGGACAGCCATTTTCAGGTCCCTCCACAGATGTTCAATAGGGTTCAAGTCAGGGCTCTGGCTGGGCCACTCTAATACATTCACAGAGTTGTCCCTAAGCCACTCCTGTGTTGTCTTGGCTGTGTGCTTAGAATCGTTGTCACGTTGGAAAGTGAACCTTCGGCCCAGTCTGAGATCCTGAGCACTGTGGAATAGGTTTTCATTGAAGATATCCCTGTACTTTGCTCCATTCAGCTTTCCCTCAACCCTGACCAGTCTTCCCAGTCCTTGCTGCTGAAAAACACCCCCACAGCATGATGCTGCTGCCACCATGCTTCACTGTTGGGATGATATTGGGCAGGTGATAAGCAATGCCTGGTTTCCTCCAGACATAATGTTTAGAATTGAGGCCAAACAGTTCAATCTTGGTTTCATCAGACCAGAGAATCTTGTTCCTCATAGTCTGCGAGTCCTTCAGGTGCTTTTTTGCAAACTCCAAGCGGGCTTTCATGTGTTTTGCACCGAGGAGAGGCTTCTGTCTAACTGCTCTGCCATAAAGCCCAGATCAGTAGAGGGCTGCAGTGATGGTTGTCCTTCTGGAACTCTGTCCCATCTCCACACAAGATCTCTGGAGCTCAGTCAGAGTGACCAACAGGTTCTTGGTCACCTCTATTACTAAGGCTCTTCTCCCTTGATTGCTCAGTTTGACCGGGTGACCGGCTCTTGGAAGAGTCCTGGTTGTGCCAAACTTCTTCCATTTGAGAATTATGGAGGCCACTGTGCTCTTAGGAACCTTCAGTGCAGCAGAAAGTTTATTGAAGCCTTCCCCAGATCTGTGCCTTGCAATAATCCTGTCTCTGAGCTCTGCAGGCAGTTCCTTTAACCTCGTGGGTTTTGCTCTGCTACAATATGCATTGTCAGCTGTGAGGCCTTGTATAGAGGTATGTGCTTTTCCAAATCATGTCCAATCAATTTAATTTACCACAGGTAGACCCCAATCAAGGTGTAGAAACATGTCAGCAATTATCAAGAGAAATGGGAGGCACCTGAGCTAACTTTCAAGTGTTGTTGCAAAGGGTCTGAATACAGGTAGTCCTCGACTTACAACAGTTCGGTTAGTGATCATTCAAAGTTATAATGGCACTGAAAAAAGTGACTTATGAGCATTTTTCACATTTATGACCGTTGCAGCATCTCCATGGTCACGTGATTTACATTTGTATGCTTGACAACTGACTCACATTTATGGTGGTTACAGTGTCCTGAGGTCATGTGATTACCTTTTGCAACCTTCTGACAAGCAAAGTCAATGGGGAAACCAGATTCACTTAACAACCGTGTTACTAATTTAACAACTGCAGTGAATCACTGAACAAATGTGGCAAGAAAAGTCATAAAAAGGGACAAAACTCACTTAATGAATTTAGCAACATAAATTTTGGACTCAATTGTGGTTGTAAGTTGAGGACTACCTGTACTTATGCCAATGTGATATTTTAGTTTTTTCTTTTTAATAAATTTACAGACATTTCTAAAATTCTGTTTTCACTTTGTCATTATGAGATACTGAGTGTAGATTGAGGAAAAAAATGAATTTCAACAACTGTAGAATCAGACTGCAGCATAACAAAATTGAAAAGTGAAGGGGGTTTGAATACTTTCTGAATGCACTGTATGTTCTAACAGGTTAGCCTGGTATGAAGTAAAGGGTAACTAAGCAAGGTGCATTCAGTTTTAAAACCCAGGCTAACAAATATATGCAGAAGGTGATCAGCATCTATTTTCCACTTAGTGCAACATTAGTTATCCATTATACAAGCTGCATTAATACTGCCAAGCACCAATGTTTTGGATTTACAAGTTACTGTAATAAAATATTTTTAAACAGGGTATGCCTTAATATACTTCAATATGCAGGAATTTGCATTTAGTCCTTATAAGCATCAACATCTCCAATTTGAATTGTGTCCTTAATAGGTCCTATCTAAAATTTGAAGAGCAATCAAAAGTTTTCTGACAAAAATGTCCATAAAGGCCTATAAATTCAGCCAATTAAAAAAGAATAGTTGAGGGGGTTTGCCAATAAAACATACCAACTTTCAATGCATAAAGTAATGATTCTCTAGGAGTTTCTTTTTACTCTCTGTCCAAAAACTATATATTTTTTTGTTTATATCCTGTCTGCCCTTCAGGAACTCAAAGCAGCATATGGGGCACTCCCTCCTTTATTTCCCTCCCCACAAACAACTATAACCCTGGGAGGTAAGTTGGGATGAGACAGTGTGATTAATTCAAAGTCACCCAGCGAAATTCCATAGCTGAGGGTGGAACTAAACTTGGATCTTCCCGATGCCATTTTAATTGGTCAATCATAAAAAACATGGCATGCAAGTCATGGAAATGAACAAATTAGAAGGCAGTAATAGCCAGACAGGTTTCAAAAATGCAGTTCTGTCCTGGCTGTAAAGTTAGTGAGACCACAATTTAACTGTTATAATGAGTTGTGCCTGTCAGCCCCCTCTGAGCAAGCTGATTCCTGAATAAGGAGTTCAGTGTCAGAATTGTTCTGTTGTTATATAGCCTTCTCAATTATAAATATACTTTTATATGGCATTTGCTACAGTATACTTTAATTAACAGGCAGAACTGATTAAAGACAATTATAACTACCAATAGAAGAGAATACTTGTAGCTCAGGGTTGAACTGTGTGGTCTTTGGTGCTCTCAGAGCTTGGTTGAACCAAGCTCAGAGAGCACCAAGGACCCCACAGTTATAAAACTTCTTATAAAACATCAGAGGTTGAACAATTGTGCAAATGAGAAAGAAGTGAGATCAATTCTTTGTTTTAATGTATCAGGCGATACTGCTATCAATCAATCAGAATAGAGCTTGGATAGGGACCTTGGAGGTCTTCTAGTCCAGCCCCCTGCTCAAGCAGGAGACCCTATACCATTTCAGACAAGTGACTGTCCAGTCTTTTCTTAAAAACCTCCAGTGATGAAGCACGCACTACTTCTGAAGGCAAACTGTTCCACTGGTTAATTGTCCTCACTGTTAGGAAGTTTCTCCTTAATTCCAGGTTGCTTCTCTCCTTGATTCTCTAATAGGACTAATTTCAATCACATTGATCTATATTGTTTTTCTCTATGACTGTACATATTTCAGTATGTTCATTTGATTGTATAATAATGTTTCATAAAAATTGCAAGTGTTTTGATACAAGAGTTCTGAAGCCCACTGCACGGCCACAACTGCTTAACACAAAGCAGAAGAAAAATTTAGAACACTTCAGGGGAAACTCTTAAACAAACCCTCAAAAGAAAAATCATGCAAAGGTTGACTGGTTGAATGATCTTATTTCCCACCAACAAGTAGATGGGAAAAGATATACAGTATATTCAAAATGAACAAGAAGGTAAAAAGATAAAATATACTGACAATGTACCCAAGAAATTCAACATGACAATTCAATTAAAAAACAGAATTGTACAAATGTATTCTTAATGCAAATGAATAAAACAGTTCTTAATTCAACTTTGCAGTTAAGATTATGCATACATGTAGCAGACCAGGCATCCTGTTTCTTCTTGGAGGCATTTTAGCACAGGTATTTTTTTAATCAGCTACACTTACTAATAATTACACGCCTAATACTTACATGAAAGAAAAGTTATATAATTATTTGTATTATTTTTATTAAATTTTTATGCCACCCATCTCCCCTACAAGGTGAATATAGCAATAGCACTTAGACTTATATACCACTTCACAGTGCTTTATAGCCCTAAGCGGTTTACAGAGTCAACATATTGCCCCCAACAATCTGGGTCCTCATTTTATCGACCTCGGAAGGATGGAAGGCTGAGTCAACCTTCAGCTGATGAGGATCGAACCCAACAGTCGCAGAATTAGCCTGCAACACTGCATTCTAACCATACCTATTCCTAAAGTTTTCCTAGAAGCAATTACATTTGTGGAGTTCACCACAGTTCTGAAAAAATGCATCTGGGTAATCAGGTCCTATACTACCATTATTTTCTGTTTTAATACCCAACCAAAAATGAGTTGAATTCCTATTCATATACTTGCACAGAAACAACAATGTTCATGTATCACTTTTGGAGCCTCAAATGTTAATGCATTTATCCCTAATAGGACATTATATGTGGTATTCTATCATAGGCATACAAATAACTAATCGGAATGTACTGATCTAGAAAACAAGTTACACTATTTGGTTCAAACAGCAAAACACAAACCTGTAATGTTGATCCTCTTCATTATCACTTTGCAGAAGATCATCATTCAGTTCTTCATCTGATATATCTGACTGAGTCTAAAATTGGGGAAAAACAAACAATCCTTGAACTGATTTTAGAAGCATGTAAAAGGCCATACATTTTCTTTATTTTCCCTGTGAAGTATCCAGTCTTGAAAGAGGAAATCTGACACTAGATAATTCCTCTTCTGTCTCCCTCAATTACTTTCTTCTGGATCTGGAAACAATAATCCCCAGAAGGGATCTGTGGTTGGTAGACAAGATAAAAGCTGTCCTGGATCCAAGAATCTCTTCACTCAGCCCACCTCACAGACTTGTTGCTGTTGTGGGAAAAAACAGTTTTAGTACTATACTTAGACACAAATTGATAAAAATGAACTGATAACAAACAGCCAGGGCTCCAACAGAGCATTTGGAGTTCTTTACTGGAACAGCAGGAGACAGATGATTCTAAACAGTCAGGAGCTGATTTACCTTTTTGCCAGTCAATAAATCTTCTCCTAGTAAGTCATCATCCAATTCACTAGAAAAAAAAGAGATACAGTAATCAATTCTTCAAAACAGTCACAAAACTGCAGCAGTTCCTTTGTCAGTACCATTCTACTTTACCCAAAATATACTTGAAGATCTCAACAGCAATGCAGACTAAAAAGAGGGTAACCTCATTTTTCAGAAAACAAAAAATACACATTTCTACACGTAAGTCAACTAAAGCAGAGAAACAGAATTGCCTGAGCATGGGGTTGGACTAGAACAGGGGTCCCCAACCCCTGGTCTGTGAACCGGCACCAGTCCGTGGCATGCCAGAAACTGAGCCAGCAAACAAGTGAAGCCCCATCCATGGGATGCAGGCAGCACACAAAACCACACCCCTGCCAGTCCGCAGAAAAACCTCTCTCCACAGAACCGGTCCCTAGTGCCCAAAAGGTTGGGGGCCACTGGACTAGAAGACCTCCAAGGTCCCTTCCAACTGTGTTATTCTGTAATTCTGCTAAATGTAAGTTAGAATTCTGATTTAATTCCAAAGACAGTTTCTACTTTAATAGCACACTAAATGCACTCTGAATTCTCTGAAACATTTTCTCCCACTAATACCTAACAAAGCTGAAGTGTACCAAGTCAACAAAAAGGGCCCTAATGTGCAACTTCAGCAGAGTCTAATTCAAAAGTGTGGCTTGTTTTAATTCTTTACAAGATAAGCTACTTTTTAGAGCATAAACCTTTTTAATGAAAAAATGTAAACTTGTTCTGCACAAAGATAGTTGGGAAAATCAGCATACTTCAAGCACATTATGCAAAGACCTAGTTCTCTGGATAAGACTGGGACAGTTAGAGAAGAGGATGCCCAAGCAGCAAAGTGGACAGACTCAATTACAGTGGATATGAGTACACTGTTGGGAGACCTGAAAGACCAGGTTAGGGACAAATTCTCAAGGAGAAAATTTATGTGGCCACTAACAGTCAACACTGATTTGATGGCACATCATTAAGCATCAGCCAAAAGAAGATTGTTAAACTTTAATTAACCCAAGTGATACATGATCTGAGAGTGGACAACATTTCAATCATTACCTTGTCACAGTCAGATTACTAAATAGTTATCATAGAATTAACAAGCACCATGGAATTCTATATAGAGGAAGGACCTACAGGTAGTCCTCAACCTATGACCATAATAGAGCCTGCACATTACGGTCATAAGTTATGACAGTTGTAAAGCTGGTCATCTAGGTGACCGATCCAATTTTACAAACTTTATTTGCAGTGGTTGTTAAGTGAACCTCTTTACTATTGGACATTTTTGCTGAAAATTGGAAGTAAACACTAGTTTTAAGAATTTTTTTTTGTAAATCAAGGTCAAGTGTTAGCGTCCCGGTGCAAGAAATCAGGATCCAGGATAGAGTTCAAAAATACTACAAATTTATTCCATGCTACCTATATACAAGAATATGATCTAACGCTCAAGGCAAATTGGCACTAGATAAGAGTCAACGGAATTCAAGAGGGGCTGAACTTAGTTCTCTTGTAGGACCAGAGCGACTCCAAACAGATGAAGTATTTGACCCCTCCCTCAGGCTCAGCCTGGTCATCTCCTACATCATTTCCCCTCCAACCTGGTCCACCCCTCCTCCATGGGCTCTTCAGAGCTGCTGTCCCCCTCCTGCATGATCTCTTGAAAGTCTGAGTTCTCATGGAAAATTTGCAAGGGCAGGAGAGAAGCCATATCAATGGAATCTGCCTCCCCCACTTCTGAAGTGGCTGGTGAGCCAGGTGGCAATTACAGAAACAGTGTTAGAAGGTCCCCCCCTCCCCTGCCCGGGAGTTGAAGGCCAGAGGTGCAAGGTCAATCATAAGTCCATGTCCTGCCTCCCCCTGGAGCGATTGTAACCATTGTGACAGTCCAGTCTAGAGAAAATGTCTGTCTTTGGTAGTCTATCCAAAACGTCTTAAATTAGTGGTAGTGGGTAGTGGTCTCTGACCATCACTGAATTAAGCACTTGGTAATTGTGGACTATGCAAAGGGGGGCCCCCACTCACGCCTGATGCACCAGACTCTTGCTTTTTGGGAAAAAAGAGGTTGGAGCTGAAGCTGGTGATTTGGAAGGTCGGAGAAAGCCTTTTTGCATGTTAAGAGTCCAAATAATGCTTCAAGGTTGTTAACCTTTTGGCTGACATTGCACCCAGGATCAAGTCTATGGCACAGTTGCAGTCTCTGTGTGGAAGAAAAGGGGCGTTGTCTTACCTGAACGCCTTTTCTCAGCATGGTGGTGTAGAATACACTGGATTGGGTTATTTCAGCCTTCCTGCTCAGAGAGACTAAGAAAAAACTTTGGCCACGCCTTCCCCTGGGTGTGTCTCCCAGTTTTAACGAGGCGAGGTACCTAAGCTCTGACACCGTGGCTCCAAAAAGATAAGAGAATAACGGAAAAGGGGGTGCCCTCCACGCAAGCCTAGCCACCTGTCCAAGGGAGGGTGTGGATTCTACACCACCATGCTGAGAAAAGGTGTTCAGGTAAGACAACGCCCCTTCTCCAGCATGGTGGATGTAGAATCCACTGGATTGGGACATACCAAAGCCCCCCATGTCCCCTAGGGAGGGAAGGTCTAGGCTGGCGTCTCCCTGGAGGCAACCACCTGTTGAAGGACCCGTCTGCCAAACGCGGCGTCCGCCGCCGCAAACCTGTCAATCTTGTAATGGGTAATGAATGAGGACGGGGACAACCAGGACGCTGCCCTACAAATCTCCTCTACCGAGGCCTGGGTAGCCCAGGCCGCCGAGGTTGCTGCACTACGTGTGGAGTGAGCCGTGACACAGGCTGGGACGGGAAGCGACTGCGAGACGTAGGCCCTAGCGATACAAGCCCTGATCCACCTGCCGATGGTGGCGGAAGATACCTTGCGGCCCATGGCTGATGGCTGGAAGGAGACAAACAAGGCCTCCGACTTGCGGAAGGAGCCGGTGCGCGTTATGTAAATGCGCAGGGCTCTGCGCACGTCCAGCTTGTGCCACTGGCGTTCTAGCCTATGGGACGGAGTAGGGCAGAAGCTGGGTAGTATGAGGTCCAGTGATCTATGAAAATTGGTGTTAACCTTGGGGATGAATGAAGGGTCTAGCCTAAGAACCACTCTGTCTTGGTGGAAGATACAGAGATCCTCTCGAACTGACAAGGCGGCCAGTTCCGAAATCCTTCTGGCTGAGGTAATGGCTATCAAGAAGCACACCTTCAAGGAGAGGAAGTGTAGGGAGCATGATTGCAGGGGCTCGAAGGGAGCTGCCGTTAAGGCCTGTAACACTGTCGGTAGGTCCCAGGACGGGTATCTATGCACCGTAGGTGGACCGGAGTTTGCCGCCCCCTTGAGGAAGGCAGAGATCGCTGGGTGGTGAGAGAGGGGACCCCAATTGTCGCAGGTAAGGACCGTAGATAGGGCCGCCACCTGTCTGCGGATGGTGTTGGTGAACAACCCCTTGGAAATGACATCTAGCAGATAGTCTAGGATGTTTGGGACGATTACTGAGAGGGGATCCAACCCCCGTGGGGAGCACCACTGGCAGAAATTCTGCCAGGTTGCATCGTAGATCCTGTTTGTTGAGGGGCATCTGGAGGCTTGAATCATGGAGATCGCCTCTAGGGAATAAGCTTGCTTAGTTAGACACTCCCGCTCAAGTGCCAGGCGGCTAATTGCAGCCACTGAGGGTCTGGGTGGCGGAGCTCCCCCTGAGAGAGGGCCACTTGGTTCGGCTGGAGCCTCCAGGGTGGAAACAGGGACAGATCCACTAGGTCTGCAAACCACGGGTGCCGAGGCCAATATGGCGCAACCAAGATTACTTCCGCTTGCTCCAGTAGCAGCTTGCGGATGGAGGCCTGGATCAGGGGGAGGGGAGGGAAGGCATACAGCAGCCCCTCAGGCCACCTGCACCGCAGTGCGTCCGTCCCCTCGGCCCCTCTGGTCGGGAACCTGGAGAAGAACCTGGGGAGCTGGGCGTTGGCCGGGCAGGCAAAGAGATCCAGGCATGGCCTGCCGAACCTGTTCACTATCAACTCGAACATTCTGGTGTCCAGTCGCCACTCTGCGTGATCCACGGTCACTCTGCTCAGCGAGTCGGCCTGTCGGTTTGCCTCCCCCGAAATGTGTTACGCCCTTATTGACCTCAGGTGCGTCTCCACCCACAGCCCCAGCTCCCTGGCCTCCTGGAGGAGGGCCCAGGAATGTGTGCCCCCCTGCTTGTTGACATGGGCCTTGGCCGCCACATTGTCCGTCAGGACTAGAACGTGCTTGCCTGACACTAGGGGGGAGAAGTGGAGGAGGGCCAGATGGATGGCCCTTAGCTCTAGCCAGTTTATGTTTTGTTTGAGGTCCGCCCTGGACCAACGCCCCTAGGCCAACTGGGTTTGGAGGTGAGCACCCCAGCCGAACAGACTGGCGTCTGTGGTCAGGACTACCCTGAGGGGTTCCTTGAATACGGTCCCTTTGGACATGGCTGTGGAGGACCACCACTGGAGGGATGCGAGGACGTGAGGGGGAACCTGGATCTTCTGGGGAGAGGCGCTGCGGTTTTGTTTCTGAAAGGGCAGGAGAAACCACTGGAGGGTCCTCGAGTGGAGTCTCACCCACGGAACTATCCCCATGCAAGATACCATCTTTCCCAGGAGCTGGGACAACTGCACCAGAGGGACCCTCCTTGCGCCCCAGATCTGGGATATCAGTTTCCGGATGCCCAGCCGTCGCTCCTGGGATAGGTAGACCCTGCACCGTTCTGAGTCTATCAGAGCCCCCAGGTGTAGGAGTCGCTTTGAAGGGGAAGTGTGGCTTTTCCCGAAGTTCGCTGAGAACCCGTGGGACTGGAGTACCTGAATGGTGGTCAGCAGGTCTGCTTGTGCTGACCGAGGGGATCTGGACTGGACGAGGATGTCGTCCAGGTAGCACTGCACGCGCACGGGCATCATCCAAAGATGGGCGGCCAATACCGCTAGGACCTTCGTGAAGACCCTTGGGGCCGAAGAGAGGCCGAACGGAAGGGCCCGGTACTGATAATGCCGGCGTGCGTACCAGAAGCGCAGGAATCTGCGGTGTTCCTGGCAGATTGGTATGTGGAGGTAGGCCTCTGTGAGGTCTATGGAGGAGAGAAGGTCCCCCTTTCTGATGCCGGCCAGTATTGACTTTAGAGTCTGCATTTTGAACCGCCGGTACACTAGGAAACGATTCAGACCCTTTAGGTCCAGGATCGCCTTCCACCCTCCTGATGCCTTGGGGACCACGAACAGGATGGAGTAAAAACCTGTCCCAACCTGGTCCCCCGGTACGGGCTCTATGGCCCTGATGTCCAGGAGGTGTGTGATGGCGGTGGATACCAGCCGTGCCTTTGAGGGATTTCGCGACACCGGGCACTGGAGGAAGCGATCGTGCGGGATCACCTCGAACTCGAGTGCCATGCCCCGCCTGATGGTATCCCTGACCCAGAAGTCGGTGGTGGTCTGCTCCCAGACCTGATAAAAACGCTCTAGGCGCCCCCCTATTGGGGCCTCTCCGAGGATGTCACTTGGGTCGCCGGAAAGGGCGGCCCCCCGACCCCCTGAAGGGACGTTTTGCCTGAGTCTGACCCCTGGGTCCTGTGTTTTGGCGGTCCTGCTGACGATCCTGCCTCTGGGGGAAGGAACGTGAACCTCTGGGCCAATCCCAGGACTGCCCTGATCGAAAGGGCTGCCGCCACTCCCAAGAGCCCGAGGGACGTGGAGCCTGTCTGCGGGAGTCCGGTTGCTGCCGTCTGTTGGATTTTTTGGAGGGATGTGCTATGACCTTGCGTTTGTCCCTGCCCTCGACCACATGTCGGTCAAGGATGGAGCCAAACAGGTCCTTGCCTACGTACCTGGATGTGGAGAGGCGCCACTTTGCCCTTAGATCCGCTCTCCACTGTCTTAACCACAGGAGCCTGCGGGAGGCTACCGTGGCACCTATTGAACGGGCCAAACACTTAGCCGAGTGGAGGGAGGCGTTGGCCATGTACTGTGAGGCCCCTACCAACTTGACGAGTGTCTGGTGCACTCTGACCTGCTCAGGAGGAACCAAAGCCTGAAGCTCATGGAGCCACATGATGGACACCCTGGCGAAGAAGGAGGCTGCGGTAGCTGCCTTGATGGCCTGACCCGAAGCCAGGTGCGCTCTTCTGTAGGCGGACTCGAATTTTTTGTCCTCCGCTGTCAGGAACTCTTCCATGTCCCCTGAGGCGGCGGAATTCGAGAATAGGGAGGTTAGGGGAGAATCCACCGTAGGAACGTCTAGCAGGGAAGCAAAAGACGGAGCAACGTTATATAGTTTCTTTTCCAGGGTGCTCTCCCTGGGAATAGTGGACAGGGAGGACCACTGGGCCTCGACCGCATCCCGGAACACAAAGGGGCAGGGTATCTGCTTGTGTTCTACTACCTTTACTTTAAACAATGGATTGGACTCCTTATCTGTTGAAGTAGACGGCTTTTCCTCCTGAACAGAGGTTAGATTGGTGGTGGCGCAGGCCTTTGTCAAGAGAGATGTGAAGACCGAGGGGTCGAAGAGACAGGAGGCAGAGGCCTGGTGGGGTTCTGCCTCCTCATCCTCTGACATGGGGGTGTCCGCTATGTCCGAGTCCACGGACTCCCCCTCTCCCACTTGAGAGGAGGATTCTGAGATAACAGAACCAGGCGCGGAGGTGCACTCCTGCAGGGAGGGGGGACCAGTGGGAGGGGGTGGGACCTGAGGAGGAACCTGCGGAATCCTTGGTGAGGACATAAAGGTGTGCTGCATAAATGCCTGGTACTGGCCCTGGGACCATGCGGGCCCCTGGCCCCCAAGGGTAGCCCCAACCACCGCTGGAGCAAGAGCCACTTGGGGGGCCTGCTGGGTAGGAGGGAGGAGTGAGAGGGACCTGCCTGTTCGGTTGCCCCCAGAGGAGTAGCAATCCAGGTGACTTCCTGCACAGGTGCCTGAGATGGCTCCAAGGTGCTGTTATCCAGTGGGGCAGGGGGAACCGAATCAGCCCCACTGGATAGGAGCCGCTGTGCTTTGGAGAATTCCCTCTCCAGTGCCTGGTGTCTCCTCGAGGCCTCCCGCTCGGCTGACTTAGAGGTCTCCTTGGGAGTAAGATGCTTTGTCTTAGCCTTCTTCGTACCCCCTGTATTCAATTCTGTTGACCTGCGCTTTGATTGCGCAGGAGGGGCACCTGAGACCAGTGAACCCATCGGCGAGGAACTGTCTGCCATTGCCACTAACCAAGCCTGTAATAGGGTGGATAGTGAGAAAGGGATTTTGGAATTAAGGCCGCAGAACAGTAGTCAGAGAAGAACACAACCGCCCCTCGCATTGACTACAGTCGATCAAGGCAGAGCAGTCAGACAGGATGTAAGCCTGTCCGATAGGCCCAGTGGCTAAAGGCCACGGCTAGGAATAACAGGCGGCCTGGTGAAAACCTTCACTCCTGCCGGGGCCTAGGAAAACCCGGACCCACGGGGGACTGCCTCCTACACCAGACGTAAAAGTGACCAGTAGATCACAAATCAGGCAAGTAATCTGGGGATAGGGCCCTAGGTCCAGGGGTCTCCCTGTCGCCTGTACTGCCCCGAAGGGAGGCCTAAGGCTCGGCTGAGCCTACCGGAGAAGCGGCCTGTCCGGAAGGAGGGCGCCTGCCGATGAGCCTCCGGACGCTAGGATGCGCGTCGGAGGGCTGTCTTTGTTCGGGCCTGGCGCCCCTGGCCAAGACAAGTTGTTTGGTGAGGAGGGCCTTGTAGGCCCGAAACTAAAATGGCCGCCACCGGCTCGGAGAAGGCGGGAACCTGAAGACCATGCGGCCGGAAAATGGCGGCCGCGCCTTCCTAGCCCCTTTCGCGAGGGAGAAGCCCCCCCCCGCCAAGGCAACGGCCAGGGACACGCGCGGTCCGGAGCGAAGCCTCGCTCCTCGCTGCCCTCCCCCCCGACCGGGCACTTGCGGTTTGCTGAGGGACGCCAGTCGCGATCCACCGATGACGGAGCCCCGTGCCTGGATTCAATCCGCCGGCGTCCGCCGTGCTGCTCGCCTGCCGGAGAGCTGACCTCGTTAAATCATGCCCGATGGGCCTGCCTGCTAGGTCTAGGGCCCTGGGAGGGAGGATCGAGCCCCTGCTAAGGTCAGGGGCTCGAGGCTCTGTTAAGGAGGGGACCCTACTCCTAGAGTCGCCCTAAAATAAAAATCTATCAGTTTAGTAATTTTTAGAAAGGTTTTAAGCCAAATTAAAGGATCAATCCAAATTCCTACGGAGCCAACCAAAAAGGTGTCTGCTCTGAGCTCGAGACTAAGAAAAAACTGGGAGACACACCCAGGAGAAGGCGTGGCCAAAGTTTTTTCTTAGTCTCTCTGAGCAGGAAGGCTGAAATAACCCAATCCAGTGGATTCTACATCCACCATGCTGGAGAAACTGCCATTTCCTCCTCCCCCAAAACATCTCGAAGGTCTGCATACTTGTTTGGTAGATTGGGAATCTCCCTGCTAGCCTTCAGGGTTGCTGGAATAAGAGAGGCCGCCAGGGTCATTACAAGAAAGCAACCATTGCTTCCGCTTAATTGTGGGGTTGTGAAGTAGCAACTAACTGGCTCCTAACACTATGAGAAGGTTCAGATGGCTAGTCACGAAAAGTTAACCTATTAGCCTATGGTTAAGTGCAAAGGTACTGTGGAATGTATAATAGGACCCACTTTTAAAAGCCACCCATCAATATTTTTTACTTGCAAGAGGAACTTCAGAGGGACCATTGTAATCTTGAGGTCCTCTACTGTTGCCAGGCTGATAAAGTTAGCTGTTGCTCCTGAATCTATCAGAGCAAGTAGGATTTCTTCCCAATCAGAGCAGAGGGATTAAACGGAATAAATCTGTAACAACAAACTTGGTGTGGTTGTCTGTGAGCCCTGTTCAATGCTTGGTGAGCCCCCCGCCCCTGAGCTCTTGTGGGAAGGGCTGTCACTGTTTCCCTGGTCCTAGGGTTTGTGGTCTGGCTGTGAAAATTTTTGTTGAGTAGATCTGATTGTCAGGCACAAGAAATCAGGAGACAGGATAGAGTTCAATGGAATTTGGGGGGGGGGGTTGGACTTAGGTCTCTTGTGGGAGTAGAGTGACTCCAAACTAATGACACCACTTTCATCCTGCCTCGGGATTAGCCTGGTCATCTCCTATAGGGATCCAAATGGCCATAAATGCAGGCCGGCTGCCAAGAGCCCAAAATGTGATCATGTGACCAGGGGGCAGCAATCGGAACGTCAGAACCAAGCCGTAAGTACTTTGGAGGGGGTCTGTTGTAACTTTGAATAGACACTAAGCAACCAGTCCTAAGTTGAGAACTACCTCTATTTAGTCAGTCCACTCCACTTGCCTAATGAAACCCTTTAGTTACCGAGGGGCATTTAAGGAGTTTCCCAAAATTCTGGTAGCTAGTTCTGGAATAAGAGGTTGGCACACTAGTGCTTGATGGGTGTCCTGTCCCTCTCACACATGCACACACCACGAGGGTTTGAACTCTTTACTGAGGCTTCACCAGCCCCAAATAGTATTCCCCAGGATTCACCCCACACAGGAACTAGCGCAAAACCCAATGAGTCCAATCCTCAAGTCCAAGAACTCAGAGCAAGTCCGTAAAGTCATCCATCAGGTTCGGAGTCTCAAGGCAAGTCCACAGTCTGAGCACAAATCTCAGAACCAAAATCCAAGTCCAAAGTCCAAGAAGCAAAGTCCAAAGTCCAGTTGCAGGGTCAAGGCTTAAGTCCAAAGGCAAGAGTCACAATGGCAGATCAGACGCATGGCAAGAAATGCATGTTTCCAGCAATGCTTCGCTCCGCATGCTGGGCTAAATAGCTGCCGGCCGGTGCAGCACATGAGGAGAGACAAGGCTGCCTCCTCACAAGTAGTCTCGCCGATCTCCATTGCACCTCCTTCTTCTCAGCCCTCTGTGCCCTTGGATCCAGTTGAGGAGGCAGTTCCTCCTCATCCCTGCTGACCAACTGTAGTTGCACCCCTTCTCCGCCCTCTGCTTCTGGCTGGTCTTCTGAGCCTCCTGGCTACAGCTGCGTCTCTACCCTCTTCTGAGGTTCCTGGCCTCTCCTCCTCCTCTTGCCCAACCCCACCTGATTCAGAGTCCCCTGCGTCTTCCAGACACCCCTCCATGCCCCACTACAAAGTTCCTGAAGCTGGCTCTTCTTCATTATTGGAGCAGGCTTCTTGGACATCCATTACATTGGATTGCTAAATTGCCTCTCTCTAAGTCACCAATCCATGGGAGCACCTTGGTTTTGGGGGGAGCTCCAGGAAATGGAGTGACAGAAGGGACTCCTAAAACAATCTTGGTATAAGATGAAGAATGAATTTGATCAAACACAGGCAAGACTTCAATGTCAATCCTATGCTGTGATGGTGAGAAAAGCAAAACAAGGTTACTTCTCTACTCTTATTTCATCCATGGAAAAGCATCCAGCAACACTGTTTACAGCAGGGCTTTTCAACCAGTGGTACGGGTACCACCTGTGGTACATTGGCACCTGGCAGGTGGTACGCGACCACCCTAGAAAAGTGGTAGCGGGGGAGGGGAATGAGCTGAACCGGTGGCAGCACCGCACAAGCCTGAGCGAGAGATGGCTGGAGCTGCAGATATTGTGGTTCCGGCTAATGAAACACTTCAAAGAACTTCCAGGCATTGGTTTTCCTAAAAGTCATTTATTATGTTATAAAATGTCGGCACGGGTATGCTAAGATCTAAATTCTCTTCCCCTGAGCAGTTAACTTATTAGCATATTCCCTCCCTAAATTAGCTGTCATATATCACGTTATCCAATTAGTGTGAAGGTGAAAGGTTCCCTTCCTCTCCCTTTCGCTTTTCCCTCCTCCCTCTTCTGCTCTGCATTAACACTAAAAATACCAGACAGTTCTGCATATTGTCAAAGCAAGAATATACAGTATTTGCAGCGTTGACATCCGGCCCCCCTTACAAGGAGGACAGATCCTGTAATGTAAACAAAAGCATATGTTAATGACTAGTTTTCGGTTCGTTGGGATGTTTCACATGAAACCTTTTGACCAATCTGTCAGCTTTCATTTCACTGGATTTCACCCAGGTGGCTTCAGACAATGGGTATCCCTTCCATTGTACTAGGTACTGCAATTTCCCTTTAAAGATTCTAGAGTCAAGAATACGTTTCACTTCATAGTGGGTCTGTCCCACAACTACGAGGGGCCCAGGTGCTTTCTTCGGGGGAGGTCTTAAAGTGGAGCCCCGATAAGGTTTCAGCAAGCTGCAATGGAAGACTGGGTGAACTCTCCCTAAAAGTCTAGGGAGTTTTAGTTCTACGGTGACCAGATTGATGATCCTTACTATGGGGAAAGGCCCCAAGAATTTTGGTCCCAATTTCTTGCTGGGCAATTTGAGGCGTAGATATTTAGTTGACAAATAAACCTTTTCCCCAACTTGGAATGTTCTTTGGGGAGCCCTCTTTTTATCAGCCTGCTTTTTATAGGTTTCAAAAGTCTTTTTTAAAGCAGTTTGTGTGTTTCTCCAAACTTCATCCCACCCCCTCACCCACTGGTCAAGTGTCTGGGAAGCGGAGGGCAACTGAGGATATTCAGGTATTGGGTTGAACTCTTTTCCTGTGGCCACTCTGAAAGGCGTTTAGCCGGTGCTGCTGTGCACAGAATTATTGTACGCCACCTCCGCAAAAGGGAGGAGATCAGTCCAGTTCGTCTGTTGGTAAGAAACGTAGCATCTAAGATATTGCTCCACCATTTTGTTAGCGGCTTCTGCGGCCCCATTGGTGGCCGGATGAAAAGCAGATGATAAACCTTGAGATGATCCAATTAATGTGAAGATCAAAGGTTCTCTTCCTCTCTCTTTCGCGGGCTTTTCCCTCCTCCCTCTTCTGCTCTGCATTAACTCTAAAAATACCAGACAGTTCTGCACATTGTCAAAGCAAGAATATACAGTATTTGCAGCGTTGACAGCAGGGCTGTCAGGGCTCAGCAGAAGTGCCAGGATCAGTGCCGCTTTCCAGCTGATTGGCGCTTCTTCAGGGCTGTCAGGGCTCAGTGGAAGCACCAGGATCAGCGCCAGGCTCCAGCTGGAAAGCAGCACTGATCCTGCGCTTCTGCTGAGCCCAGAAGAAGCGCCGATCAGCTGGAATGTTGCAGCATCTCCAGGGTCTTGTGATTTACATTCAGATGCTTGGCAACTGATTCATATTTATGACGGTCACAGTGTCCCAGGGTCATGTGAAGTGACCAAAACCTGCTGCAACCACCCAGCAGGCGGGGGGAATAAAAACTAACCCCCCCACCCCACCCTGCTGCCAATCCTCAACAGAAATGCTCACAATGAAAACCTTGGACAGGAGGAAGAGCACCGCCAGGCGGGCAGGCAGGTGTCTTGCTCAGCTGTGGCTTGGGGGGCACTTTTTTAGTGCCATTGTAACTTCAAACAGTCACTAAGCAAACTGTTATGTAAGTCGAGGACTACCTGTACTTTTATCACTTTTTTCCTTTTGGGGGGGGTCATCAAGTTTTTGACACCTTGCTAGGCGACTGTTGGTATTCGGATGTTGCCATATCCTAAAAGTGGTACAATGGCTGAAAAGGTTGAAAAGCCCTGGTTTACAGTTACTAAGTTCCTTTTAAAAAAAACTGAGCCAGAAGCTTTGTTTGTTTGTTTGTTTATTCGCACTTATATGCCGCCCCTCTCTGAAGACCCGAGGCAGCTCACAACAAAAACACAACAACAATTTAAAATCAACCACATTCATACCCCACACAAACACAATCAATTCACAAGCACTGATGGCGGGACACGCTTAGGGCCGAGGGGGAGAGCTCAGCTCATATGCCCCAAGCCTGTCGGCATAGATGTGTCTTCAGCCCTTTCCGGAAAGCTAGGAGGGAGGAAGCAGTACGAACCTCCGAGGGAAGCTGGTTCCAGAGGGCAGGGGCAGCAACAGAGAAGGCCCTTGCCCTAGGTCCTGCCAGATGGCATTGTTTAGCGGACGGGACTCATAGGAGGCCAACTCTATGCACCCTAATCGGTCTCTGGGATTCATGAGGCAGGAGATGGTCCCGCAAGTATCTTGGTCCATTGCCATAAAGGGCTTTATAGGTCATAACCAACACTTTGAATTGTGTTCGGAGACCAATTGATAGCCAGTGCAGCTCACGAAGAGCTGGAGTGATATGAGCATGTCTTGGGAGACCCAAGACAGCTCGCGCGGCCGCATTCTGGACTACCTGCAGTCTCCGGACATTCTTCAAAGGTTGCCCCATGTAGAGAGCATTACAGTAGTCGAATCTCGAGGTGACAAGGGCATGGGTGACTGTGAGGAGTGACTCCCGATCCAAATAGGGCCGCAACTGGCGCACCAGGCGAACCTGGGCGAATGCTCCCCTCGCCACAGCCGAAAAATGATGTTCCAAACTTAGCTGTGGATCGAGGAGAACACCCAAGTTGCGAACCCTCTCCGAGGGGGACAAAACTTCTCCCCCCAGGGTAATGGACGGACAGTTAGATTCGTCCTTGGGAGGCAGAGCCCATAGCCACTCCGTCTTGTCGGGATTGAGTCTGAGCCTGTTGGCACCCATCCAGACCTCAACAGCCTCCAGGCACCGGCTCATCACTTCAACTGCTTCACTGTAATGACACGGGGTAGAGATATAAAGCTGAGTATCATCAGCATATTGATGATAACTCACCCCGTGTCGACAGATGATCTCACCCAACAGCTTCATGTAGATGTTAACAAGCAGAGGTGAGAGAACGGACCCCTGAGGAACTCCACATGGAAGAGACCTCGGAGCCAATCTCTGACCTCCTGCAAACACCGACTGCGACCGGCCAGAGAGGTAGGAGGTGAACAACCGTAGAACGGTGCCCCGCACTCCAAGCCCCTCCAACCGGCGCAGAAGGATACCATGGTCGATGGTATCGAAAGCCGCTGAGAGGTCAAGAAGCACCAGGATAGTGGAATAACCTCTATCCCGGGCCCGCCAGAGATCATCGGTCAGCGCGACCAAAGCAGTTTCCGTGCTGTAACCGGACCTGAATCCAGACTGCCAAGGGCCCAGATAATCAGTTTCATTCAAGGACCGCTGGAGTTGGAGTGCCACCACCTTCTCAACAACCTTCCCCAAAAAGGGAAGGTTGGAGACTGGACGATAATTATTTAAAACTGCCGGGTCCAGGGAATGCTTCTTGAGGAGGGGGCGCACGAGTGCCTCCTTTAAGGGAGCCGGAAAGGACCCCTCCCTCAATGAAGTGATAACAACCGCCTGGACCCAGCTCTGTGTCACCTCCCTACTAGCCGAAACCAGCCAGGAGGGACACGGATCCAGTAAACAGGTGGCAGAACTCACAGCTCCAATGGCCTTGTCCACATCCTCAGGGGTTACCAGGTCAAACTCATCCCATACAACAGGACTAAGATGGGCCTCTGTCATCTCAACTGACTCATTGTCAACTGACACTGCATTCCAATTGGAGTCCAAGTCAGTCCAGATCTGAGCGACCTTGTCTGCGAAAAAGGTGTTAAATTCTTCGGCATTGCCCTGTAAAGGTTCCTCCCTCCTCCCCATATCAAGGAGAGAGCGAGTCACCCTAAACAGGGCAGCCGGACGAGATTCCGCAGACGCGATCAATGCGGAAAGATACTGAGATCTTGCCGTAGTGATCGCTTCCAAATAGGTCTTGATATAAGCTCTCAATTTGGTTCGATCAGATTCGGATCTGCTTTTCCTCCATTGCTTCTCTAAACGTCTCTTCTGGCACTTCATCCCCCTGAGTTCCTCGGTAAACCAAGGAGATCTCTTGGGTCTGCTGCCACAGAGAGGTCGCAACGGCGCAATCCGGTCTAGAGCCCCCGTAGTGGCCATATTCCAGGCCATCACTAGGGACTCCGCCGAACTGTGTACGAGCGAATCCGGCAATTCCCCAAGCGCCCTTTGAAAGCCAATAGGGTCCATCAGGCGTCTCGGGCGGAACCATTTAATCGGTTCCAGCTCCCTGCGAGGGAGGATTGGCGTCGTAAACTCAAGCCGCAGCAGAAAATGATCTGTCCATGACATGGGCAACACTTCTAAGCCCCTTAGCTTCAGATCATGACTCAACTGTTCTAAGAGGAAAACCAAATCAGGTGTGTGCCCCTTCTCATGGGTTGGGCCCTCAATTACTTGTGTCAGGTCCATGGTTGCCATGGAGGCCATGAACTCCCGCGCCATCCCAGAGGACTCACCGAGTGACGACACGTTGAAGTCCCCCAGAACAATAAGTCTGGGGAACTCAACCGCCAACCCGGCTACCTCGAGTAGCGTGGGCAGGGCTGTAGAAACGCAGCTGGGAGGAAGGTACGTAAGCAACAAGCCCATCTGTACACCTAGGTCCAACCTCATAAGGAGGGACTCACAACCTGATATCTCAGTAGCAGCGAGTCTGCGCAGCCCGAGTGTCTCCTTAGCTATAATCGCCACTCCTTCCCCCACCTTCCCTGGGGTCGCGGCTGATGCCATATCTGAAACCCAGCTGGACACATCTCAGAGAGGGGAACTCCTCCCTCTGGGGTCAGCCAAGTCTCAGTCACACATGCCAGGTCAGCCTCCTCCTCCAGAATTAAGTCCCGGATGAGGAGAGCTTAATTTATCACCGACCTGGCATTAAGCAGCAGCAGCCTGAGTCCAGGGCCCGGATTTCGCTCATTACCAGTACCCCGGGAGAGGTTCAAGGGGCCGGAACAAGAGATCGCTTTCAGGCAGCGAGGCCTTGTTCCCCGAGAGCGGCCTACCCCAGGCCTCCCGTCATATCTGCCTCTTCCCCATAAGACCGGTATAGACTGGCCCTCTGATCCCTCAGAGCAAGGCTCCTCCACTTCTCTAGCTTCCGTAAATGCCGACAGGTCGGCCCTTCCATTCATCATAGGTCCACAATCCATCCAATCCACACAACCACCCATCCATTCAACCCGATTCACTCCACAGTCAATCCCCCCCACATCATCCATAAATTCACTAAAAAATTAAATTAATACAATATTAAAAACATTACAAATTAAAATACATAAAAATTAAAAACATTTTATCCAAGCCCTATGAATAGTGCTTGCATTTGGGAACAGTGTTCCTCCCAGGCCAGTCTAGTCTAGTCCAGGCTCCCCTCAGAAGAAGTTCTATAAGTACAGTTGTAATTGTTATAGTTGGAGCCGTGGTGCCTCCCAAACTTAATATAAAACCAGGAGAGCCAGCTGCTGGAGCAGAATTAGGGCAGAAGATAATGGAAGTCCAAAAGAAGTATAAATAAAAAGCTGGAATAAAAGCTGGAGCAAACGGGGTGGCTAATCCGGCAAATTTACTGAAACCCAAACTGAGGCCCGTGGTGAAAGTAATAGTAAAAGCAGGTGTAGCAAATGTTAATCTTGCTGTAATAGTTGTAGTTGTTCCTATATTAGTCCCTCCTAAGATAGAACCTGTGGTAGGTTTTGAGCTAAAAAGTCCAAAACCAAAACCCACAGAAGGAGTAGTTGTAAAAGTAGTCGCTGTTGAGCCCAACGTACCAAAGTTAAGGCCTTCTTAGCTGGGCCACTGTGAAGTGTTTCACTTTTGTATTGTTCTGAGGACCTTGATGTCCCTCCAAGCATTTGGGTCAGAAGACTGGATGAGCTCTATTGGTTAAACTTTTTAATATAAAATGGGATTATTGTCTTAACCTTGGATGTTTGGACTGAGGAATGGTTTTAATTTATATGCTGCCCTGAGTCACTGCTTTGAGGTAAATAAACAAACAAATCAATCTCTCGGAGTTATTTGGGATCAGTAGGAACCTGTGGATCCTGATTAAACAGACATGGTCCTCTGTGATATTAACTCTGCCACCTGTGGATTAGATCTCTATCCTACTTGGTTAACAAAGGTGGCCAGGGAATGATAGGAAGTTAGGTACAGGACAGTAGTAAATGTATCCTGAAGTAAAGGAGTGGTGCCTTTCTATCCAACATTTAAATAAATAAATAAATTGGGAGAGGTCAACATAGTTGCAGAGTGTAATCTATAAAATGATGGCATTCAGTTCTTTTGTTCCTTACTATCCAATTCCAAGAGAGCACTCAGTACGGATGTGGCCTAAATATATACTTCTTTAATTTACTAAAGCAACTTAACCAGAATAGAGGTGGAAGTGACCATGGAGGTCTTCTAGTCCAATCCCCTGCTCAAGTAGGAGACCCTATACCATTTCAGACAGGTGGCTGTCCAGTCTCTTCTTAAAAACCTCCAGCGATGAAGCACTCACAACTTCTGAAGGCAAGCTGTTCCACTGGTTAATTAAGCTCACTGTTAGAAAGTTTCTCCATAATTCCAAGTTGCTTCTCTCCTTGATTAGTTTCCATCCATTGTTTCTTGTCTTTCTGGTGCTTTGATAAATAAGTTGACCCCATCTTCTTTGTGGCAGCCCCTCAAATACTGGAATAGTGCTATCATGTCACCCCTAGTCCTTCTTTTCTCTAGACTAGCCATACTCAGTTCCTGCAACCGTTCTTCATGTTTAGTCTCCAGGCCTTTAATCATCCTAGTTGCACTTCTCTGCACCTTTTCCAAAGTTTCAACATCTTTTTTGTAATGTGGTAACCAAAAGTGGATGCAGTATTCCAGGTGTGGGCTTACTAAGGTTTTATAAAGCAGTACTAATACTTCATGTGATTTTGTTTCTATGCCTCTGTTTATATAATCAAGGATTGTATTAGCTTTTTTGGCTGCTGCCACACACTGCTGTCTCATGTTTAAGTGATCATCCACTAGCACTCCAAGGTCCCTCTCACAGTTACTGGTTTTGAGCCAGGTCTCGCCTAATATACACTTGTATCTTTGTTTTTTTCTGCATAACAGTAAAATCTTGCTTTTCTCCACATTAAATTTCATTTTGGTGGATAGGGCCCATTGTTCAAGTCTTCCAATGTCTTTTTGGAACCTGAGCTTGTCTTCTGGGGTGTTGGCTATTCCTGCCAGCTTACTGTCATCTGCAAATTTGATGAGTTCCCCTTCTATTCCCTCATCTAAGTACCCCACTGCTTACTTCCCTCCATGTAGATGTAGTACCATTAAGGACTACTCGTTGAGTACAGTTTGTCAGCCAATTACAAATACATCTGGTGGTGATGCTGTCTATCCCACATTTTTCTGGCTTACCAAGAAGTAGGTTGTGGTCTACTTTGTCGAATGCCTTACTGAAATCCAAGTATATTATGTCCATGGCATTTCGCTGTTCTAGTAATTTAGTCACTTTGTCAAAGAATGAAATAAGATTGGTTTGGCATGATCCGTTTTTAACAAACCCATGCTGGCTTCTAGTTCTACATCAAGTTCTAGTAACTTGATGACATCCAGGTATGTGCAGACTACAATTCTCAGAATTCCAGGTCATGATTATTGATACTTCTTGGACCTATATAGCCAAAAATCTGGAGGATATCATATTGGGGAAGGAGGCTTTAAAATATTATCATGTGTTTCTGATTTCACAGAACAGCATAAAACCCAAGCAAGGCAAGGAACAGAAAATATGCTGTAAATATGTTACATTAGAAGGCTTACAATATATATTGTTCTAAAATGTCTGTAGGATAATCATAATCTCCTTTAAAGATAGCACTGAGGAGCAGACTTAAAGCCTTGCCTATTCAAAAAGGCATGGCACAAGTTAATGCCTTTCTCTGCTTGAATCTTTTCTATGCAGAAAAAGATCACAAGATCAAAGTAGCCCATTTTTTAAAAATGTGCAGAAAAGAGTATTCATCCTTGCCACCAGCATCAGAATTATTTGATTCCAATGGATATATATAGACATCAGTTGTAAACAAGTTGCAAAAGCAAGCATTGCTGAACATTATATTATAGTAAAATCTTGATTTCAATGGAAGATTCAGGAGAGTATTTATAAGACTAAAGACCTATTAAATCTGAAAAGTATTTTTTTGTGTATGCATAAAAATTCCATCTGGGGCTAATTTATCTGAGGGAACATCCATCTTCAATAGCATCTCCACACCCAGTAAGATTGGACAGACTAGGCACGTTCCAGGTCCCTTCCGTTAAAGAGCATCATCTGTCAGGACCTAGGAAACTCTGATGATATTCTGACAGTTGTTGAAAACTGGGCTTTGCTTCCAGGGGTGGGGTAGTTACTGACCCCCCATCAGTTTTGGCAAAAAACACTCCACAGTGAATGGGTTCACTTAATGACTCCATTCACTTAACAGTTGTTGCAAAAAAGGTTGTAAAATCAGGCACAGTCACATGGTAACCCACTTTATGACTGTTATGAACAAAAGGGGCGTTGTCTTACCTGAACGCCTTTTCTCAGCATGAAGATGTATAATCCACCGGTGGGTTGCGACAGCCAATCAGCTTGAGACTAGGTCAGAAACTTTAGCCACGCCTCTTCCGGTAGTACCTCCCATCTCCAGTTTTTGACAGAGGCGAAGCTTCCATGACGAAAGTCTGACCCAAAACTCCAAACAAAACAATAGAAACAACTTTCCAAAACAACACCTGCGTAGACTGAATAGAGGAGGGCGTGGATTATACATCTTCATGCTGAGAAAAGGCATTCAGGTAAGACAACGCCCCTTCTCCAGCATGAGAAGATGTATAATCCACCGGTGGGACATACCAAAGCCCTTCATGTCCCTATGGGTAGGAGTCTAGGCTGGTGACTCCGAAATAGGAACAACCTGCTGCAATACCCTCCTACCAAAGGAGGCATCCGATGCAGCAAACTTGTCAATTTTATAGTGCCTAACTAAGGACGAAAGGGTAGACCAGGTCGCCGCCCTACATATTTCCTCCACGGACGCCTGAGTAAGCCAGGCCGCCGAGGTAGCCGCACTTCGCGTGGAGTGGGCAGTGATATGTGGCAGGACCGGAAGAGACAAGGAAACATAAGCCTTGGCTATGCATGCCCTGATCCATCTGCCAATTGTCGAAGAAGAAACCTTCTGACCCATGGACGACGGCTGAAAGGAGACGAACAACGCCTCAGATTTACGAAGAGCCAAAGTCCGCTTGACGTAATGCCGCAGGGCCCTGCGAACGTCCAAGGTATGCCAACGTCTCTCCAGACAGTGGGAAGGACGCGGACAGAAATTCGGAAGCACTAGGTCCTGCGACCTATGAAAACGGGAGTCAACTTTTGGCACAAAGGAGGGGTCCAAACGTAAGGTAACCCTATCGTCAGAAAAAATGATCAGGCCCTTGCGAACTGAAAGGGCCGCCAGCTCCGAGATACGCCTCGCAGAAGTAATGGCCACGAGAAAGGCTACCTTCAGCGAGAGATGGCGGAGCGAACAGGACCCGAGAGGTTCAAAGGGCGGGGAAGTCAGAGCCTGCAGAGCCTTGGGAAGGTCCCAGGACGGGAAACGGTGAACAACAGGAGGCCGCGTTGAAACCGCCCCTTTTAGGAAGGCACACACAGCCGGATGCTGTAACAAAGGAGCCAGGTTATCGCAAGAGAGAACGGTCTGCAGGGCTGCCACCTGCCTGCGAATACTATTAAGCGCCAGCCCCTTATTCATGCCTTCTAAAAGGTACTCTAGGATATTTGGAATAGTGACCGAAAGAGGGTCTAACCTGTGCTTGCTGCACCACGTGGAAAAACTTTTCCATGTAGTATCGTATATTCTATTGGTGGAAGGGCGACATGAAGCCTGGATAATTGTAATAACGCCCTCTGAAAAGGATTGCCTAATCAACCCTTCCCGCTCAAGTGCCAAGCGGCTAGTTGCAGCCACTGAGGGTCCGGATGTTGAAGGGATCCCTGACTGAGAGACAGCCGATGCGGAGGGAGTCTCCAGACTGGTGAGCGCGACAGGTCCACAAGGTCTGCAAACCACGGACGCCTTGGCCAGAACGGAGCAATTAAGATCACCTCCGCCTCTTCCAGAAGCAGTTTGCGGATCGTTGCTTGTAGCAACGGAAGTGGAGGGAAGGCATACAGCAGTCCCCGCGGCCAGCTGCACCTGAGAGCGTCCGTTCCCTCCGCTCCTCTCGCAGGAAACCTGGAGAGAAACCGGGGAGGCTGAGTGTTCACCGGGGACGCGAAGAGATCCAGGAGAGGACAGCCGAACCTGTCCGAGATCTGCCCGAATAGAGTCGGATCCAGACGCCACTCCGAATGGTCCATCGTGACTCTGCTGAGGGAATCCGCCTGGCGATTCGCCTCCCCCGAGATGTGTTCTGCCACGATAGAACCTAGATGCGACTCCGCCCACAGACCCAGAGCTCTGGCCTCCTGCATGAGGGCCACTGATCTGGTCCCTCCCTGCTTGTTCACGTGAGCCTTTGCTGTGACGTTGTCCGTCAGGACCAGAACGTGGCACCCTGTCAGTAGGGGGGAGAAGTGGAGAAGGGCTAGGTGAATGGCCTTGAGTTCGAGCCAATTTATATTGTGGGACAAGTCCCGTGAAGACCACCTGCCCTGGGCTAGGTGCGTCTGAAAGTGAGCCCCCCAGCCGAATTGGCTGACATCGGTAGTCAACGTAAGCCTGGCAGGTTCCCTGAAGAGTGTCCCCCTGGACATGGTGGACGAGGCCCACCACCGGAGGGACGAAAGTACCTGCTGTGGCACCCTGACCTTCCTTAACGATGCACTTTGGTTATGCCTTTGGAAAGGAAGGAGGAACCATTGAAGGCTCCTGGAATGGAGCCTGGCCCAGGGAACGATCCCCATGCACGAGACCATCTTTCCCAGGAGCTGGGATAGCTGCGATAGAGTGACCAATCTTTGTCCGTGAATGAGACGTGTGAGCTTTTGAATGCTCGCCCTCCGTTCCTGGGAAAGATAAACCATGCACGTGTTTGAATCTATGACTGCTCCTAGGTGCAGAAGACGTGATGAGGGAACCAGGTGACTTTTCTTGTGATTGACGGAAAACCCGTGAGCCTGAAGGGTGTGTAATGTTACCCTTAGATCTGCTTGGGCGGATTGAAGGGTGTTTGATAGTATCAGTATGTCGTCCAGATAAAACTGGACGCGCACTGGCAACGTGCGGAGATGCGCCCCTAGCACCGCTAGCACCTTTGTGAATACCCGAGGGGCCGAGGACAAGCCGAACGGGAGTGCCCTGTACTGAAAGTGTCGGTTTGCATGGCAAAACCGGAGAAACCGTCGATGCTCTTGCCTGATAGGGATGTGTAGATAAGCCTCTGTCAGATCTATTGACGAGAGCAGGTCCCCCTTTCGGATGCTGGCCAGAATGGATTTGAGGGACTGCATTTTGAACCTTTTGTATACTACAAAGTGATTTAGTCGTTTGAGGTCGAGGATTGCTCTCCAACCCCCCGAGGCCTTGGTCACTACAAACAGGATGGAGTAGAATCCTTGTTTCTCCTGTCCTGGGGGAACCGGCTCTATGGCTTTTATCTCTACGAGATGGTCTATGGCCAGATTTAGCAGACGCGCCTTTGACGGATTGCGCGAGACAGGGCACTTTATGAACTGACTTGGTGGAGGGGAATAAAATTCTAGGGCCAGGCCGTGAGTTACGGTCTCTCTGACCCAAGAATCGGTCGTGGTCTCCTGCCACACGTCGCTGAACAGGGCCAGGCGACCGCCTATGGGACTGTCCGTGGCATCACTTGGACCTCCTGTAGGGCCGACCCCTGACCCTCTAAAGGGACGCCTTGATGAGAACTGGCCCCTGCCGGAGGAAGAGCGATCCTGGTAGCGATCCTGCCTAGAGGAAAAGGATCGCGAGCTTCTGGGCCAATCCCAGGACCGCCCCCCCCGAAAGGGCTGCCTCCCTTCCCAGGAACCGCCCTGTCGGGACCCTTGTCTCAGAGGCCAACTTTCCGACCTTTTAGAGGGGTGGGCCAATATCTTCCTCTTATTCTTGTCCTCTATAATGTACGGTTCCAGAATTGTACCAAACAATTTTTTTACCTTCATACTTGGAGGTGGACAGCCGCCACTTAGCCTTCAAGTCTGTCCTCCACTGCTTGAGCCATAGGAGCCTCCGAGAGGCTACGGTTGCTCCAATTGATCTGGCCGAATAACGCGTTGCGAACAAGGAGGAATCTGCCATGAACTCCGCTGCTGTAAGCAATTTGGTTAAGGTCTGGTGAGTGCGTACCTGGTCCGGAGGGACACTCGCCTGCAGTTCCCGGAGCCACATGATGGAAGCCCTGGCAAAAAAGGAAGTTGAGGAAGCCGCCCTGATGGACCAGGCTGAGGCTTGATGAGCCCGCCGAAGCGAGAACTCAAATTTCTTGTCCTCCGCCTTCATGGCTTCAGCCATGTCCCCTGAAATGGCAGAGGTGGAGAAAAGAGAGATCAGAGGCCCATCCACAGACGGAACGTCCAAGAGAGAGACGAAGGCAGAGGAAACATTGAACAGCTTCTTCTCCAAACTGTTTGGAGAAGGGACAGTTGCCAGGGATGCCCACTGAGACTGCACCGTGGTGCGAAAAACTTTGGGACATGGCATCTGCACCTCCTCTGACACTGGAGGAAGAAGAAGAGGGTTAGAGTCATCCTCCTCCTCAGAGGAGGCAGACTTGACTACCTTAGTTTTAGCAGATTGGTTCAATGCCGCACAGGCCTTGAGAAGGATAGAGCGATAGGAAGCAGGGTCAAATAAACCTGTGGTCGATGCCTGTTCTGGAACAGTGTCCTCATCCTCTGACATCGGGTAGCCAGTCGCCTCCAGGTCCTCAGATCCTTCCTCTGCCACCTGTGAAGAAGTCTCAGAGACCCCCAAAGCCTGGACAGCTGCCCGCTCCGAACGGGGAGGGAACGCAGCTCCAGGCGATGAACCTTGAGGGGAAAAAGAATCCCTGGAGGAAGATAAATATTGATCCAGCGCCTGTCTCATGAAAGACTGAAACTGGTCAGGCCACTGACTGCGCTGAGTCCTGGTGCTAGGCCCTGCCTGGACTTGGGTGGCTGCAGAAGCCAGGTGATCAGGAGAGGATGAACTGGATTGCGGAGAACCAACCTGTTCAGTTTCCCCCGGAGGAGACCATTGCCCAGGTCGCTGCCCAGTTTCCGAAGGAGGCTCAAAGGGAATGGGAGTGTCCAATGGGGCGGGGAAAACTTCAGCCCCACGGGCTCTGAGCCTCTGGGCCTTAGCAAATTCTCTTTCGAGCGCGTGATGCCTCCTCGTGGCCTGTCGCTCGGCTGCCTTCGTCGGCTCCTTTTCCAAATGTTTTGTTTTAGCCTTCTTCTTGCCCCCCCCCCGGTTCCAAATCAATAGATCTGCGTTTTTGCGAAGGAGGAGGGGGGCCCCTGTGTTGTAATATGTTGTGATGCATGAGGCTTGGAGAGGCTTGGGACAAAGACTACCATGTGACTTTACCATGCTGTTTTGGAGCAACAGGAAATGGAGGAGGAGCCAAGAGGTGGAGTCCATTGGCCACATCAGAGGGACAAGCCATGTGCTCTGGAACAAAGGACTTGCCATATGGCCTAGGAACAGGCAATAAGAGGGGCTAAGAGGTGGATGGACGTTGTACCAAGATTTGAATCCATTGGCCACAGGGTGGCCCTGCAGTGTAGCCTTGTCATTGGGTGAAGAAATAACATTGTCATTGGCTGTTTGTAACCATGTGATGCATTGTGTAACCGCCCACTGTAACAGTTAATAAAAAGGGGAGGCAGCCTTTTGTCACTAGTTGCTTCGCCCCGAGAAAATGTGCCTGTCTGCATGTCTCTCATTAATTCGGCTATCGTGAAGGACCTCGCCATTGATCTGGGGCGCAATGAGGTGCCCCAGATCAACATTGAGGCTTGCCTACGGAGGGCAAAGCCTCAAGTGGTGACCCTGGACGTGATTTGATGCAAAAGTCACGTCCTTCTGACAGCCTACTCCTCACTTCGTCTGGAATAGACCTCGTGCACGTCATTAAGTGAGTATGGGACAGAAGCTTTGCAAAACTTGGGCTGTGTACCTGAAAGAATTGCTTAGCTTAGTCAGGAGAGCAAATTGTATTCAGAAACTTAATTAGACTGTTTTCCCTGTCACTCAAAAAGATCTACGTCTTTTATTGGCTTTTTTTGAAAAAATCTTAGCAGTTAGACCTCGCCACATGGCAATAGGTATCTGGCTCCATTGCTGAGAGCCTCGCCAGATTTCCTAGCCCATGACAGGCTGTATTGTCACATGCTGACACTACACTATGCAAAACAGAGCAAGCTAAATTGGCTAATTCTCAGGCTTTCAAAAAGCAAGCCCTCAGACAAAATGTTACGATCTGACTCTAAATTTGGCCAACTGGAGGAACAAACCTCGTGGTGTTTTCCTCAGCAAAGATCACCCCCCCCCCGAGTATGTGGGTGGAATTCTCCAAGGATCAAAGGGGAGGGCTTGATGTTATTGTCAGGACCTTAATTATGCAACTAACAAAGTTCACAAATGTGCCTTCACGTGAGGAGTTTAAAAAGTATTGTTAATGTTTGTTTGGCATTGTCTCTTACATCTTAAAGGGACCATTAAAAAAATTGCTGATTGGATTAAAATTGGCTTATGGAGGAGCTCTCTGCTTCTTCCCCAAATTCTCCTTATGTGAAAGAATTGTATGCATGTCCTGTAGCTATTGGCTTGCAGGATTCTTTCTGTTTCTCCTGCCCTGTCTCCTAAAAAATCTTAAGACTTTTTCCCCTTCTGACTCAACATGCTTTCTTATGCTAATTCAGTCTTCTCTTACCTTTTAACTTGCTAAAAAAAACCTCCCCCTCTCCCCCTCCCTATTCCTCCCTCTGACTCAGAGCAGGCTGAGTTAATAACTGCCTCATACCTTTCAACTTGTTAAAAAATCTGAAGTCTGTGTTTCTAATTCTTATAATTGAAAAAATGGGAAAATATCTCATGGCTTTCCATTGATTTAAAACTGTCTTAATAATGCTTAATAATGCCTTGCTCCCCTGCAGAGAGCCATTCCCCCTTCCCTCCCTTTTTCTCTCCCCCCCCCTTTTCTTTTACAGCAGCCATTTCCCCCTTGCCAGATCTGAAGAAAAGCAGCAGAGCCCCAGATCCGCAGACTTTGAAGACTTTGTTTGTCACCAACACTTTAAAAAACCCGGAAAAACCAGTCTTCCCTGCTTTCCAAGGAACAAAAGGATGGCTGTGAATGACATGAGCTGGTCTTCCCTGGTTTCCAAGGAAACGGATGGCTGTAAACGGAGACTCAAATTACATTTGAATTCCAATTCCCTCCTCTTTGAACGCCCTCCTCTCTCTCACCCCCCCCCTTCCTCTGGTCATCTTGCTTAATAAACCATGGCTGGTGACTTCCGGTTCCGGTCACGATGGCCGGAGCCTCTCTAGGAAAGCTCCGGAACGGGGCTTAAAAATTTTTTTAAAATCATACCTTACCGGGAGAGGGGTGCGCCGGGGAGGTAGGCGCACCCGAAGGGGAACCCCAGCACAGCGAGGAGAAGAAGAAAGCGCCGCCGAGGGTCCCCCACAAGCGGCGAACGAAGCCGTGGAAGCCGGCGGTGGCCGGCCGGCCGGCCGGCAAGCCTGAAGAGGCCGAAGAAGCCCCGAAGGTAAAGAAAGCCGGTGGGAGAGGTGCGCTGGAGAGGTAGGCGCACCCGAAGAGGACCCCTCGGCACATTCCAGCGAAGTGGAAATCGCCGCCGAGAGTCCCACAGAGGCACCGGACAGAGCCGAGGAAGCCGGCGGCGGCCTGCCGGCCAGCCGGCAGACCCTAAGAGGCCGAGAGGCTCCGAGAGGCCCCGAGAAGCCCCGAAGTCGGAGAAGGCCAGCGGGAACAAAGGAAGGCAGCAGCAGCAGCAGCAGACACCGGCGCGACTGGCGGAGGCCGCCGGGAGGGCTTGCCGATCCGGAAAAGACCCCCAGAAGAGAGAGCCAGGTCCGGAGAACAAAGGGGGAGGCAAGTAGAGCCTGCGGAGAGCAGTATTGAACAGGAGGCGACAAAGGAACAGACGGCGGGGGAAGACCCAGGCAGAGGGACTGGTGAGTGTTGCCCCATGCGCTGCGCCCCAGACCCACCAGAAAGGGAACTCCAGAGACCCAACAGAGGGCAGGACCTACCAGGGAAGAAGGTGGGAGGAAGAAGAAAGCTGGAAAGCACCCTGGACCGCAAAAAGGGAAAGGCAGAGGGGATCTGTAAACACAGGGGGACAGAAGACAGGAGGAAGTGACCGGGGCAAGAAGGCAGAGAAAGAGGGGCAAGAAGGAGCCAGAAAAGAGCAAAGAGAAGAAACAGGCTGGCAGAGGGGAGTGAAGAGGAACCCAAGGCAAAGGTACTGAACTGGCTCCCTGAACATAGAGCTGCCAGAATACAGGCTCCTACCCCTTCACTGCCTAAACCCTGAAGGCACCCCCTCCCCCTCCCCTTTTGGAAGGACTAGATTTCTGGATCATCACCAGACCACAACCTAGTGTTGTACTGCATCTTGAGAAAAAGGCCACCCTCAAAAAACCCCAAGCCACAAATCCTCCCATCTTTGTACCACCCTTGCCAGTACAGAAAAGCTTAATTGAAAACAAGCTACACCCCCTAGTGGACTACCACTCTACTGTTAAAATAATAACGGTGAGACATGAACACTTGCTAACTTGTAACAGAAGAATTTGATCCAACCCACCCTAGCAGCTTGACGATCTTGCACAGGAACAATTCCCCCACAATTCTTTGCATCAAGGGGTGGCTTTAAGAGTGGACAGGCCAACAGGAGGAGACGCCCAGAATGGCAGCCAAACGGACGAAACAGACCAAAATGCCAAACCCGAAGGGAGCGGCACCCCCTCCGACCCAGCTCTCCAATCTGCCAGGGAACACCCCACCCAACCACACACACCCCCACCCAACTGCATGCCCTCAGACCCACACGCCAACCCACGACTCCGCAACAGCACGCATGATCCAAGTACTAAAAGAGACGATTGAGACACTAAATGAGACGATAGCGACGATGGTGGTACGGATGGATGGCATGGATAGAAAATTGGCAGAAATGGGCGCGAAGACAGAGAAAGGACGCCTAGAAACAGAACGGAAGACGGAGGAAAGTTACAAAGACATGAAGAGGATGCTGGCGGACCAAGGTAGAGACCTGGAGAAAAAGTGGGAAGAACAGCGCAAAGCGACGGCCACTGACTTGGAACAAATGAAGGAGGCATTGCAAACACATTACAAAAACCTCCAAGAAACAAGGGAGAATACGGAAAAGATGATTAAGGAAGTGGAAAACCGCGTAGAGGGTCAGCTTGCAGAGGTGAAAAGAGAGGTTCAAGACCAGTCCACCATGATACAATTCTGGCAAATGGCATTTGCAATCAGGATCAGAGGGTGGAAAGAGACAACATACAAACCCCAGGGAAGACTGCGCAGGACCTTTGTAGAGGCCCTGGCAACATTCCTGGGCACGAGCGCTAATGAGATTGAGTGGCATGTCGAAAAAATCTACAGAGCGGGTGCCTGGAGGGAAGTGAACAAGGACCAACCAAGGGATGTGGTCATCCACTTCACAACACAGAAGTTCCGGAACCACATCTCTGCCACTTCCTATAACAAGGCATTCTACATAGAGGAGCAGGAGGTGAAGGTTCTGAAAGAGATCACCCAGGCGAGGGACAGAAAGAACTACAAATTCCTGACCACAGAACTGAGATCACGTGCACTGCAATACCGGTGGGAAACCCCAACAGGAGTGTCACTTCCTTATAAGAACAAGAGACATTACTTGACATCAATCCTTCTCCAGAATCGACTTTATATTAACTTCTAGTGACTTGCTAACTTGTCTAAACGCGGTGAAAATCCTACCCAAGACACTGACAGACCACAACCCTGTGAGGATGGAATTAAGACATGGCCCGAAACAGAGGAGGTCCTGGAGAATCAATGAAAGCTTGTTTAGACACGAAGACAATGTGGCGGAATGCAAAAAAGCTATGAAGGAATTCTTCGACACAAATATGAACAACGGAACACCGATAGAAACGATCTGGGAAGGAAGCAAGGTGTACATGCGTGGGATCCTCATAGCCATGAATAGCAGGCACCATCGCAAACAAGAACAAAAAAGGAAAGAGTTAGAAAATGAGATAAGTAAAAGGGAGCGGCTACTAATAAAAAGGCCAGAGGACAAAGTCACCAAAGAAGGACTCAAGATCTTAAGAAAGCAATTTGACATGTTGATGGCTGACCAAGTTGCAAGGAATATACAATATGCAAAACATAAGACATTCTGCAAGGCCAACAAACCGGGCCGCTGGCTAGCCTACACTATAAGAAAGAAACAGAAATCCCGCATAATTGAAAAGATAGAATACAAAGGCAAGGAAGAATTCCGACAAAAAACCATCAAGAAAGCCTTCACGGAGTTCTACTCGGAACTTTATGCCGAGGATAAGATACAAGACAAAGAGATAGATGAGTTCCTACAAAACGAAAAGATACAGGCGATTACCGACACGCAAAAAGAAGCCCTGAATGCCTTAATCACAAAAGAGGAAATACACTCAGCGATCACACAACTGAAAGCAGGAAAAGTGCCCGGGACGGATGGGATAACAGCGACCTACTACAAACACCTCCAAGAGGAGATGCTAGAACCCCTCAGAAAACTATTTGCCAACATTCAAGAAGGAGGCCAGGTCCCACCATCCTGGAAAACAGCCTACATCTCATTAATCCCAAAGGAGGGGAAAGACAACACACAGCCCGCAAACTACAGGCCCATCTCACTACTAAACACAGACTACAAAATCTTCACAAAAATTTTGGCCAATAGACTAATGACTGTACTACAAAAAACAATACACCCGGACCAAAGGGGATTTATACAAGGACGCCAGATGAAAACCAACGTCAGACAGCTGCTGAACATAATAGAATACCTGCAAAAGCACAACCAGATACCCGCCGCTCTTATGTTTGTGGATGCAGAAAAAGCTTTCGACAGACTGCACTGGCCGTTCCTGACGAACTTGATCCGAAAGATGAAAATGGGAGCACAGTTTCTCAACTCCATAACGGCAATTTACCAGAAACAAACAGGTCAGATCATTGTCAATGGAGACTTAACGGACTCATTTAATATAGAGAGAGGCACGAGACAGGGCTGCCCGCTGTCCCCCCTGCTATTTGTCCTAACACTGGAAATTTTACTGAACAGAATAAGAGTGGCAGAGGACGTACAGGGCATACAGATTAAACAGCAAGACTACAAACTATGTGCCTTTGCGGATGACCTGCTGGTGACAATGTCGCAACCAGCACAGTCAGCAAGGAAATTGATGGAGATAATGGAGGACTACGGTAGGGTGTCAGGCTTCAAAGTAAATATACCGAAAACAAAGATGCTAGTCAAAAACCTAGACAACAAAGCAAGACAGAACTTGGAAAGAATAACGGGTTGTGAAATAGTTAAGAAAGTCAAATACTTAGGAGTGGAGATAGAATCAACAAATGCAAAATTATACAAGAATAATTACGAGGTCCTGTGGAATAAGATACAAGCAGACCTGGAAAGGTGGAAATCACTACGTCTGTCCCTGCTCGGCAGGATAGCGACAGTAAAGATGAATGTATTACCCAGATTTTTATTTCTCTTTCAAATGCTACCCATACTCAAGAAGGATGCGGACTTGGACAACTAGCAGAAGGGCATCAACAGATTTATTTGGGACGACAAGAGACCGAGGGTGAAACTAAAAATCATCCAAGACGCAAGGGAGAGAGGGGGACTGAAAATGCCTAATTTAAAGCTATACTACTATGCAGCAACGTTGGTGGCGGTTAGTGACTGGATCAACATGACAAATGATAGAATTCTGAATGTTGAGGGGCATGGTCTACTATTCGGCTGGCACGCATACTTAGTATACGACAAAAAGGCAGATAGGAACTTCAAGGAGAACCCACTACGAATCCCTTTGTTATGGGTCTGGAACAAATATAAGCACCTCCTACATGACAGGATTCCCATCTGGACGATCCCTGGACACGCAACAGGGGATATGAACACAGCCCAAGGGCAAAAAGTGGTGCCCTACAGTGAACTTATACTGGGAGAAGAAAACGGGTTCCTCTTGAAACCTCAAGCAACGCTAGCAAACAGAGGAATAGGAAGTACCTGGCTATCATATATACAACTACAATCAAGGTGGCGTAAAGACAAGAAGAAGGGCTTCTCCCAGACCGACGAGAATCTAATTAAACAGATTAGAGAACAGGGGATTATGCACATCAAACGAGTGTACAGCATTCTGATAGAAATGGACTCTGAAACCGAGCTAGTCAAGAACTGTATGATAAAGTGGGCACAAGACTTCGGACACCCTATCGCCATGGACACGTGGGAGAAAATCTGGGTGAGGAATGTAGAATTCACGAAATCGCAACACTTAAGGGAAAACTTCTACAAGATGTTCTATAGATGGCACCTAGACCCGAAAAAAATATCACTCATCTACCCGGACTCCCAGCCCAAATGCTGGAGGTGCAGGGACGGGGAGGCTACTTACTTTCATATATGGTGGACATGCAGAGAAATCAAAGCATTCTGGAGGAAGATATGGTGGACACTCCAAACTATTTTCAACAAGCGTATAGAATTTCTACCTCAGGCTTTTCTGTTAGGGATCACAAAGGATATCACTACCTCAGAGACAAATTTATTTTTGAACTTAATTACAGCAGCAAGATTGTTGGTGGGACAATACTGGAAGAATCCGGAAATACCGCCTATTGAAGAATGGACTGTGAAAGTAACAAATTTGGCAGAAATGGCAAAAATATCAGCATACTTGAAAAATCGCTCCAATGAACAATTTTTGACGGACTGGAAACAGTGGATAGACTATATCCAAGAGAGACACCAATCAAACAGAATGCAGCTGGCGTTTAGCTGAGGCTCGATGGGAGGAGGGAAGAAGGGTCAACAAATCAAATGTTTACAAAAACTAACACCCAATGTTGAATGTATATGTTCTATAACTAATGCCTCTTAACATAACCTTATGTCCAATGTTGTTTGCTTTAATACTGTTAAAGCGGACTGAATCTCTACCTCAGGATATGAAACTTTTACCTCAGGATCTCTGGCTAGGGACTATAAAAGATTGCACTAGTAATGGGACGAAGTCAATTCAGAAGCGCAAACGAACAACATGCAATAGACTAGACACAGTAGTTAGACCATATATAAGAGAAACACCAACCAAACAAAAGGTACTCGGAGTATACTTGAAGGGGGAAGGGAGGAGGAAAGAACGTTTACTAAAACAGATGTTTACAAAGATTAATACCTAATGTTGTATGCTATATCCTAGGATGATTGTTTAGCAATAGGATCTTTGGTTTAATGTTGATCACATTAATATGGAACCAGATAAGAGAAACACCAATCAAACAAAGTGTAACAGGAGTATAGTTGAGGCTAGACGCGAAGGGTGGGAAAAAGGCTTACTAAATCAGACGTTTTCAATGACTAACACTTAGTATTGTATATCAGGTGCCATGATGATTGCTGCACAATATGTTTTTATGTCCAATGTTGATTGTTTTAATAAAAGAATTTTATATTAAAAAAAAAATAAACCATGGCTTTTTTCTCTTTCTTATTATTTTCTCTTTGCCAATTTTGCCTTTCTGATTTCTTTGCAAAATTTGCCTTTCTCATTTCTCTTTGCCTATTTTGAATTTTATGTTTCTAGTTTGTTAATGAATTTTAATTTTGTCTCTTTCTTATTTTTCTTTAATGATTTAAATTTTGTTACAAATCATTGCTGTTTTGCATTTTATGTTTCTCACCATAAGTTGCTGAATGCATTCAAATGCTAAATGATACATGCCAGCACAGAACAAACACTGAAGCAAATGTGTATGCCTTCATAGCGTGCCTATGAATGAAATCTCTCAATCTCTCTCTTTAACTTTGAATCCTTCCTTACTTTGTGTTAGGCATTAATCACACAGTTTCATCAGTTCAATCTTGTAACAACCATCTCTTGCAGATAATGAGCAATGACAACAAGAAAGCATGTGCTGATTCTGTTCCCTTGTTTGGTTTTGGTGAAAACTTTGAAACTTTGTACAACTTCTCTAAAGACAATGCACTCACATCTGATAAAGATTAGATCTTATATGGAAAAATGCACATTGGTCAACACCCCAGAATTGGTCTGGTACATTTACATTAGTACAACACACACACATTTCTGCCACAATTGTTCACATGGAAAACATGGTACAAAACAATCCCTTATCACAAGAAACTGTATGCCTTGTTTGATTGACAGTTGACTAGACAGATGCCTGTGCCCTAGGGTCGTGTACAGAACTGGACGGTGCATAGGTGGAACAACCCACAGCTGCTAAAAAATAAAATTAAAAAAGTTGATATGTTGTAATATGTTGTGATGCATGAGGCTTGGAGAGGCTTGGGACAAAGACTACCATGTGACTTTACCATGCTGTTTTGGAGCAACAGGAAATGGAGGAGGAGCCAAGAGGTGGAGTCCATTGGCCACATCAGAGGGACAAGCCATGTGCTCTGGAACAAAGGACTTGCCATATGGCCTAGGAACAGGCAATAAGAGGGGCTAAGAGGTGGATGGACGTTGTACCAAGATTTGAATCCATTGGCCACAGGGTGGCCCTGCAGTGTAGCCTTGTCATTGGCTGAAGAAATAACATTGTCATTGGCTGTTTGTAACCATGTGATGCATTGTGTAACCGCCCACTGTAACAGTTAATAAAAAGGGGAGGCAGCCTTTTGTCACTAGTTGCTTCGCCCCGAGAAAATGTGCCTGTCTGCATGTCTCTCATTAATTTGGCTATCGTGAAGGACCTCGCCATTGATCTGGGGCGCAATGAGGTGCCCCAGATCAAAATTGAGGCTTGCCTACGGAGGGCAAAGCCTCACCCCTGAGCCTTGGTACACCTGCGACAGAGCACTGTCTGCCATTGCTGTCTGGAAAAGTCCAACAGAGGTATCCAGACAAACGGGGGGAAAATTCCAAGGACGCAGATCACAGGCAGGGAAGGGGTGAGCCCCCTTTTTCTGCACAGATGCAACGGCAGCAGCAGTCAGACCAATCACTAAATTGCGTCTGCAAGGCCGGGTGACTAAAGGTCACAACTAAAAATGAACAGGTGGAATAAAACTCCTGCGGGCAAGGCCCTAAAGCTAACACCGGC
Organism: Bothrops alternatus; assembly: GCA_034064705.1. Lineage (NCBI taxonomy): Eukaryota > Metazoa > Chordata > Lepidosauria > Squamata > Viperidae > Bothrops > Bothrops alternatus. The sequence goes on from JARGCV010000531.1 coordinate 1,002,228, forward strand.
TAAAGTTCTAAGATAAATAACAATCAACACTCACAAGAAATCTCAACACCCCGGATGCAAGCTGGATGATCTCGTTACTCCCCCAGTGAGGCCTGAATTCAGCAGGCACAAGCGGCGGCAATAATCGGAACCATTTGCAATAATAACAAGGCCTTCACCGGCCTGTAGCTCTTGCCACACTCTGATTCAGTGACGGCAACCCGCCTTGTGAAGAAGGCCTAGGCCGCACTCTCCAAAATGGCGGCCGAGCCTCCCCAGGAAGGCCCAACCCACACTCAAGATGGCGGCCGCACCTTACGAAGAAGGAACCAGGCCGCCCTTCCCAAAATGGCCACCGCCCACAGACGTGATCCGGGTGCCTCCCAAAATGGCGATTCGCGCCGAAAAGAGCGCCTTTGCAGTCACGCGGCTCCCAAAACGGTCGCAATCACTCACACACCCAAAACGTCAAGTTTAAATGAAGGCACACAAGCTCCGGATCACCCCCACCCTGACGATTCCCCAGCGCTCGCCTTCCCAGCCCCAAAACTTGCGGTTTAAGCCGGATCTGTGAAATCGCAATCCAGGGAAGCCTCTCCGCTCCTGGGAAGCCGGGGGGGGGGAACGCCAGCAGGAAAAAAACGCTCCGGAGTGGGAGCGTAGAAGAGAGATAAGCCAGGCAGCGACGGGGAGCCAGGGAAGTCACCCCCTGAAGCTCCAGCGGCCCCAGCCACGAGGCTTGAACACCAAGCCTACTCCCTGCAGCCTACTTTCCTACTAATCAATTTTAAAGAATTTGGAATAAAGTTTAAAAGTATCCAATTAGAATTGCAAATTTAGGGATACTTAGCGAAAAAAAATTAACCAAAAACTAGCTTAAACTACGGAGCTACCAAAATAGGATGTGCTCAAGCTGAAGACTAGGTCAAAAACTGGAGATGGGAGGTACTACCGGAAGAGGCGTGGCTAAAGTTTCTGACCTAGTCTCAAGCTGATTGGCTGTCGCAACCCACCGGTGGATTATACATCTTCTCATGCTGGAGAATTATGGGTTCAATTACAGTCATAAGTCAAGGACTACCTGTACCATAAATAAAATATAATCTGCCATGTTACATATATGTAAAAGTACACTTTGAGCCTCCTGGTTCATTCAAGCTGGGGGGGGTTGGGGGGTTAGGACACTGTGTGACCCCACATAAACCAATTCTGAACTGTTTTTGCTGTGCCGGCGCTAGCACGGCCCTGTTTTCGCACCGTGAGGTGCCCCATTTTCGCACTGTGCCCCTTTGCATAGCGGCAGCAGTGCTAGTGCAAGTGGGGGTGAGTGCGCACACACAGTGGGCAGTAGTGGGCTACGGACCGCAGGTTGGGGACCCCTGCACTAAATTAATGCCCATTAAATCCAGGTTTTAATGTACAGTGAAATGTTCATTATAATATACCTGTTTATGTCTTCAGGCTCTAAACTGGGGGGGGGAGGGAGAGAGACAACATCACAATATACATAAGATCTGCTGAGCTTCCTTATTTGGTCCACAGTCTTTCTTTACTAACCGACAGGCTTACTTAAAAATATACTAATTGGCACTAGTGAGCATGTGTTATATAGAGGAGTACAAACACAAGTACTAACAGTTACATATAACTAGGTATAGACATATATTTAGATAATTGGGGAAAATGTAATACACTGCTCCTTTATTTATTTAGCTCCATGCATTCCCCCCATGTATTCCACAGCAATATTCAACCCTGATTAAAGAAAGCGGTGCTTGACCCACTCTTCATAGCAGGCATACACTTCTTTACAACTGAGTATCAGATATGCACATGGCAGATAAATAAACTCATTAATGTATGTATTTATACATTTTCAAAACCCTGTAAATTAGAATGTGAGTGAAACCAAATGACATACACTAGAAAACATCTCAGCATAAAAGAAAAAAAAGAGACTTACCTATCCCAATCATCATCTCCAGTTCTCCTTCTCCAAGACCTTTCTGCACCAGGTTTATGATGATCAAAGTCATCATCTATAAACAGAAGGCATTTAATGATTTGCACATGAACCAAATGCTTGGATTCTAAGACAGCAGGACTGATATTCTTTTGAGGAATCATGCTGTATTTCTGCACTGTCCTTCTAGGAGAACAACTTATTTCAAACTGCTTTTAATCTGTTTTTCCTGTGGTACAACAAAGGGCTTTAGGTTTTCTCCCTTACCGATCACAATGGAAAAGAAAACTGAAGTATACAAATGGATTGATAGCTTTTTATTTCTTCATTTAATAATTTAACTAAAAACATATAGTACAATTCCCATAAATATCACTTCTGATTGTCCCAAACTGCCTCATGATGCTACTGGCTGATCTGCTCAGATGTTAAAATAGGCCTGTTTTCATTGCTTAAACAAATTGGTTAACGAGCTCTAGACTTACAAGTGTTTCTATGGCATCAAATTCTTACAGGACTCTGGCTATCCACCAACTCCATACCGGTTGGTGGGAAATATAAGTAATTTCCTGCCATCTGGATAATCTGACTATAAACTCATTCAATATGGCTAATTATTAAAAATTATATGAACTGTAGTCCAAAACACCCTAGGCTGCCTACACCTGATTTAGGAATAGACATTCCTTTTAAAAATTCTAATATCTATTGGCAGCTCTGGATTAATTACACAGCACTGATGGGCATTCACAACATAGTGTCAGGTCTGCCATCTTCAGCTTGGCGCCTCAACTAGCATCCTGCCATCAAAGACCATGGGGAGGGGCATGGGGGGACATATGGGCAATAAACCTGTGTGGGGATGCAATGGGAAATAGGGAGGGGGAATGACAGCTTGACAAAGATCAGGGAAGCACGAACCAGTTTGTGCCAGCACTCAAGGACACGCACCCTGAGAATGGAATGAGGACTTCCCCAAACATCTCAGCATTTCTCAAAACACCTATGCGGGTCTTCATTGGCTAAAGATGAACTGGTCATGGGGGTACGGCTGGGATGAGGGGGAAAAATTTGTAACTTTTCGCACAGGAAACTTCTAGCCTGACTTTACTGCAGCCAGCAACCTTTAATAAAAGAACCTATCACTTCACCCAAATGGAGTTGAGGGTCTTTCTTTTCTAAGGGACTTGACTGGGGCAGGTCTGACACACAGTGCTTCAAATAGTATTTTCAGGTACATGTATTGTCCAGATGATCATTACTAAAAAGCTTCAACATTTGAATGTTTTTGCCTGTCATTTATAAGTCTGTTTTACACTATAATCCTATACATGAAATCAAATTAATCCTCAGCAAGATGAAGACTTTGTTTATCCAGAAGTTACTTGAATTCAAGATAATTATTTAGGCCACAACAGAGTTGCAGTTACAACCTCCAGGAAGGAGATACTAGATCAGGGCTTTTCAACAGGTGGTATGCACCACTTGTGGTACATTAACGAGTGGCAGGTAGTAGGCAGCCCTGCTAGCCAAGTGTAGTGGGGGAGGGAAAGAGCCAGCGCAGGCAAGGACCTACTGCGAGAGAGTCCTCTGGAGCTGCAGAGTGGCTGAGGCTGAGCCTCACCCCAGGCTCACTTCTGGCTCACCCTCCCCCATGAGAAAGGAGGAGGAGGGGGCGGAGACAGGAGAAGCTATAAAAGGAGGCAGTTTGGGTGGAAGAGGGAAAAAAAGAAGCAGCCTTGGGAGGATGTGGAGTCAGCTCTAGCTGCACGGAAGGGGAAGGAGGAGGGTGGGGGGGAGGAGAGGAGATCAAGGAGTCCAAGCAGGCCGCCATGAGCCGATCTACAACTTTTGTGGCAGCCACCTGTGCTGGCAGCAACAAACAGGCAAGAAATGCAGGGGAGGGGTTGCCCTCCAGGAGGAATGAAGAAAGGTAGCATCAGCTGGAGGTAAGACACGAGGGAGGGAGATGGAGAGTGGAAGGATTCTTATGTGCTTTTGTGACTTTGAAGTTCTGGGATTTGTGCAATGTGGGCTTTGTGTTCTTAAGGAGTGTTTGGCAATTTTTATTTGGCTGATGGCTGATGTCTCCTGTTAGCTTCTATTGTTCTGCTATTGTTAGCTGTAAGTTTTGCTGCAAGGGATTTTGAAGTATTTTTCTCCTGAATGGATTTTGCCTGTAGCATTCCTTTACTTATGAATGGAGCCATTTGGGGAGGCTGCCTTAGCCGGCAGCCAATACTTACTACATTTTTTTTCTTCCTTAAGTGCCGGCTGCACTCATTAACTTTCCTTTCTAGCCAGTAGCTAATTCTTAAAGGGGAATGTGCCTTTTTAAGCTAGTTCCCTCAGCAGCTTCACTTTTCTGTCTCTGGAGGGTTTTCCTTGTTTGATGAATATATGGAAGAGGGAAAATATGGGGTGGGTGTGGGGGGGTTTAAATTCTTCCTTCAGAAGGAGGTGGGCATGAGAAAGAGGGAGGGAGGGAAGGAGGGAGGGAGGGAAGGAAGGAAGTCCCGCCTTAGCACTTGGCACTAGCAGCCCTGCCACTGACTTTGCTTGTCAAAAGGTTGCAAAAAGGGATCACATAACAGTAAACATATAATAATAAGAAATGGACATAGATAGCCGGCAGATGGAGGGGAGCTTCCCAGTGTTTTGCATTGAGTGTCACATGTATGACTATCTGTCTGCTGGACAGAAGTCCTGGGTGTGTGATCAGTGCAATGAGCTCCTGGCTCTCAGGGAACAGGTTCTTTCCCTTGAAGCCAAGGTAGCAGACCTGGAGAAGCAGAGAGAGATAACGAGGCAGGAGAAGATCTTCAGGGATGCAGCAGGAGAGTCCCACTCCATGCTGAGCAGCTCTCCAGCTGCTTTGGAGAATGGAGATCTTGGGCAGGGAGGACATCAATCTGTGGAAGAGGGACAGGCTCCCTTAGTTGGGACCCCTTCCTTGGAGGATGTGCCCATATCCTCTTGCACCGAGGATACTTCTCCACGGGTGGTGGGAGGGGGGCTTCTTGTAGTGGGTGATTCGATTGTTAGAAATATAGAGAGACGGGTTTCTGATGGAAATGTTGGCCGCATGGTAAACTGCCTGCCGGGTGCAAAGGTTGCGGACATCACGAGGCATCTAGACAGGCTGATAGATAGTGCTGGGGTGGAGCCAACTGTCGTGGTACATGTCGGTACCAATGACATTGGGAAAGCTAAGCGGAAGGTCCTGGAAGCCAAATTTAGGTTGCTAGGTAGAAGATTAAAGTCCAGGACCCCCAAGGTTGCATTCTCAGAAATGCTACCTGTTCCACACGCAGGGCCAGCTAGACAGGCAGAGCTCAGGAGCTTCAATTCGTGGATGAGGCAGTGGTGTCGAGAGGAAGGGTTTAGATTCATTAGGAACTGGGAAACATTTTGGGACAAGCCACACCTGTACAGAAGGGACGGGTTACATTTGAACCATAATGGAACCAGACTGTTGGCAATTAATATTAAAAAGGTTTCAGAGCAGCTTTTAAACTGATTCGTAGGGGCAAGTCGACAGGAGCTGGGCAGCTTCCAGTTCGAGAAGGCGCACTGCCAAATATGGAGGGTGGAAGTTATGCACACATTGGAGAGTCAACAGGAAAACTAAATTGTAATAGTCAAGCAGAAGGACATGGTAGACCATCTACAAATTCTACAATCAAATTCTACAGTCAAAATCTACAGTCAAAGTTGGAAGTGCACCAGAAAATTACATATAAATGTCTGTACACGAATGCTAGAAGCATTCAAGCAAAAATAGGGGAATTGGAATGCTTGGTGAAGGAAAATAATATTGATATTATCGGCATAACAGAAACCTGGTGGACAGATGAAAACCAATGGGACACAAGGATTCCAGGTTACAAATTGTATAGGATGGACAGGAGAGGGAGAAATGGTGGTGGCGTGGCCTTGTACATAAATGAGGAGTTAGAATCTCATGAACTCGAAATTCAAGAAAATTCAAACTCACCCACAGAAACATTGTGGATAAAAATCCCAGGACAGGAAACTAATCTGACGTTAGGGATCTGCTATCGCCCTCCCAACCAAACTCCAGAGGCAGATTGCTATTTGGAAAATGAATTTAAGGAGGCCTCAAAAAGAAATAGGGTAGTCATAATGGGGGACTTCAACTATCCCCAAATAGATTGGGTAAATTCTTGTTCTACACATGAAAGAGAGACAAGGTTCCTCGACATGTTAGCTGATTATTCCCTTGAGCAGATGGTCATGGAACCAACCAGGGGAAAGGGGATCCTGGACTTGGTTCTAACTAACGCACAGGATTTGGTTCATGATGTCCTTGTAACCGAGCCCATAGGAACCAGCGATCACAACACAATAACCTTCAACTTAACCATGGATAGCAAATTGTCAGTGAAAACTAACACAGAGACCTTAAACTTTCACAGAGGGAATTTTGACAAAATGAGGAAAATAGTAAAGAAGAAACTAAAAGGAACAGTAAAAAACGTCAAATCCCTCCAAAATGCTTGGAAACTGTTTAAAAATACGTTACAACAGGCTCAAATAAAATGCATTCCAAAAAGAAGAAAGAGGACTGGCAAGTCAAAGAGGATACCAGTATGGCTTACGAATGAGGTAAAGGAGGTTATTGGAAAGAAGAAAAACTCATTTAAGAAATGGAAGGCTCTTCCTACCGAGGAGAACAGGAGGGATCACAAACTCTGGCAGACCAAATGCAAGGCGATAGTCATGAAAGCCAAGAGAGACTTTGAGGAGCATATAGCAAAGAATATTAAAAATAGTAACAAAACCTTTTTTAAGTACATCAGAAGCAGGAACCCAACCAGAAAAACAGTTGGGCCACTCGATGACAATGGTCAGAAGGGGATAATCAGAGAAGACAAGGAGATTGCTGAGAGGCTAAATGACTTCTTTGCCTCCGTTTTCACTGAGGAGGATAGAGAGCATTTGCCTGCCACTGAATTAGTTTTCCCAGGGAGGGAAATAGAAGAATTAAACCTGATAGAGATAAACAAGGAAGATGTTCTTGCATGCCTTTCAAAACTAAACGTCAACAAATCGCCGGGTCCAGATGGCATCCACCCTAGAGTTCTCAAGGAACTCAAGTGTGAAATTGCTGAACTTCTAGCTAAAATATATAATCTTTCTCTAAGATCAGGCACTGTACCGGAGGATTGGAGGGAGGCAAATATAACCCCGATCTTCAAGAAAGGATCCAGAGGTGATCCAGGAAACTATAGACCAGTCAGTTTAACCTCAGTTCCAGGCAAACTGATGGAAACCATTGTTAAAGATAAAATTACAGGGCACACAGAAAAACAGGCATTGCTGAAAGAAAATCAACATGGTTTCTGCAAAGGCAAATCATGTCTTACTAACTTGTTAGAATTCTTTGAGGGTGTAAATAAATACATAGATAAAGGGGCCCCAGTTGATATTGTATATCTTGACTTTCAAAAGGCTTTTGACTAAAGTCCCTCACCAAAGGCTCCTAAAAATGCTCTTCAGCCACGGAATTAGAGGACAGGTCTTGTCCTGGATTGGTAACTGGCTAAAACGCGCGAGCAGTGTTGGGCTTGCCCAGAAATGCCCACATTTCGGCATCACTTCGCGAGCTGCATTGGCTGCCAGTTGGTCTCCGAACCCAATTCAGAGTGTTGGTTATGACCTATAAAGCCCTACATGGCATCGGACCAGGTTACGTACGGGACCGTCTGCTGCCCCATGAATCCCAGCGGCCGGTTAGGGCCCACAGAGTCAGCCTTCTCCAGGTCCCGTCAGCCAGACAGTGTCGCCTGGCGGGGCCTAGGGGAAGAGCCTTCTCTGTTGCGGCCCCGGCCCTCTGGAACCAACTTCCCCCGGAGATCCGTGTCACCCCCACCCTCTCCGCCTTTCGTAAATTACTTAAAACACACCTCTACCAGCAGGCCTGGGGCAGTTAACATCTTGCCCCAAGCCAGTGTATGTCTGTGTGTATGTTGAATGATTGGTTTTTTTAAATTAAGGGGTTTTATATACATGTATTTTTATATGTTGATTTCTATTATGTTGTGAGCCGCCCCGAGTTCTCCGGAATAGGGCGGCATAGAAGTCAAATAAATAATAATAATAATAATAATAATAATAATAATAATAATAATAATAATAATAATAATAATAATAATAAAAAATTGTAGGAAGCAAAGGGTGGCAATAAATGGACAAGTCTCTGGATGGAAAGAAGTGAGAAGTGGTGTACCCCAAGGTTCAGTTTTGGGGCCTTTACTTTTTAATTTATTCATCAATGATCTGGATCTAGAAGTAAATAGTGAGGTAGCAAAGTTTGCTGATGACACCAAATTGTTCCGGGTAGTGAAAAGTGAAACTGACTGTCGGGAGCTCCAGAAGGATCTCTCGAAATTGTGTGAGTGGGCAACAAAGTGGCAAATGCATATTAACCTAAACAAGTGCAAAGTTATGCACATCGGGGCAAAGAACCCCAATTATACTTACCAACTGATGGGGACCAAACTTTCTGAGACAACCCAAGAAAGGGATCTTGGGGTTTTGGTGGACAGCTCGATGAAGATGTCAACCCAATGCGCAGCAGCAGTAAAAAAAGCAAATTCCATGCTTGGCATGATTAGGAAGGGAACCGAAAATAAGTCAGCAAGTGTTGTATTGCCTCTGTACAAATCGATGGTGAGACCACACTTGGAGTACTGTGTACAGTTCTGGTCACCGCACCTCAAGAAGGATATAATGGAACTGGAAAAGGTGCAAAAAAGGGCAACAAGAATGATCAAGGAAATGGATCGCCTCCCTTATGAAACCAGATTGCAACGCCTTGGTCTCTTCAGCCTTGAAAGACGGCGTTTAAGGGGTGACTTGATCGAAGTGTATAAAATCATGCATGGGATAGAGAAGGTGGATAGAGAAAAATTCTTTTCTCTATCACACAATACTAGGACAAGGGGGCACTCCCTAAAGCTCATAGGTAAGAAAGTGAGGACAAATAAAGGGAAATATTTCTTCACCCAGAGGGTCGTTGGTTTATGGAATTCACTTCCAGAAGAGGTCGTGACAGCTGTCAGCCTTGATAGGTTCAAGGCAGGGTCAGACAGATTCATGGATGCCAAGTGTATCGGTGGTTATTAAAACGGATGTCCATGTGCCGCCTCTATGTTGGTTGAGGCAGGCAGGATTCCCTTTGAGTACCATTTGTTGGGGGTCAAGGGAAAGGGAGGGTTTTGCCTTCTCTTTCTGCTCAAGATCCCCATGTACAATTGGTGGGCCACTGTGTGACACAGAATTCTGGACTCGATGGGCTTTGGCCTGATTCAGCATGGCTCTTCTTATGTTCTTATGTTCTTATGACCTTGGAACACTGTAATCATCATAAATGTGAATCAGTTGCCAAGCATCCAAATATAAATCACATGACCCTGGGCATGCTGCAATGGTCATAAGTGTGAAAAATGGTCATAAGTCATTTCAGTGCAATTGCAACTTTGAACAGATTTTTTTTTTTTGGTCATCAAGTTTTTGACACCTTGCTAGGTGGTACTCGAATATTGCCATAGCCTAAAAGTGGTACAGTCAGTGAAAAGGTTGAAAAGCCCTGTACTAGACGATCGGGGGTGGTGTGTGTGTGTGTGTCTGGACTCATGACTCCAACTTGAGAGCTGGTGGAAGTCATAGCCAGGAGACCCTTTGCCCCACAATAGTTTCTGAAACAGGATATTGTGGTGATTATCACTCATACTACAATTAATTATTTCCGAAGAAATCTACTCAGAAACTACAACTGATTCAAATTGCAACAGCCTAACTGCTGATGGGGCCAATTCCAGATTAACAAAATGTTTTCCATCTTGCAGGAGTTGCACTGGATATCAGTACAGTTCTGAGTACAAATCTACATGCTGGTCATTGTTTATAAAGTTCTTTTTGGCTTGGGGTCTTCAGGACTGTTTCCAAAGTAGAATTTCACCCCACCCCATGCATTCTATTGAAGAAAGTATGCTGGTGATTAATGAAACCACCTCTTTCCCCCAAAGGCTTAGTTGATAGCAGCACAAAACAAGTTTCTCTTGAAATTCTTTGTTCCTTTCTCTCTGAAATTAGAACAGCTCCTTCCTTTATTGGGTTCCAAAAACAGGAGATCATACTTTGGCCTTCAAGGAAAGGTAATAAGAATTATTACCTATATTGTTGGGTAATTATGATTTACTGTTATAGGCTGCCCAGAATCTACTGGAATGGGTAGCATACAAATAATGTGAAATAAACATGTTCACAGAAATCTAAGTTACACCCTGTTTAGAAATAATTAAGGCATTAGGCATCTTAATTTTAAGCATACTAAGACAGGACACTTCTTGTACTACCCAATACTCATTTTACGCACATGGAATGTATGCAATGTCTTCTATATTAAGAGTGTATTGGAATTCACCAACAGATTTACAGATTCGTGAAGATTCTTAACAATATTTCTGTTGCATGGCTTTTACTTTCAAAAAGAGAAAGGTAGGTAGGAATATGCCAGTTTTCTTTAACCCAATGTCCTCCACGTATGCTGACCTACAACTCCCATCACTTTTATTAAGAAAATAGAATGAAGAGTTTTTGTTCTCTTATGTTGAAACCTCCAAATTTCCCAATGAAGCTGAATGTAGCAGACTGTCAACAGGCAAGAGGAAGCTTTGTTTTTAACTACAGAATGTACTTCCTTATGATGGGATGATACCACAAACATGGTCAGTTGTAAAACAGGCTGGACAAATTCATGGAGAATAAAGCTACTAATGACTATTAAGCCTTATTGTAACCACCTTCAATTTTGAAGGCAATATATCTGTAAGTATTAGTTGCTGGAGAACATAAACCAAAGAGATTAAATTGTCCTCAATTTCTGCTTGTGGGCATCTCAGACATATCTGGCTAGCCACTGTGGAAAAAAAGGATGCTGGACCAAATCAACATTTGATTTGATTTACCAGGTACCATTTTATATTTTAAATGAGTTTCTAGGTTTAGCCATTCAAATTTACTTTAAATAGCTAACTCACATACAATAGCATGTTGTTTGTGATAAACATCATCATACTGGAAAGGAGGCTAAGCCGACAGATATAGAGGCAATTCAAGATGAGTAAACTAACTTTGCAGCAAATTTTAACTGAGATTCAACCACTATAACATTGTGGCTCTTCCCACATGTCAGCTTTGCTTGTAGACAGACACAAAATGTTTCCTTTGAATTATTTTTCACTTTTGTTACAACACAAAAGTTGGAAGTTTTATATACACTCTAAGTAATAAAATCACACAACTAGTAAGTTATTTAAACCTTGATAACTCTACAAAAACACTGAATTGCAGCCACTGGGGCCAAACATATCAAAGAAATTCTGATTTACAAAACTAGTCAAAAGAGCAATATCCAAGAAAGCATATGAGAAATTCAGACTTAATACGTAACCAGCTTTTTTAATCATGACATTTGTAAGTACTTAAATGTTAAGACACATGGTAAGGATACACTGATATAAGGAACATATCAAGCACCAAGTCAAGACTGAGACAGATCAAACATAAGGAGTATGAGCTGAATGAATTTTAAAAGCAAGCAGGAAAAAAGCTAGGTTCAACTTACTTTTTTTCAAAAGTTAATGTCATTCAGGATTGAAAAAACACTTTTGCAATAAACACAGATTTGTAATTTGAAAGCTGTATACCAGAGCAATATTCGAGTACCACCAGTCGCCTAGCAGGTGGGCGTGGCCTGCTCACCGCCATTCACTGGACACAGCTGACTCAAGACAGCTGGGTTGGAACGGAACAAGTCGCACTGGCTAACTGGATGTGGGGACAACTCGGTGCCCCACAAATTCGCATCCCCAAACTGCTAGCAGCCAAACGCATGCACGCGCACGCACACACGCACACACACCACATTCCAGGTTTGGGGACTTTAATCCATAGAGGAAGGAGAAGGCCTTCTCCCCAAGCCCAGGAATGATTGGCAATTTGCTAACTCAGATGTGGATACAAGTCTCCAAGCTTGGAATGTTTGTGTTTGTGTGTGTGTGTAGCATGCTAAAGAGATGTTCTTTTCCCAATCCCAGACATCGTTGGTGTTTCCCTGTCCAGTGCCCCCTCCCGGCAAAGCAGGAGGTGGAGGACATTTGCAGGAAGTAGTTTCCTCCGAGTCCAACTTCTGTCTTGACAGATCTCTGGAGAGCAAGAGGAAGTGGCAGAGGAGCAGCGCTCCCAGGTCCTGCACAAGGGAGGCTGGCCCTTCTCGAAAGGAAATTCCCATTTCCAATTGTGCGTGGTAAGGATACTGGGGCAGCCTTCCCTCACACAGCTCCCCTGCCACCCCCTCCTCCTCTCAAGAGATCTGCAGGGGAGGCAGAGATCTGGAGGGCAACGTGCAGCCTCCATATTGGCCACTTCTACCTCTTCAAGCCCTCCTCGATTAAACATACATCATATATAAATTAAAACACAGCCAAAAATAAAACATAGTTAAATCACTAATTACAGCTCTTCACATATTTTCTGGAAAAACCACTTTTATTGATGTTAGGAAGGAAGAGCAAACCTTATTAAGGAACTCTTAACTGTCAAGCCCCTGGGCTCGACACGTACCAGTGGGGGGGGAGGAACAGAGCAGCCAGCCGAAGCCAAGCAGCCGACACCTGTGTGCCACCCGAATCGCGGAAGTCAGCTGGACGTCGGAGACGGGCCAGCTGGGCATCGGAGGGGCCGCCTCTCACCGCATTGCCAGAAGCCGGGGAGGAAGCCGGCTACTGCGCGAAGCAGCTGCGCTTCAGAAAGGCCACCCGGCGCCCTCACACACTGCAGAACACCGCCGGCGACAGGGGGGAAGCCGGTTGCCGGGCAAAGCAGCTGGGCGGTGAATGCTGCCGATCGGGACAGCTGGTCTGGTGGAGGCCATGTGGACTGGAGAGGCACCCGACGGCTGCGGTGATGCGTCCGGAAGGGGGGAGGCCGGAAGAAGAACTGTGGCTTTTACATGCACGGACCAGATGCTGGCTTGCTGATTGGGGTGGGGTTGTAGGGCGGGGCACTTCTATGTAAGGTACTGGGAGCAAACCACTCCCTGTGCTGACTTTAATTTTGCACGAAATAAACCCTGTTGGTCACTTTGTTCCTGCGTTCCTGGAGTTTGTTTTCAGCCGACGAAGGACATCTGACAGTAAGTCAGCACTCAAAACCTTTCTGTTCCCCTCCTATTGCCTATTGCCTATTGCCTTTGTACTCTTACGGGGATGGCGGAGGGTAAACAGGAGGCTCCCCTGGTGGCAGATGAAGCCGACCCGGCTGAAGCAACAGGGCCTATGCCTGCACCAGAGGCCCAGGAGGTGCAGCCAGTAGTTAGGTCAAAGGTGTTGGAGAAACGGCCTGTAGCCCCTGTAAGAGAGACTCAGGAGACTGGGGTTCCTGCAGCATTGGGGGAGTGGTGGCACAGCCCTGTGCTGGCCAACCCGGAAGCAGGACGGGCATATACCCTGGGTGCCAGGGCCCCTCTGATGGAGTGGAGGGAGAGGTGGCTGACAGAGGAGGACAAGGAGGAATGCAGCTATTCCACAGCGCCAGGACAATACACCATGGAGGTTTTGAGAGACTGGTTCGGGGAGGCTGGGTACCAAGACACCCCCTCGTGGCCGAGACAGGCGGCAACAAGAGAGATAGCCTCATGGAGACTTCCGGTTCCAGTTCGCGGCGTCCCTAGTCGCACGGGGAGACTCGTCTCGTTGGCTAGCCTTCCCTCCATCGGTAGACCCTTATGAGGGTCGAAAGTCGCCCTGGAGGGTGCGACTTCTGTTAAGGAGGCTTTGCTTGGCTGCGGAGGAGCGGTAGCTCCTCCAGCTGTCCGAGCTATCTCTGAGGGCCGACGGAGAAGAAGATCAGCCAGTAAAATGGCCGATCACCCTGCCGCTTCAAACCGCAAGTCAAAGAACATCTAAGCTGTAAGAACCCCCGTGGTGAATCCGGGTGAGAATTTTCCTTACTACTCTTTCTACTCTATTTTGTTTTTTGTGCCTGTAAGAGCCTTGTTGGAATTATTTCCCTGGCTTGAAAAAGCAGGTTCTACATGTTTGGGAAGAAAAACGTTTAAAAATACAACAAAATTTTAAAGACTATATTTTATTTCCATATTTTTTGGGGTACAGAAAATTTTCTCTTTCTCTTTCTAAGAACTGTACTATCATCTTATGCTGGAAGATTATTTCTTCTTTCACATTATACTTTAAAAGACAGAAAAAAGGAAATGGTGTCTGGAAAAGATCCTTTTTTAACCTACTGAGGACATCTAGTGGCAAAAATTTAATACGGCAACTTCTGGTTACTCTTTGAAGATGGAATAGAGCTGACCTTCAAATTATTTTTGAAGAGAAAATATCAGCTGTGCAGCTGTGGGAATTGTGGGGGTGCATACTGCCTAACTTTTATTAAATATAGCCTCCACAAAAAAACAGAAAAAAGACTCTTTTTAATTACTATTAAAATGGAGAAACCTCAGTTACAATTAAACTGTAAACTTATATTGGAAAAGATTTTATGAGGCTACTGCAGAAATATGTGCTACAATGAAAGAGTTCACTACAGAATTAAGATCCAGAAATCTCACTTCAAACATTCAAACTGATGTCCAGACTACATCTGACTATTCTATAAATCAAAACATACTAGAAGAGGAATCAACAGAGACAAAAGAGGAACCTATTCTATCCTATAAACTTTCCATCTGTAACTCTGAAAAGAAGAAGCAAAGACTGAGATTTGAAACTACAAAGCAACGATGCTTTAAGGATGAGAGAAATAGATGCCTAATGCAGAGGATGGGATTCCTATCCTTTCAAAGACCACTGCAAGCAACAAAAATAGATCTACTGGCTGAAAGGGAAGCGTGGTTATGGAAACCTGCCTGCCACAGAAAAAAAGCCAGAATCAGACTGAAAAGAGAAATTTAAAATTGTGTAATGGATTAAAAGGCAATGTTGGATTTATGGACTGTTTTAAGGCCTAAGATTTAGAGTTAGAAGTAAGAAAAAATAGATAGATAGATAGATAGATAGATAGATAGATAGATAGATAGATAGACAGACAGACAGACAGACAGACAGACAGACAGACAGTGGGGGGAAAAGTATTTAGTCAACCACCAATTGTGCAAGTTCTCCCACTTAAAAAGATGAGAGAGGCCTGTAATTGTCATCATAGGTAGACCTCAACTACGAGAGACAAAATGAGAAAACAAATCCAGACAATCACATTTGTCTGGATTTGGAAAGAATTTATTTGCAAATTATGGTGGAAAATAAGTATGTGGTCAATATCAAAAGCTCATCTCAATACTTTGTTATATATCCTTTGTTGGCAATGACAGAGGTCAAACGTTTTCTGTAAGTCTTCACAAGGTTGGCACACACTGTTGCTGGTATGTTGGCCCATTCCTCCATGCACATCTCCTCTAGAGCAGTGATGTTTTGGGGCTGTCGCTGGGCAACACGGACTTTCAACTCCCTCCAAAGGTTTTCTATGGGGTTGAGATCTGGAGACTGGCTAGGCCACTCCAGGACCTTGAAATGCTTCTTACGAAGCCACTCCTTCGTTGCCTGGGCGGTGTGTTTGGGATCATTGTCATGCTGAAAGACCCAGCCACGTTTCATCTTCAATGCCCTTGCTGATGGAAGGAGGTTTGCACTCAAAATCTCACGATACATGGCCCCATTCATTCTTTCCTGTACACGGATCAGTCGTCCTGGTCCCTTTGCAGAGAAACAGCCCCAAAGCATGATGTTGCCACCCCCATGCTTCACAGTAGGTATGGTGTTCTTTGGCTGCAACTCAGCATTCTCTCTCCTCCAAACACGACGAGTTGTGTTTCTACCATACAGTTCTACTTTGGTTTCATCTGACCATATGACATTCTCCCAATCCTCTTCTGGATCATCCAAATGCTCTCTAGCAAACTTCAGACTGGCCCGGACATGTACTGGCTTAAGCAGGGGGACACGTCTGGCACTGCAGGATCTGAGTCCCTGGCGGCGTAGTGTGTTACTGATGGTTGCCTTTGTTACATTGGTCCCAGCTCTCTGCAGGTCATTCACTAGGTCCCCCCGTGTGGTGTTGGGATTTTTGCTCACCGTTCTTGTGATCATGTTGACCCCACGGGGTGAGATCTTGCATGGAGCCACAGATCGCGGGAGATTATCAGTGGTCTTGTATGTTTTCCATTTTCTAATTATTGCTCCCACAGTTGATTTCTTCACACCAAGCTGCTTGCCTATTGCAGATTCAGTCTTCCCAGCCTGGTGCAGGTCTACAATTTTGTTTCTGGTGTCCTTCGACAGCTCTTTGGTCTTCACCATAGTGGAGTTTGGAGTGTGACTGTTTGAGGTTGTGGACAGGTGTCTTTTATACTGATAACAAGTTCAACCAGGTGCCATTAATACAGGTAATGAGTGGAGGACAGAGGAGCCTCATAAAGAAGTTACAGGTCTGTGAGAGCCAGAAATCTTGCTTGTTTGTAGGTGACCACATACTTATTTTCCACCATAATTTGCAAATAAATTCTTTCCAAATCAGACAAATGTGATTGTCTGGATTTGTTTTCTCATTTTGTCTCTCATAGTTGAGGTCTACCTATGATGACAATTACAGGCCTCTCTCATCTTTTTAAGTGGGAGAACTTGCACAATTGGTGGCTGACTAAATACTTTTTTTCCCCACTGTAGATATATAGGAGGATGATTATTAGAATAGATATTTTAAATAGATTAAGAATGTACCTTTTGGAATAATAGATTTATTTTGATGAAAATTATTATGTATTGGAATTGAAAAAATGTTGACTTTTTAGATTTGGATGGTTCAATAATTAACTGAGTGTTTTAAATTAGTAAGATGACCTTTTTGTATGACAACATAGATGTGATAAGGCAGAATTTTGTTTAATGGATTGAAATGATTTAAGGTTTAATATTATTTTGTTATCTTAAAGAGACTGATCGATTGTGGGATTATGTATGTATAGGGTAGATTAATATTTTATTTTAATTAGGATATCTACTGTGTAGTGGTCGAAGAAATAAATGAGATTGGTGATAAAATGAGGGATGTGAGAGATTAAGAATTAGAATATATCTGGAAGGGATACCTGAATTGATAACTTGTTGATTTAAAGTTAAATTTGATTATGGTAATTATAAACTGACAAAGTTTTAAAACAGGTTTAGCAGTAATAGAAATTTAAATTAGAAATGGAATATTTTAAACGTATTATGCTATTTGAGGGAAATAGAGATGGGATAGTGAATGTATTGAGCTGAGTTGTTTATATATGTTTTCACTTTTGAATATTTGATTACCCAAACACCGCGGTGTGTCATGAGTACCTTTTCTTAAGAATTAAAAAACCAATAAAATGTGTTTTTAAAAAAAAGAGAGATAGCCTCATGGCACCAGACGGAGGCACCAGCGAGATATCCCAAATTGGCCCGGTTCCATCTGGCTAGCCCACGACTGTGAGGGCCTTCTGCCCTGGACGCCTCTACGGTAGGAGGTTCTGGTCTGAGCGCACCGCAGGTGCAGCCCTGGCATGTGTAGGCAGGAAGGTCGGCACCTGACCCATGGGGAGTGCCTTTTGGGAGAAGCTCAGACCTGCAGGGTGTGGGTCCTGGTAACCAGGGGTTACCACCTGTGGCCGACGCAGCACGAGGACCGGGTCAGCCTATAGGGCCCTGGGGTCCAGGGATGGCTTGGGGTCAACCAGCGATACCTGTCACATTCGATGGATACCCAGATCGCTTGGCAATGTTTTTGAGCCACGTTATAAGCCACCTGGATCGGTATGCCCGTCTCTACCCGTCCCAGTGGGCAATGGTGGTGGCGGTTACTGCAGGATTGCAAGGCGAAGCAGCAACGTGGGCAGCGGACCTTTACAGTGACCATGCCCAGGAGTTGGCCGACGCTGGCCTGTTTCTGGACGCGCTGCTTTCCCGCTTTGAAGATGCCTCCCGGGTCCAGCAGGCTGAGGAAGAGATGCTGGCACTGCGGCAGCAAGGCCGGCTTGCAACTGATTGTGTCCGTGACTTTCGGCGGGTGACGGGTCAGCTGCACTCCTGGCCAGAACACCTCCTTGTTCACCATTTTGGGGCGGGACTTGACCGGGAGTTGCGCCAGGCCTGTGTGTTTCGGGGTGTCCCCAGCCATCTTCAGGAGTGATTCCGGGTGGTTGTAGACCTGGACACTGGGTTGCAGGAATTCCGGAGGAGGGGAGAGGATTCGGCCACACCAAGGAGGTCAGTGGAGAAGCCACGGGAAGAGGGACGAAGGGTCCAGCCTGCAGTCCTGGATTCCTCCGGCCCTTCTGCCAAGGCGCCATTTCGCTGTTTTCGGTGTAACCAGCCGGGGCACCGGGCAGCGGACTGTCCGGCTCTGAGCCCACAGGTTCCTTCCTCGACCCCTGGAAAAGCCACTCCCAACGCCAAAAGGAACCCCGACAAGTTGAGAGTGGCGCAGCAGCCGGAGGGGGTCGTTTCCCGACAGTTGTTCCTGGTGGAGAAGGAGGAGGCAACAGTGGCTATGAGGTACCGTCTAGAGGCTGATGACAGCGAGGACGACATAGCCAATGATCCCATGGTAAGCGAACCCATAAGCCCTTTTGTCCTACCTGTCACACTGACAAGCCCCCAGACAGGGCAACAGAGGGAATACCAAGCCCTCATTGACTCTGGGTGCACCCGGTGTTTGATGAGTAAGGGTGTGGCAGCGAAGAGCGGAATTAGGGTGCGGTGGCTGGCTCACCCAATTCAGTTCAAGCAGGTGGACGGGTTCCTTTTGGGGGGGCCTCTGGCTACTCTCATAACGGAGCCCGTCAGGCTGGAGATGGGCACCCATTGGGAAGTCCTCTGGTTTATAGTCATCCCATTCATGACTGAGGCAGTGATTTTGGGCCTGGCATGGTTAGACAAATGGGGCCCTATGATATGGTGGGAAGGGGGATACCGGAGGCTACATATTGGGGTTGGTCCCTGGCCTCCCAGCCAAGAATCCGAAGAGCAGGGGGCGGAATGCAGGGAAAGAGAGGCAAAGCAGAATGGCACCAGGGAAGAGGGCCCCTTCCCGGCCGTATACAATGATCTCGCCGAGGTCTTCAGCGAGCAGGAGTGCAACGTTCTACCACCTCACCACACCACTGACTGTGCGATTGACATCATACCAGGGGCTAAATTGCCCAAACCATGGATGTAACTTCACAAAAAAGACAAAACACCACCACCCAAAGTTCTCTGGCTCCCGGCTCAAAGGATCGCCCTCCCCTATGCGTAGTTAACCCAGTCCACTGCAGCCATCCCGCGTTACTTTTCCCTCTCAGAGGAACACAGTTGAATTCTGTAGGACAGTTATCCTTTCAGAATCATTTGATCCCTGTGGTGAAGGAATGGACAATTCTCTGGATGGAAAGAAGTGAGAAGTGGTGTACCCCAAGGTTCAGTTTTGGGACCTTTACTTTTTAATTTATTCATCAATGATCTGGATGTAGAAGTTAATAATGAGGTAGCTAAGTTTGCTGATGACACTAAATTGTTCCGGGTTGTGAAAAGTGAAACTGATTGTCGAGAGCTCCAGAAGGATCTCTCGAAATTGTGTGAACCCCAATTATACTTACCAACTGATGGGGACCAAACTTTCTGAGACAACCCAAGAAAGGGATCTTGGGGTTTTGGTGGACAGCTCGATGAAGATGTCAACCCAATGCGCAGCAGCAGTAAAAAAAGCAAATTCCATGCTTGGCATGATTAGGAAGGGAACCGAAAATAAGTCAGCAAGTGTTGTATTGCCTCTGTACAAATCGATGGTGAGACCACACTTGGAGTACTGTGTACAGTTCTGGTCACCGCACCTCAAGAAGGATATAATGGAACTGGAAAAGGTGCAAAAAAGGGCAACAAGAATGATCAAGGAAATGGAGCGCCTCCCTTATGAAACCAGATTGCAACGCCGTGGTCTCTTCAGCCTTGAAAGACGGCGTTTAAGGGGTGACTTGATCGAAGTGTATAAAATCATGCATGAGATAGAGAAGGTGGATAGAGAAAAATTCTTTTCTCTATCACACAATACCAGGACAAGGGGGCACTCCCTAAAGCTCATAGCTAAGAAAGTGAGGACAAATAAAGGGAAATATTTCTTCACCCAGAGGGTCGTTGATTTATGGAATTCACTTCCAGAAGGGGTCGTGACAGCTGTCAGCCTTGACAGCTTCAAGGCAGGGTTAGATAGATTCATGGATGCCAAGTGTATCCGTGGTTATTAAAACGGATGTCCATGTGCCGCCTCTATGTTGGTTGAGGCAGGCAGGATTCCCTTGAGTACCATTGGTTGGGGGTCAAGGGAAAGGGAGGGTTTTGCCTTCTCTTTCTGCTCAAGATCCCCATGTACAATTGGTGGGCCACTGTGTGACACAGAATGCTGGACTCGATGGGCTTTGGCACCGTGGAGCAAAAAACCTTGGGGTATGGCTCTGCACCTCCTCCGACACTGGAGGACTAAGAAGCGGGTTAGGGTCCTCCTCATCGTCAGAGGAGGCGGACTTGACTACCTTAGCTTTAGCCGACTGGTTCAAGGCAGTACAGGTCTTGAGAAGGATGGAGCGATACGAAGCAGGGTCAAATAAACCTTTAGTCAATGTCTGTTCCGGAGCAGCCTCCTCGTCCTCGGACATAGGATGTCCCGTGGCCTCCAGGTCCTCTGCTTCTTCCTCTGCCACCTGCGAAGAAGTCTCCCAAATCCCTGAAGTCGGGGCAGCTGTCCGCTCCCACCGGGGAGGAAGCGCAGCTCCTGGTAATGGGCCCTGAAGGGGAAGAGAATATCTGGGAGAAGATAAATAATGCTCCAGGGCCTGTGTTATCAAAGTCTGAATCTGGTCAGACCACTTACTGCGCTGAGCCTTGGTGCTAGGCCCAGCCTGGACTTGTGTGACTGCAGAAACCCGGTGTTCAGGCGAGGATAAACTGGATTGGGGAGAACTAACCTGTTCTGTTTCCCCCGGAGAAGACCACTGCTCAGGTTGCTGCCCAGCTTCTGAAGGAGGCTCGAATGGAATAGGAGTGTCCAATGGGGCGAGAGAAGCCCCTTCTGCCACATTGGTTCTGAGCCTCTGGACCTTAGCAAACTCTCTTTCGAGGGCCTGGTGCCTCCTCGAGGCCTGCTGCTCGGCTGCCTTCGTTGGCTCCTTTTCCAGGTGCTTTGTTTTGGCCCTCTTTTTGCCTTCCCCCGTGTCCACATCAACGGGTCTGCGCTTCTGCGAAGTAGGGGGGGAGGAAGGGCCCCTGAGCCTTGGTACACCTGAGGTGGCGTACTGTCTGCCATCACTGTATGGACAACCCCCAATAAGGGTATCCAAACCAATAGGAGGGAAAATCCCAAAGATGCCGGTCACAGGCAGGTAAGAGGTGAACCCCCTTTTTCTGCACCGATGCTACGGTCGTCTACGTCCGACCGTCACTCATCTGCGTCCGCAAGGCCGGCAATTCCCCCGGTTCGATCCGGACGATCTGATGCCTGAATTCAGCAGGCACTACAGCAGTGAGTAAATCGGACTAATGCAATAACAATAAGCAGGCCTTCGCTGGCCTGTAGCTTGTCGCCCTCCTATTTTGTATCGGCTCCCGCGCCTTGGGAAAAATGGCCTAGGCCGCACTCTCCAAAATGGCGGCTAGGCCTTTCCGGAAGGCCCCAAGCCACACTCAAGATGGCGGCCGCACTTTACAAGAAGGAGCCACACTCAAGATGGCGGCCGCCCTTACAAGAAGGACCAAGCCGCCCTTCCCAAAATGGCCACTGCACAAACACGATCCGGGTGCCTCCCCAAAAATGGCGATTCGCGCCGAAAGTTAGCCTTGCAGTCACGCGGTCCCCAAAAACGGCCGCAACCACTCGCCCACTCACGGCTTAAATTTTAAACGAGGGCACACACACACCGGATCACCTCCCCCAGACCGCTACCCAGCGCTCGTCTTCCCAGTCCCAAACTTGCGGTTTAGATCGAATCTCGAAAAATCCGTCCAGGGAAGTCGCTCCGCTCCTGGGCAGCCGGTGGGAGAATTCCAGAAGGAGAGAAAAAGCCGCTCCGGAGGGGGAGCGTAGAAGGGAGACCGGCCGGGTCGCGACTGGAAGCCAGGGGAATCGCCCCTTGAAGCTCCAGCGGCTCCAGCCACGAGGCTTGGATCAAGCCTTCTCCCTGTAGCCTACTCTCCTGTCGACGGTTTTTAAAAAATTAATTTAGGAAAAAAGAAAAACAATTTCGAGTATCCAATTGAGTTAAAAATCTAAAAGTTTCTGGCGAAATTTTCGTCCAAAGATAACTCCAGCTACGGAGCTACCAAAAAGAGATGTTCCCAAGCTGGAGACTAGGTCAAAACTGGGAACAGGAAGGTGATACCGGAAGAGGCGGGGCTAAAGTTTTTATGACCTAGTCTCAAGCTGATTGGCTAAGGCAACCCACCGGTGGATTATACATCTTCTCATGCTGGAGAAGGACTGAATTCTCCCTCAAAAAGGATAAAAAATTTTAATAGACTACAAAAATTAAAAATGGACATAATTTGCCTCCAAGAGACACATATTAAGAGACATTTCAAAATTCTAGAACAACCAAAAATGGGCAAACTTTACTTTACACTTGCATCCCAAAGGAAAAGAATAGCCCTTTATATAAAAGAAAAGATGAACTCCAAACAAATTTATGCAGACGAAGAGGGGAGAATATTAATGGTGGAAATTGATGGTAGCAATATATGCACCTAATGATAAGCAAGAGCAATTTTATCAACAATTACACAAGAAAATAGTGGACTTAAATTATCAAAATCTTTGCATATTGGGAGACTTTAATGCAATAGTAGATGCGACTCTGGACTATAAAAGCCATAAACAAGGGAGAAAAGGAGGAAATACTTTACCTAAAGCGTTTTTAAAAATGAAAGAAGAATTGTGTATCCAAGATATATGGAGAGAGAGAAACCCAGAAAAATCACAATATACATTCTATTCAAAATAGATATAAATCATGGTCTAGAATTGATATGATATGGACATCTTTTGACTTGAAAACGATAATACAAGAGGTAGAGATAGAAACTAATGTGTGGGCAGATCACAACCCAATAAAAATGATTTGGAAAGGAACCAAGAAAAAACTAAGATGGTCTTTGAATAAATCCATATTGAAAGAAAAACAATTCTTACAACTAGCAACAAAGGAAATGGATTTTTTTAAAAAAATAAATAGGAAAGAAACATCCCTTCAAAACATATGCGACACGGCTAAAACATATTTTAGAGGGCTGGCCATAACTTATACTACTAAAAAGAACAAAGAAAAGAAACAACTACAATTAAAGCTAAGAGAAGAACTTAAAAAACTGGAACTAGAGTTACAAATGGACCCACAAAAGAAAGTCCTTAAGAAACAAATGGAGATAATAAAACATAAAATAAACCTGGCTGAGTTGGATATAATGGCACAACAGATTAAACAGACTAAACAGAACTTCTTTGAAAATGCTAACAAGCCGGGGAGGTGGCTAGCATATAGATTGAAGAAAGAAAAAGAAAAAAGAACGATAAATAAGCTACAAGATTCAAAAGGAGAACTACAGTTCCACAATGATGCAATGAAAAAAATCATTCAGGATTACTATGAGACACTTTATAAGGCAGAGGTAGTTTCCAAAGAGGAAATATAGTTGTATCTAAAAGAAACAGACTTGCCAAAAATCCCAGAGAATATCCGAAATGTATTAAATGGAAAAATATCAATGATGGAGATTATAGAAGCTATAAAAAGACCAAAAAAAGACAAGACTCTGGGTCCAGACAGTCTTCCTGCAGAATTCTATGTAGCATTACAAGATATAATAAGTCTGATGTTGAAAGAATTGTGTTGTCAACGCTGCAAATACTGTATATTCTTGCTTTGACAATATGCAGAACTGTCTGGTATTTTTGGGGTTAATGCAGAGCAGAAGGGGGGTAAAGCCCGGGAAAGAAAGAGGAAGGAAACCTTTGACCTTCACACTAATTGGATAAGGTGATATATGACAGCTAATTTAGGGAGGGAACATGCTGATAATTTAACTGCTCAGAGGAAGAGAACTTAGATCTTAGCATCCTCCGTTATGCCTGTGCCAACATTTTGTAACAATAAATGACTTTTAGGAAAATCAATGCCTGGAAGTTCTTTGAAGTGTTTCATTAGCCAGAACCATAACATGTGTAATGAAATCTTTTCGGAGATTAAAATACTAAACTCGTGGACTGAAGCTAATATTACTTTGATACCCAAAGAAGATACCCCATACAAATAAAAACTATAGACCAATATCGCTACTAAATGTGGATTACAAAATGTTTGCTTCGATAATGGCAGAAAGAATCAAGAAATTCTTGTCTGAATTTATACATACAGACCAAAATGGCTTTCTACCTAAAAGACAGATAAAAAATAATCTAAGGATTATTTTGGACGTTTTGGAATATTATGAAAATCACCCAGGGAAACAGATGGCATTAATATTTCTCAATGCGCAAAAAGCTTTTGATAATTTAAATTGGCAATTTATGTTTCTGCAGTTGATGGAAATGGACTTTGGGGGAAACTTTATAAATGCAATCCAAGCAATTTACCATAAACAAACGCCTAGAATAATGCTAAATGGAGATTACACAGAAAGCTTTGACATCAAAAAAGGTGCAAGACAGGGATGTCCGCTATCCCCACTGCTATTTATGCTAACAGTGGAAGTATTGGCCAGAAATATTAGGCAAGACATGGAAATCAAAGGACTGGCGATAAAAGAGCAAAAATATAAACTACAAGCTTTTGCAGATGATTTGGTATTCATTCTGGAGGAGCCACTAGAAACAGCTACTAAACTGTTGGAAAAATAGAAAAGTTTGGAGAAGTGGCAGGTTTGAAAATAAATAGAGAAAAGACTAAGGTATTAACAAAAAACCTAACAGACAAACAGAAAACCCAACTCACAAAAAAGACAAATTTGCAAATAGTCAAAAAAGTTAGATATTTAGGAATCTATCTATTTAACAGCAAGATATATAACATTAAAAGAAGATAATTATGAAAGATTGTTGAAACAAATAAAACTAGACTTGGAAAAGTGGAAAAATCTTCAACTGTCACTCTTAGGAAGAATAGCCAAAGTGAAAATGAATCTTTTGCTGAAAATACTCTTCTTATTCCAAACGATTCCTGTAAAACTGGGAAAGGTCTTTTTTGATGATCTAAATGCAACAATATTAAGATTTATTTGGCAAGGGAAGAAAGCACGAATTAAAGTGAAAATGTTACAAGAAGCTAAAAACAGTGGAGGATTTGGACTCCCAGACTCGAGACTCTATTACCAAGCAGCCAAAGAATGGATAACGTTGAGAAATAAAAGACTATTGTACCTAGAGGGGCATGACCTACAAATTGGTTGGCATGCCTTTCTATGGTACGGGAAAAATAAAACACACAGATACTTCCAAAACCATGCTATAAGGAATGTACTTTTTTTAGAATGGGAAAGAATAAAACAAAAAAAATGTATTAAACTACCTGAGTGGCTTTCAACAATGGAAGCTTTTGCTTACCCAAATTTAATTAACTACGACAAAGTCGTGACTTATAAAGATATCTTGGATAATGAAGGAAAATTGAAAGATAAACAAGATTTACAATGACAAGGTATTGACTTAGCATGGTGGCCATATTTGCAAATTCAAACAAGATATGAAAAAGATGTAAAGACAAGGGGATTTTATAAAGAACAGAGAGAATTCAATCAAATATTGTTAAAACCAGATGAAAACTTAATTAAGAAACTCTATAGATTTCTGCTAAACTTGAAGATGGAAGAAGAACAAGTAAAAGAAATGATAACATGGGCAAAAAACTTTGGATATTCTATAGATTTGGAAGACTGGCAAAAATTATGGGATAGAAACATTAAATTGACTAAAGCAGCTTCATATAAAGAAAACTTGTATAAAATGTTCTATAGATGGCATATGAAACCAGTTAGATTAGCGAAAATGTTTAAAAACTCTTCCAGTAATTGCCAGGTACTTATTACCATTTCTGGTGGGTATGCCCTACAGCGAAAAAATTCTGGCTTAGGATTCATACATGGTTGGAAAAGATAACTAAAATACAGATAGAATTTAAACCAGAATTCTTTTTGTTAGGAATACTAGGAGCCAAGTATGAGAAGGAGATTGAGTATTTAATATTGCATATATTGACAGCAGCGAGAATAGCATTTGCCCAATACCGGAAAAATGAAAATTTACTAACTGAAGAGATCCTAGTTAAGAAAATTTTAGAATGTGCAGAAATGGACAGATTAACTTTAGAGATTAAAGAGAAAGAAGATTCAGTTTATTTCAAAACATGGGATAATTTTTACCAATGGTTAGAAAAACGAACTAGTGAGAAATGAATGTAATATGTTATTGTGCATATATACTAGTAAGATGAATAATAAGTATTGACTAACTGATATTGTTCATGATTATTGTTTCTCATATTCATTATAGTTATCTACTATTATATTAATAGTTCCCATCCCTGTCCCAATCCTGAGTCCCACCCCGAACCTCAATTCCCATCTCTTCCCCCACCCCCTTCAATATCATCTCTTCCCCCACTCCCTTCAATATCATCTCTTCCCCCACCCCCTTCAAAATTAAATGTTTTTGGGAAATCCAGGGAGGTTTACAAAAAAACTCTCAAAGACAGCTATTGTAAAGCATCACCAGCACCGCTTAAAACAATATTAAAAGTGTGTATTTTAAGAAAGAAAAATATTAGTAGTAATTTACTTAGTGCTGTTTGACCATAAAATGTGGTGTTGTTCTACATATGCCTGGCTGAACAGTGTTTGGAGTTGCCTCTAAACGGGTGAGGGATGCACTGTTCATATTTTCCTTGGAAGAAAGTTCTATAATTGGGGTGCTGTCTCTGAGAAGGCTCTGCTCATGGCCACTGTTCTATAAACCAAACCAGGGGGACCATCTGGTCTAAAAGGATGGTAAACATAGATGATTAGGGGGCTGGAGGCTAAAACATATGACAAATGTTTGTAGGAACTGGGTGTGTCTAGCTTAGTGAAAAGGAATAGGGGTGGTGACATGATAGCAATGTTCTAATATTTGATGGCTGCCACAGAGAAGAATGGATCAACCTATTTTCCAAAGCATCAGAATGCAATAATAGATGGAAACTAATCAAGAAGAAAATCAGCCTAGAACAGCGGTTCTCAACCTGTGGGTCGCGACCCCATTTGGGGTCGAACGACCATTTCACAGGGGTCGCCAAACAACGCAGTCTGCCATTTTTTCCCCTTTTCCTTTACTCCCTCTTATTCTATTGGCTTTTGAAAGCCAATAGAATAGACTCTCTTGAATAGAGTCTAATTCTATTGGCTTTCAAAAGCCAATAGGAATTGTCCAGGCTGTCTCTGCCCTGCTGAGCCCGCCAAATGTCCCAGTCTGCAAACGGTGCTGCAAGTTGTCTGCAGCGAAGGCGAGCTGTCTGGAAGTTTCCACCCCTCCCTGCTGAGTGGGAGGTGGGAGGCCGGCGGGCGCAGGGAGGGTTGCTGGCGCGCGTGGGGCCCAGTGGGTGCCTTACCTCCCTTGGGCTGGGCCAGCTGGTGGCCCAGCCGGTGGCTGCCCTGCGCCGTCGCTGCCCCTTGCCAGCTACGCCTCGGACGGCGCAGGGGGTGGCACCGCACATGCGCGGCGCTCCCGGGCAGGGAAATAGTCCTCAACTTATGACTGGTTGGGTAGTCCTCAACTTACGACCGGTTGGGTAGTCCTTAACTTACAACCGGTTGGGTAGTCCTTGACTTACGACCTGTTGGGTAGTCCTCGACTTACGACCGGTTGGGGAGTCACGGCATTAAAAAGGTTGAGAACCACTGGCCTAGAACTAAGGACTTGTGAAAACAACTAACCAGTGAAAAGGCTTGCCTTCAGAAGTTGTGGATGCTCCATCACTGGGGGCTTTTAAGTAGAGATTGGATATTCCATTGTCTGGAATGGTATACATCCCCTGCTTGAGCGGGGGCTTGGACTAAAGACCTCAAAGGTCTCTTCCAGCACTCTTTGAGAGAAGCGCTGCCAACCTCTCCCCCTCCCCTCATCCCTTCCTGGGCACAGAGAGAGGGAAGGAAGGAGGGAGGGAGGGAGGGAGGAAAACAGGAAGAAAGGGAAGGAAAGAAGGAAGGAGATGGGAATGGGAAGTAGGGAGAGAGGGAGGCAGGGAGGGAGGAAGGAAGGAGATTGGAATAAGAGGGAGGGAGGGCCTGAGGGAAGTCCTGCCTTAGCACTTGGCCACCAGCAGCCCTGTTGCCCTTTCGCCATCCCCTGGTGGTCTCCCATCCTATTGCTGTGGATGCTTTGGTTACAAAGCCAGGTCTCCTCACATGGAGAGGGAGTGGGCCTCCCTTTGACCCATGCACTTTGCCCTCCTGCACCCACCATGAGCAACCTGGCCAAGGAGAGCGAGCACAGAAGCAGTAGCCTTGAGGAGGAGGTAAACACAGCTGGGCACCCCCTCGGGGAAGTGCGGCTAGGGTAGGCAGGGTTGTGGGGTCCTGGTGCCGTGGGAGCTCAAGGGCCGGGCTGGGTACTTGACCTCCGCTACCCAGGGCTCCAGGCAGTCCATGCCACCGTCCAGGGGCCCCCTGCATGGCCTGAGGCTCAGTGAGGCTCCTCCAGTGGACCATGCCCCAGGGCTCGCCCCAGTCCCACCCCCCCTCCACCGGAGACCCTCAGATCCGCCCCAGTCCTGCCCAGGCCTGCACAAGTGCCCGACGTGAGTGACGTCGAGCTGGCCACGCCCACCCAGTGGGCCACGCCCATCCAGCACCCGACGATAAATAAGTGGGGTTTGGGTTGCAGTTTGGGCACTCGGTCTCTAAAAGGTTCGCCATCACTGATCTAGTTTAACCCACTGCTGTCACAAGAGATATTTCTGATAAATGCCTGTCCAGTCTCTTCTTAAAAGCTTTCAGTAATTGGGCACCCACAACTTCTGGAGGCAATTTAAGGCTGGCTAGCATTTCTACAAGTACTGTACTTAGAAACACAATAGTAAGTACTTAAAAAGACCAGTTTCCAAAGTGCTTGCGAACAGTTTGCAAGCAATCTAGAGTAACAACAACAAAAATTTAAAATACTTACAGAAGCAGTTCTAGTCCTGAAGCCCAAGCAGCAGCAGATTCTCTACCAGCACCAACAAAAAAAAACTCTGGCTCTGCTCATTTGGCCATGTGACCAGGGACAAAAAAAATAGCCCTGCCTGCTTCGCAAGCCGAAAGGCCCAGGCAAGTCACAGAGTTCAAAATGGCCACAGCTGCAGCAGAGACTGAATTCAAGTCACATGGCTACACAGGCCTCTTTTTGCTCCCAGTTTTGCATTTCTAACATAAGTACCCTTTCTGAATTAATTTGTTTTTGTGAAAATTCGTTAAATAAACATTTTTACCTGGAGGATTACCTGTAGACCACAACCTACTTCTTGGTAAGCTAGAAAAATGTGGGCTAGACAACATCCCCACCAGATGGATTTGTAACTGGCTGACAAACCGTACTCAACAAGTAGTCCTTAAATTAGCAACTTGGAATTATGGAGAAACTTTCTAACAGTGAGATCAATTAACCAGTGGAACAGCTTGCCTTCAGAAGTTGTGGGTGCTTCATCGCTGGAGGTTTTTAAGGAAACACTGGACAGCCACCTGTCTGAAATGGTATAGGGTCTCCTACTTGAGCAGGGGGTTGTACTAGAAGACGTCGAAGGTCCCTTCCAGCTGATTCTGATTCACTAACAGCAACTATATATTTTCCTCCACGTACTAGTACTTCAAGTTCACCCTGTTTGTTCCCTAAACTTTGAGCATTTGAGTCCTTTATGGGTATTTTTCTTGTATCTCCTACTTTATAACTGGTGTTTCCATCCTTTCCATCATTCTCTACTTGTTTTTCTTTTTTTATTTCTTCTCTTTACTCCCTACCTCATGTGATTTGTTATCTAGTGGTTTTTGCTTGGAATTAGGTTCTAAAGGTCATGAAGATTGCCCCCCTCCCCCTCAATTTTAATTTAAAGCCCTTTTGATAAGATGAGCCAGTCGTTTTCCGAATATATTCTATCCAGTTCTTGTGAGGTACAGTCCATCCCTCCCCAGTAGCCCTTCATGTAGGTAATGCAGACCATGGTCTAAGGCACGGGTGTCAAATTCGTGACATCACATGACGTGTTGCGACATGTCATGACTTTTCCCATTGCCGGCAATGGGGTGGGCGTGGTTTTGGCGTGAAGCATCCAGCCCGCAGGCCGGCAGTTTAACACCCCTGGTCTAGGAAAACAAAGTTCTCCTGATGACACCAGTTTTTAAGACAGTGGTTTGTTTCTAAAATCCTTTGCTCCCTCATTGGATGTTAGCCTTTTGTTGGAAGGATAGATGAAAACACCACTTGTGCTCCTAATTCTTTAACTTTCTTCCCTAGCTGTTCATAATCTCGTTATTGTTTTTAGATTCATTGTTGTGTCATTGGTCCCCACGTGTAGAAGAAAGGGGTAGTAATCAGTGGGGTTATTTTAGTAAGGTACTCAGTTACATTTTTGCTCCAGGGAGACAATATACCTCCCTAGATTGACTGCCTGGTCTGCAGACTATAGTTTCTGTTCCCCTAAGAACTGAATCTCTCACCATAGGTATCTGCATATTTTCTTCCATGGGGAGGCTATGAAAGAATTGTTCGGCTCCAGAGGTGCCTCATTGGAGTGGGCTAGTGTAGATAGTAGGGGCTTTGCTCTTGGTTGTTTGCTTCTAAAAGTGACATGTTTCCATCTGTCTTGCTCTTTAGGTACTTTTTAAGAAACTGGACAGCCACTTGTCAGAAATGGTATAGGGTTTCCTGCCTGAGCAGGGGGTTGGACTAGATGACCTCCAAGGTCCCTTCCAACTTTATTATTATTATTACATATGTAGGGTCATTTTTTACGGAAGCTGTTTGTTCCCTATTGTGTTCAATTTGGGTGTATCGGTTTTCTTCTTTATGTTCATATATAGGGTCATTTTTCTAGAAGCTGTTTGCTCCCTATTGTTTTTTATTTTGGTGTAGTCTTCTTGTTTAGGTTGGGATTTCTCACTTCGTTCATTGAGTTTCAGAGTGGCTAGAGTTGCCTCTAGACCTTTTACTTTTTCTTCTATTAATTCAAGTAGCTTACATTTGATACATACATAGTTTGGGTCTTCTGTGGGCATAAGCTGAAACGTATGACACACTTTGCAAGTCACTATAGCGTCAGTCTCCATTTCCATAACTTTGTTAAAAAATTGAAAATTTCTAAAAATTAAATATTTTCCCTGTTGCGAAGTGTCAGTTTACAATAGTTTACAAGAGTTCTTGGCCTTTTGTTCTCGGTCTTGAAAAATTAATAACTATCTTCTGTTTTGAAGTGTCTGTCTCTTTTTCTGTTTTTTTTTCCTCTTAGCTCGTTAATTTAAAAATTTCTTAAGAATTAAAATAAGTAAACTGTTTTAATTGAAAAAAATTAAAAAGTTGAAAAGATTTTTTAAAAAAATTGAAAAAATTAAAATTGAAAAAGATTTAAAATAGGAAAAGAATTTAAAAATATTTAAGAGTTGAAAAAATATTAAAATTTGAAAAATAATTTTTTTAAAAAAGGAATTCAGAGATTTTAAGTATTTAAGAATTTACAAGAGTTCTTGGCCCTTTATGAAGTAATATGCACTTCTTTTTTGTTGGAAGTATCAGGCTTTTTTCTAGGAGATGCTTTGCTTTTAATCCTCTACTCCCTGACTTGAAAGTTTATTCCTTTCCTCCCTGTCCACAAGTGTTTTGTACTTATCCTTTTCTTCCCTGCTTTCCTGCCCTTCGGTTGCTTGGCCACTGCTGGGGTTTTCAGGTACAATGTGCTGATGTGGGCATTCTGCTTAGCTGGTCCACTGCACTGCTCTCAGCTGATCCGACATGCTGCTCTCAGCCACTGCTGTGGGCGCTGCTGCTCAGTTGGTCCTCTGAGATGCTCTCAGCCACTGCTAACCCACCGTGCTGGTCTTAGTCGCTCCTCGGTATGCTTTACTCCTCTGCCATGTAGCTCTGCACCGCTGCTGCTCAAGGTCTGCCGTACTGCTCTCACAGCCGCTGGTTTGCTGCCACCTAGCTGTTTCACCACTGCTCAGTGGCCTGTTTGCACCACAATGGCTCCACTCAGGTGTCAGGCTGGGTCACTGGGCTGCCTCTCCTTCTCTCAGATGGGTCGTTGGGCTATCTCTCAGTTGGGACACTGGGCTGCCTCTCAGCTGGGCCACCTCACAGTTGGGCCATCTCTCACTTCTTTGTTCAAGGAGTTTAAGTTCTCTTTTTAGTCCCTCCTGTAGCTAAACTTGATGTTGCCCTCTCCCATGCCATATATATTCCTCCTCCTCTGCTCAGTTTAGTTCCCTATCCCAGGAATAGAGAAGAGATAAAGCCTTCAATTGTGTTGATCATGAGATGCGATGGAGAGCCTTACAAGATCTGAGAGGACCAGCCCATCCGGTCAAGTTGGTGCAATCACTACAGAAATCAGGAAGCCACTGATCGAACACCATATGGAGACACCAATTGGTTTAAGATACAGAAAAGAGCATGACAAGGTTGCATTCTCTCCCTTTTTTTAATTCAACCAGTATGCCAAAATGATGAGAAAATCAGATCTTGAAAAATCAAAAATCGGGGTAAAGATTGGAGGAATAAACAGCAACAATCTTCGATATGCTGAGGGTATCTAATAAAGGCATAAGGACGGGTGGGAGGAAAGCAAATCCCTCAAAAGAACAAGGTCAAATGGAAGGAAATAGGAAATAAAAACGGAACACAATAACATGCCCACCACAAACACTTTATTCTACCTCTGACATCCTATGCCTTTATTTCGCTTTTATTAGCCACAAGACCAACCTCCGCAATCTCAGGCTCTCAAAGTACTGCCACTAAACCAGTGACATCTTTTCCTTCCCATCCCCAAGAAACACTTCCAAGTATCCCTTAATCTTCCCGCTTCCTCCCTTATCGTACCGCCCTCAAACCTCGGAAACCCTCCCCAGGTGTCCCTCAATCCAACCCCTCACCCACACCCTCAGGACAAGCCTAACGCGCCTGTATAGCCCAGTGTGTCTTCACACACGCAGGCGGCGCAAATAGCAGCATCTCTTCTCCAGTAGCCCACGAGATCAATGAGATCAGCTGCTTCTTCCCACTCACCCTGGGGCGTCCCCCACCCGATTGGGGCCCGCGGCTTTCCCCGCGCGTCAGCCGCACCCACTTGGTCTTGGGAGTGAGTACCAGAAGGAAATCCGCACCTGCTCCTGCTCCTGCTCCTCCCAGGGCGGCTGCCATGGCGTCGGATCTTTCCGGGTCGCGGCGTGAAAGCCCGCAATTGTCGTACCTCTCCCAACAGTAGGAGCTACTCTTGTTCAGAAATGACTGCCAGCCGCGAAGCGTAAATCTAGCACAACATGGCGGCCGGCTGGTGAAGAGAAAACAGAGGCGGGTGGGGAGCGCCGCTAGAAGCGTCGCGTTGTACTCTGGGATACTGGAAGACTGACTGTTCCGCTCCGGTGCGGAAGATGGTGAACTCAGCCGAATGGCCAATCTGCCGCACTGGAGACAACGCGAGGGAGAAGGGGGAGGGCGTTGCGATGACGCCACGGATTCTAACATAAGCCGAGGAAAGCGAGCCTCTCTTTCGCATAACTTTATGGTCATACTGACTCCCCCCCCCAAAAAAAAACTGGATTGCCAGGCGCATGCGCGTAAGATGTTTAAAAATTTATTTTACTTGTTTATTTCAGAATCAGAATAGAACGGGAAGGGACCTTGGAGGTCTTCTAGTCCAGCCCCCTGCTCAAGCAGGAGTCCCTGTATCATTTCACACAAGTGGTTGTCCAGTCTCTTCTTTAAAAATCTCCAGTGATGAAGCACCCACAACTTCTGAAGGCAAACTGTTCCGTTGGTTAATTGTCCTCTCTGTTAGGAACTTTCTCCTTAATTCCAGGTTGCTTCTCTCCTTGATTAATTTCCATCCGTTGTTTCTTGTCTTGCCTTCTGGTGCTTTGGAAAATAAATTGACCCCCTCCTCCTTGTGGCAGCCTCTCAAATACTAGAATACTGCTATCATGTCCTCCCCTAGTCCTTTTCTCTAGACTGGCTATTCCCAAATCCTGCACTGGTTCTTCATGTTTTTGTCTCCAGGCCCTTAATCATCTTAGTTGCTCTTCCAAAGTCTCAACATCTCTTTTGTAATGTGACCAAAACTGGATGCAGTATTCAGGGTATGGTCTTACTAAGGCTTTGTAAAGCGGTACTAATACTTCACACGCTCCAATATTTTTTAAAGATATGATACTGTTGAAAGAAAAGTCTTCATCCTGGTTCATCCAAGTGGGGATAAATAAACAACATGGTGACTGCTCTGGGAAGAAGGTTGCAGTTTATTGAAGAGGCAGAAAGACGGTTCTTGCAGGAAAGACCAGAGAAAAAAGGGAAGGGTTAAGCACATGGGTTTTTATAGTCTCTGAAAGCCTTTTGTTTTGAATAGTTTCCTGTTCCTGTGGCATGAACTTTGAGGCTATTTCCTGTTTCACGTATTCTGACCTGAGTTTAGGTGTGCCTCTCTGGTATTCTTTATGGTGATGGGTTAGTCCTATTATCATATCCTGCTTCCCTGGTGATGGGGCTAATGGCTCCTAGAGTTTGGGTGGGGTATGCAGATTTTAGGTCTTTGTCTTCTTGATCTCCTAGCTGGGGCCTTTCTGATGGTTTACATCTGCATTTGTATAGAGCTGGCTCCTGCTTGGGACAGAGAGACTTGGGGGCAGGGTTGGTTTCTGCTTTTAAAAATCCTTTTGAGGAAATATATTTTTCTGCCCTTTTTAATATTTCCTTCTCTGGGGAGCTGACTTCCCACAATACAATGGTTCTGAGATAACATCTGCCAACTCCTTCAGAACGTTGGGATGTAATCCTTCAGGTACCGGTGATTTACATTCATCAAGGTCAGACAGGTGTTCTCTTACCATTTTCTTGATTATTTTATTTTTTATTTCTAGTTCGTCTTTTACAGTTATGTTTTTGGTAGGTTGGCCTATAGCACGGGTGTCAAACTCACCACGTCACATGACATGTTGCGATGTATCATGACTCTTTGCATTGCCAGCAATGGGGTGGGTGCGGCTTTGGTATGATGAAACCGGCCCATGGGCCGGCAGTTTGACACCCCTGGCCTATAGTTTCTTTTCTGCTTTCTCTCTACTGCCTGTTACTTCCTTGCCATCTTCTCTCTTTAGTGGACTGACTGTTTCCTTGACTTTTTTTTGTTATTTATATGTTGAAAGAAACTGTTTTTATTATCTTTGACTTTTGTTGCAAGTCTTCTGAGCCTTTGCTCTTTGCAGATTCAGGCTATCTGCTGATATTCTGCCTTAGTTATCTGTTCCTCTTTCCATTTTTTCCATTTTTTGTACTTGTTCTTTTTGTCTTTCAGTTTATCAGATCTTTGTGCAACCATGCTGGTTTCTTCTTGGATTTCTTGTTTTTCTTTTTCAGTGGTATTGTGTTGGACTGGGCTTTATTATTCGGCGCCAAATCAATTTATTATTGATTTGCCGCCCATCTCGTAAGGAAACGACTCTGTGGGGCTTCCAGCATTAAAATATTAAAATCCTAACAAATACCTTTAAAAGAATAAAAATAGAAATCCCAATCAAGATAAAATATAGTTAAAAGATGGGGAGGGAGGGAACAGGATGTGTGGGGGAGGGAGGTGGGATTGCCTCTTAATTCAACAACCACCTCTAATGTGATACTCCCCCATTGGGGCCCCAAGCCATCTGGCAGAGCAAGGACTTCAAGCTCCTGCAGAAGGACAGAAGGGTGGGAGCCAATCTCACCTCAGGGGGTAAGATGTTCCAAAGGACAGGAGCCATAGCAGAGAAGCCCCTTTTCCTGGACCCCACTAGCCAGAATTTCTTGACCAATGGGGCCTGCAGCGAACCAGGTCTGTCTGGGGTAGTGCAACCCCATCCAGAACTAAGTTGGTTAAAGCCTTGAAGCTCTGTGCACTCAAACCCTTTCTGTCTTGCCAGGGTTCAGCCAAAGCCTGTTGTCCCCCATCCAGGCCCCCACAGACTCCAAGCACCACGAGTGGATGACAACAGCATCACATGGATCACCAGGGATGAAGATATAAAGTGGAGTATCATCAGCATACTCAACCACTGGTGGTGAATGATCTCACCCAGAGGCTTCATGTAGATGTTAAAAAAGAGCAGAGAGAGTACCGAGCCCTGCAGTATGCCACAGAGGAGCGGCCATGGGCTGGACCTCTCACTCCCTGTCAACACCGGTTGGGACCGGCCTTAGAGAAAGGAGCCAAACCAACACAAAACTGCACCACCCAGTCCCAAACATGGAAGCCGGCCCAAAAGGATACTGGTAAGTGTGCACCAATATGATGAATCTTCAGAGACAGTCAAATCTACTGTGCAGTGGAAACTTACTGAGTAGACAAACAAGCTTGCCAAAGAAACTACAATGGGTGGGAGCAAGGAAATGGTAGCATAAAGGGAGGACGGTAAGATAGACATGTAGCAAAAAATTAGCTGGGTCTTCAGAGTGGAAAATGGAAGAATAGAAGCTGCAAAAACAGCTATAAGATGAGATACCTAGTTTAACAGGAAAACTAGCTGAATGGGATAATGGGAAAGGCAAACTGAACTGAAAAACTATTGTTCTAAGGAGCCATAAAATATCCCCAGAATTCAAAACAGGCAACTGAGCATGCTGTCAACTCTGCAACAAACCTGGCTGAAGCCATCTTACTTGTTTTTGGTTGCCACAGGGTTGGGGGGAGGAATGGGAAGTTTTATGCTAGCCTAAACAATTCTCTGTCCCATGGGAACCAAGGTCATTTCTGTTCCCTCGGCTGGGGGGAGTTGAACCTAATGTTACAAAGCCCGCCAAACTATTTTTGGGGGAAACGTAGTTGATTGCATAGACGGTGGGGTGGGAAATATAACTTTGTAATACTGTTACTTTTGGAGGGAACTTTAGTCTTGGTTTCGCTTTTGACCGTGCTGATACTTTGTAACCAATAAACGTGTTCTTAGAGGAAAACTAAAGCCTCGGAGTTCTGCTTTAATTGGTCTCATCTATCGGAACCATGACATATGCCTAATATCTTATTGAATATTATTTGACATAGCTTGCATATATTATGTCTTAATTTAAATGTACATATGATGTATGATTTAGTATGTAGGAGGAAATATGTAGGAGGTGGTCGGGAAGTGTGTAACCTCATAGTACCTCAGACAATGGGGAACGAGGAGAGATGTGGCAGCTGGGACAGGGTTGTATAAATAAATAAATAAGTATTTTGAGTTGGAACTTTGGAGAGAACTAAGCTGTGATAGCTTCTCTCCCTGCTTATTGCAATAAACGAAACAAAGAGGTCTTAACTGTTTCTTGGCTGGTTATTGGTCAGGTGAGTTTGCCACTGGCTGCAAAGAAAAGTAGCCAGGAGCACATAACATAAGGAGGAACCAATATACAGCCTTTAGGAAGTTCGTCTTTGGTAGAAAATTGTCTGATGCAATCTGCTACATAGGGCAATAGTAAATAGTTCCTCTGTGTAAGTGTGTGGGTAGGTTTGAAAGAATTTTGAAAACTGAAAAGAGAAAATAGCCCATGAGACTTCTCCATGTGATTTCTTCACACATAGGATACTCTTAACCCCTAAAAAGAGTTTGAAGCTGATCTGTAATTGCTTTCATTTTTTACCTACTGGTACCTGTAATGGGCTATGACCATGGTGGCGAACCTATGGCACGCGTGCCAAACTGGGCACGCAGAGTCCTTTCTGTCGGCGCGCGTGCCATAGGGACGCTCCCCTCCCCCTCTCCACGTGCGCCTGACTAGTGGGAACTGCAGAGGGCAGGGAAACCGAATTCAGTAGCACTCTCGCGGGAACAGCTGCAAGAGCTGGGCGGGGAGAGGGGAACCAGTATAAAAGGAGCAGGCTTTGGCGGGAGTGCAGCGAGAGAGCGAGTGAGTGACAAGATGGCCTTTGGAAGCGATGGTGGGCGTGAGTTTGGAGAAGACAAGTATGCAACGTTTGTGCTTTGCAGAAGGCTAGTGGGGGAAGGAGGACATGTGAGTTTGGACTTTGGAGAAAGGGAGAGAGAGAGAGAGAGAGAGAGAGAGAGAGAGAGAGAGAGAGAGGAAGGAAGGAGGGGAGGGGGAAGGAAGGAAGGAAGGCTGGGCCCGCCAGCACCGCTGGGCAGATGCGTGGCCAGGCCTGCCCAGGTGATGCCGAAGCCAGCCAGCCCTTCTGCGGGAGCGCGGGGGGAGGGGGAAGAGCGGCTACCCCCGAGCACCGCGCCTGCTTCCCTTCGGGCTCCCTCGACCTCTCCCCCCCCAGGCTGGGGTTGGTCAGATTTCCCCCATGGGCAGCGCTATGCCCGCTGCCAGCCCTCCTCCTCCTTCTGCGGGTGAACCGTGGCTTACCAAACCAGACGGCGCCTCTCCCCGCATGCGTTCTTAGGCGGAGAAGCCGGGCAGCCGCAGCTCTCACTCCCCTCCAGTCTCCGTCCACCCGAGGCCCAAGCTCAGCATGCCCAGCTGGCTGGCGATGGGCTGGAGAGCACCAGACGGTGGCAGCTGCCCCGGGATGAGTGGTAGGCGGCACAGCAAGCAAGGCAGCAGCCCCATGCGCATCCCCGTGCACAAGTGTGCCCCCGCCCTGCCAGGCAAGTGGGGCCATGGCATCTGCGGCAGAAGAGTGCAGGCGGGCAGCGTAGGGCACAAGGAGCCCCGATCCCAGCATAGCCCCTTCCCACTCTACTCCTCCCCCCTCAGAAGAGCTGCGGGGCTCAGGAGCCTCCCCGGTCCCCAAGGCATGCTGGCCTCCTTTCTCCCCAAAGGAAGGAGATGAGCCACTTTGGCAGCAGCTACTGGGCATTGGACGGGCATGGGCGGGGGGGGGAAATTAGAATAACAGAGTTGGAAGGGTCATCTAATCCAGGGGTCCCCAACCCCCGTGGCATGCCAACAACCAGTCTGCACAAGCAAAGTCCCATCCATGGGATGCAGGCAGCACACAAAACCACACACCCTCCAGTCCACAGAAAAACCTCTCTTCGTGGAACAAGCCTCTGGTGCCCAAAAGGTTGGGGACCTCTGATTTTTCTAGTCCAGCTCTCTCTCTCTCTCTCTCTCTCTCACACACACACACACACACACACACACACACACTGCTCAAGCACCATTTCTGACAGATGGCAGTCCAGGGAGGGGGGAGAGCAGGATGCTGGCAACCCGAGGAGGGGCGGTCTTAGGGGACGCCACCCACCCTGCAGGCCAAGGCTGGGTTGGAACACACACACACACACACACAGTGACAGGGTGAGACAGACCATGCCAATCCGCCTTGGTGCTGCTGAGCTGGCACCCCTGACTCAAGAGGGGGGACCCCCCTGCCCAATGGTCTGCGATTAAGAGGCTCTGGCAAGTGTCTGGGTGGGAGTCAGAGGGGCAGTGAGCCCACCCAGATGGCCTCTAAGGACTTTGTATCATTGAAAACTCTGTTATTGTGTTTTGGGGAGGTGGAGTGAGTGGGGGATTTTTATTTTTTGCCTTGTTTTGCTCTTTTAAAGAGAATGCGCCCCCAACACACCCCTGCATAGCCAGAAGCCTTGCGCCATCACCGTTCACCTGCTGTGCTCCCCCAGCCCCTCTCTTTCCCTTCCTTTTAAACAAACAACCCCTCCAGTCCTCACATTCCTGCCTTCTGAATTAAAACGAGAGAAAGCCAAGTTTTTTCTTTTGTGGTCTTTACATATTTCAACTGCAGCTACAAGGAAGTGGGGAAGAAAACCATTGCTAGACATTCTTCTGTTTTAACTTTTTTTCCTTGTCGCTTTTTGGAGTTTTCATCCTGCTTTTGTGAGACGGCAGCATTTGGGAGGGGGTGTAGCTGTCCCCTTGCCCCCCAAGCCATCAGCTGAGCAAGATGCCCTCCCCACTGCCCCACCCGCCAGAGACCCCCTGGATCTCCCCCAACCCTGCCCGGTCCCCACAGGCATCCCTCCCCAGGAGCAACATCAAGCTGGCCACGCCCAGCCTGGCCACACCCACCCAGTCTACCATGACCACCGTAGCCATGCCCACCCAGTGGGCCACGCCCACCCGGCACCGGGTGATACATAAGTGGGTTTTGGCTTGCAGTTTGGGCACTCGGTCTCTAAAAGGTTCGCCATCACTGGGCTATGAGAATAATACTGAGGAAAAGGAGGAAGAGGTGCAACAAAGTCAGTAAACCAGATAAGAGAAACCTGAGTCTGAAGCAGAACTGTAACCTGAGTAAGCATCTCAAACCACTCCCTCCTGAATTCTCTTGAAGATTAGGCCATATAAATTTGAACAATTAATTAATAAATAAGATAAAAGCAAGGGGAGGCACATTCAGACTTGCAAGATTATGTTACTGTGACCCTATAATAAGAGTAATATTAGCACACATAACTCTGGTTTCCTAGTCATCAACTAGGTTGATGTCCTCAAAATGCTGAAAACACCATCAACTAATCAATGTCCTGTACAATTGATCAATAAACCAGTGCCAAAACTATCTTGGCACTGGCATTAGAGCAGACATGTCAAACACAAGGCCCGTCGGCCACATCTGGCCCGCAAGGTGGTTACATCTGGTCCATGGGGCCGCCCTGGAAACAATGATGGTCCGGCCCCTGCCACCTTGCCACTGGCCCACCCAGCCCAGTGAGCGCACAGTAGGAGGCAAGCACACGGGCTGGTGGAGCCCAGCTGCAGCTTGTTGGCCCCTCGGCCGCTCATTGGCCAGCAGCAACAGCCAGGGACATCCAATAAGCTGTGCTCGGGCCTGCCCCACCTGAGGCGCACTTGCACACCTCGGGGCACTGCAGCCAAGGCCACCCATGCCCTGCCCTGCCACCTGCCTCATGGCAGCCTGTGGCGGCACCGGCAGCAGCAGCCTCAAGGAGGTAAGTGCAGCTGGGCACCACCTCTGGGAAGTGGGACTAGGCCTGACTGGGCTGCGGGGTACTGGTGCCCCGGGAGCTCAAGGGCTGGGCGCTTTCCCTCTGCTGCCCGGGGCTCCAGGCAGCCCATGCTGCCTTCTGGGAGTCCTTCGCATGGCCTGAGAGGGATAGTGAGAGTTACTCTGGTGGTCAAGGCTTTGGCACTCACCGCTGGGCAAGGGAAGAAGTCTCAGCTGCTCCGGAGACAGCAAGCCTCGCCAAATGGCCAGTCTGGTACCGCCCAGGAGCCGGCAATATCAGCCTGCTGGCACCTTAACCCCTTGCAAGCTGCCAGCTAGGAAGGGAGGGGAGGATGTGCAGGCAGGAGAGACAAAGGAGTTCCTGTTCCTTTGGGTGCTCCAAGGCCATCTCATCCTCTGGAAACATTCCCACAAACTGAAGACCCAGCAAACATACAACAATTGAGCCCTTTCTCTCTTAATCTTAGTAACTTTAAGACAGCTGGACTTCAACTCCCAGAATTCCCCACCAGCCAAGATCTGGACTGAAAGTACAAAGGGGAAGGCCTTGTTCCAGGGTACAGCGAGGGTGGCACAGGAGACACTGCCCAGAGGCCCAAAACCCTTCATTGGTATACCACACATGTTAAACCACTGGCACCCAACACTTGATGGGCATCCTCCCCCATGAGCCCCCATGCCCTTGCCCCCTGGGTCCCCAAACCACATGATGCTCTGAGGCTTTGTGGAAAATATCTGGAAGTCAATGCAGAGGTGCTTTGGGTCTCTCACCCCCACAAAGGACAGACCCACAAGGAGGCCCTGAGAGATCTAACCAGCAATGCCTTTGAAAGCTAAATTTTGGATGGATATTTCAGGGATTTTGAGTTCTATTTCTGGGCTTCTTGGACGTAGCAGAGTTGTTGGGAAAATATGGAGACCATGGTTCCTTGTTTTCTATTTGGGAAAGCTGGATGTGTCTTCATTTTTTCTCTCTACAATCAGAGACCAAAAGGGAGCCCTGAAAATATTACAACCTGATCAGAAATGGAGGTAGTTTAACTAGAGAGGTTGAGTAGCCCTTGTGGCTGCTAGACCAGCTTCAGAGTGATGGTGGATTGCTGATTTTTTCCTCCATCCATCCAGG
Source organism: Bothrops alternatus (assembly GCA_034064705.1). NCBI lineage: Eukaryota > Metazoa > Chordata > Lepidosauria > Squamata > Viperidae > Bothrops > Bothrops alternatus. The sequence continues at coordinate 1,044,504 of JARGCV010000531.1, forward strand.
AAATCTCTTCTATAAAATATCTAATTTCAATTGTATCAAAGAGGGCTGATGTCAACACTGCTAACATCGGATGTTTTGCATTGACAACAGATGGAAATGTAACCATCTTTTTCCCTTTCGCTTTTAGAGTTAGATGATCCGGGGGGGATGTGAATGAGAGTCTAGCTAGACATAACAACACTAAGCTTAACATGAAAATCAAGGTTATTGATCCCAGAGCTGATAAAAAAATTGGCGGGCTGGAGAATTAGAGAGGAAACCCGCACGTCAAGCTAATTGCGGAATGTGATTTATGACTGTTGATTGGAGGAGGGAATTGTGCTTTGATACTATGTGCCCAGGGGAGGGGAATTCAGTTTTTGGCTTTGATTATGCAGTGCTGATATTATGTTACTCGAATAAAAGATTCTTTAAGGTAAACAATGCCTCGAAGTTTTTTTGAAGAGTTTCATCTGTTGGAACCATGACATTAAGCCAAAAACTCCAATATTTCCTTAACTATCTTGGGGTCCCGAGCCCCAGTCGCTGTCCCTAGAATTGAGGGATAAGCTGACAAAAATTTGGGGAAGATATCAACATGGAAAAAGAAAGAGCGCCTGAAACCAGCACCCCGTTGGCAGCTGCTACCCCAGAGGGGGGAGCAACAGCCAGCGTGCCAGTGGAGAAGGAACTTTTTCAGGCCTCCCAGCTGGGAGCAAAGCCCAAGCCGCAAGGACAGCTGATCTGGTTGTCAGAATGGACCCTACCCAGCAGAGACTCCAGACACCTCGAGACGGCCTTACCACCATCAAGTGCTTCAAAGGCAGACGAGGTTGAGCTGCAAAGAGGGGGTTCCCGCACATTGCATTCCCCAGACCAGTGGAGAACCATGAAATCATCTGCCGCTGAGGACTCGGGTAAGTGGAAGTACCTATCTGCAGCCCGTAGTCAGTCAGTGGAGAAGTTGGTGGAAAGATTTGAGGAGCTAGAGATGAAGAGTGGAGAACAACCTTCCCGCACCCCATATGCGAGTGATCATGATGATCGGTGAGGCAGCCACCAACTCCCACCAAGCGGAACCCCCAATCCCCCCCTGTGCAGATCAGGCAGCCTCCCCATCCTCGAAGCCACCAAACATGGCCTCCAGCCCCGCCGGGAGAGACAGCCCCAGTCGTCACCCCTCCCAAAGCCCAGATCGCCACCGATGGGATAAGAGCCCGAGCTGTCACCGGGACAGCCAAACCCCGGATCGACATGCTTACCAGCCACCCAGCCCAGGGCCCGTACAACAATGGGAAATGCCGCAGCCTTCCCAGGTGGGAAGCCAGCAGTCGCGGTGCAGCAGGTGATGAGGGTGTTGCAACAACTGGGTATCATGCAGCCGCCAGGGGGTCAGCAACTGCTGGGAGCACTACAGCAGCAGTGGGGCTGGCCACCGCCTCTGAACGTGCAGCAAACGCTGAGGGGTCCACAACAGATATGGAGCCAGCAAAAACTGCCTCCAGGGCTGCAGGAGTGCCTGCAGCAACTGGGGGCACCACAACCCCCCGCAGGCCAGCAGCAGTGGGGATGGCAGCAGCCCCCACCTATGCAGCAATCGCTGGGAGGCTCACAGCAGCTGGGGGCGCCATTACAGCAGCCGCTGAGACTGGTGGGGGTCACATAGCAATTGGGGGTACCACAGCCGCCGGCAATGCAACAACAGCCATGGGGGGTGGCAACAGTCCCCGGGCATACAACAACCACTGGAAGGCTTGCAGCAACTGGGGATGCGGCAGCCACCATGGGGGGGGGCCAGCAACAGTTGGGGATGCAACACCCACAGCGGGGAGGCCAGCAACCACTGATGGCGCCACCTCTTAGAGCCACCTTCGATGGGGACCTGGAGAAGTTGATCTTTTTCTTCAATCAGGTGCTCTCTCACTTGAACCACTGTGCCTATTTCTATCCAAACCCAGCTGCTATGGTCGACGTGATTGCGTCCAGCTTGGAAGGAGAAGCATCCGAGTGGCTGAACAATCTATATAATGAGCAAGCACCCGAGTTAGAGGACCCCCACCTCTTCCTCCTAGGACTGAAAGCAAGGTTTGAGGACCCATCCATTGTCCTCAAAGCGGAGGAGCAAGTCCACAAAATAAAACAAGCCGGCAGGCCTGCCCTAGAATACGTACGAGAGTCTCGCAAGATAGCCGGCAGAATACAGAGGTGGCCCGAGCAATCCCTAGTCCATCATTTCAAGGAGGGACTACATGACCACCTGTCCCAGGCTTGTATCTATCGAGCAGTCCCTGATCAGCTGCAAGAGTGGTACTAGGCAGCAGTACAACTAGATGTTCAGCTCGCCCGCTATCAGAAGCCACCCCCACAAGAAGTCGAGTCGAGGCCAAATCAACCCAAACAACAGCCACCCCCCGAAAGCCTCCAACAGTTGCGGCTACTAAGAATCCCAGACCACCTGCTGGGCCACCAATCAAGTTTTTCAGATGTGGACAAAAGGGACACCGAGCAGCGATTTGCCCAGTCCCTTACCCCCAGCAGCAGAATAGACTGAGACCATCAGTGAGGAAGAAACCAGCCCAGCAGCAAACGAAGGAGAAATCCAACTGGATCACACAGGAACCTGTTGCCCAAGTCACGTCCCCCACGCAGGAGAGTGCCGAGACCCAAGCTGGACCTGCCGGCGCTCTACCCTCCTACAACAGCGACGACGAAGGAGAGAACGACCTGATGGTGAGTCGACACGTCCCACCTTTTTCACTACCTGCCAAAATCATAATCCCTAAGATGGGGGCACAGGTAGATTTAAAAGTACTAGTCGAATCCGGATGCTCCTGGTGCATTATCAGCTTGTCACTTGCCCTGAAAATGGGTATATGAGCAAAGCTGCTCTCCAAACCCGTGAGGTTTGAGCAAGCCGATGGCTCCCTAATGGGAGGAACTTTAATCACACAGTTGACCGAACCCCTATGCTTAGAAATAGGTGGGCACTGGGAGTTCATTCGTTTCATGGTGGCTCCAAAAATGACCGAGGCTGTGATCCTAGGGCTAGCTTGGCTGGACAAATGGAAGCCGTTTATCTGGTGGGAGAAGGGAATGAGAACTGTAAAATTACCCATAAGACCCAAGCAGAGGCATTAGTGAGAAAGAATGCGACGCCCTGCCTCCTCACCAGCCGTATGATTGCTGCTTCGAACTGTTACCCGGAGCCAAACTCCCACAACCGAGGATGTATGCTATGTCCCCCCTTGAAATGAAGGAGATGCAATGTTATGTGGACAAAAACCTAGTGAGGGGATTCATCGAACGGGCCAAGTCAGCTGTGGGAGCCCCAGTGTTGTTTAAAGAAAAAAAGACGGGTCACTTCATCTCTGCGTGGATTATAAAGGTCTGAACATGGTGAGTGTGGAAAATAAATACCCCCTCCCCCTCCTGAAGGACTTACTAACCCACTTGGCAAAGGGGAGTGTCTTCACTAAGTTAGACATGAGAGAGGCATATTACCGGGTGAGGATAAAGGAGGAAGATGAGTGGAAGACTGCTTTTAACTGTCCCATGGGGAGCTATCAATTTAAAGTCATGCCGTTTGGACTACAGGGCCCCCCAGCTGTCTTGTATCTTGTGACATCCTGATATACATCACAAATATGACTGACCACGTAAAACTAGTAAGAGAAGTGTTAAAAGAAACTGTTGAATGCCAAACTTTACGTCAAACTATCAAAATGTGTGTTTCACCAGACCCGATTAGATTATCTTGGCTACAGAATTTCCATCGAGGGCATTGAAATGGACCCGACCAAAGTGAAAGCTGTAATTGAATGGCAGCTTCTAAAGACTCGCAAACAGCTCCAGAGCTTCCTAGGATTTGCCATCTTCTACCGTCAATTCATCCCCTCCTTTGCCGAAATTGCCCTACCCCTTACGGAATTACTAAAAACAGGCAAAGGGGGAGGAAAGCCGCAACCGGGCCAACCACTAGCATCGACTATGAACTGTCAGACCGTTTTTGAAAACTTAAAAAGACTATTTGCTGTTGAACCGGTTTTAAAGCATCCCTGCCCAGGGAAGCCCTTTGTAATTCAAGCCGATGCCAGCGACATGGCCGTCGGAGCTGTACTACTACAAAAGACTGAGTGCAAGAGGAGGTGGGCTGTGTGGGAAAAGGAGGCTTTCGCAATCCGCTGGGCTCTATTAAACTGGAGACACTAGAAGGGAGCAAGGTGCCTTTCGAAGTATGGACTGATCACAAAAATCTAGAAGCACTGAAAACTCCCCGCAAATTGGCTCCAAAACAGGTGCGATGGGCGCAGTACTTTAACCATTTTAACTTCACTCTAAAGTACACACTGGGAGGAAAAAACTTCTTAGCTGATGCTCTATCCAGACTTCCCCAGTACAAAAGCCAGCACGAAGATGTTAATGAGGCAATTATCTCCAATCCACAAACAGCTTCTCAACTCACACCACGCAGAGTCCCACCTTCAAGAGCCCCTAACCCTGATGACCCTGGGGCAAAGAAAATAAAACAAGAGCTCCTCACTGACCAACGGTTCAAGGACAATCAAACCTCCCTAACATACAGGGATGGTTTGGCTTACAAGGGGGGAAAGCTATACTTGCCAGAGACCCTCCACCTTAACACTCTCCGACATGGCCATGATGTAAAACAGTCTGGACACTTTGGATATTTAAAAAAACTACACCTCATCCGCCGGCAATTCTGGTGGCCGGGATTGAAACGGGATGTGGAAAGCTATGTCCGGAGTTCTGCTCTATGTGCCACCATGAAAAGAATTTCGGGAAAAAACCCTGGTTTATTGCAAACGGTGGCAGACCCTTCCCAACCATGGGAAGAAATTGCTATGGATTTTATAGTAGATCTACCTGAAAGTAGAGGAAATACTGTCATCTGGACTGTGATAGATTTGTTCTCAAAGCAGGCTCACTTCATCATCTGCAAAGGGCTCCCGTCCGCCCAACGACTGACCAAGATGTTCTTGAAACACATCTACCGGCTGCATGGCGCGCCTAAATGAATAATTTCGGACAGGGGGCTGCAGTTCACAGCTAAGTTTTGGAGAAGTTTTCTCAAACTAATTGGCTCATCTCAAGGTTTATCATCTGCTTTTCACCCATCTACTAATGGGGCAGCTGAATCCGCGAACTCAATAGTGGAGTAATATCTCAGATGCTATGTTAGTTACCAACAGATGAACTGGACTAACCTCCTCCCTTTCGCAGAGGTGTCTTACAATAACTTTGTTCACAGCAGCACCGGCTTCACGCCTTTTAAAGTGGCTACAGGAAAAGAGTTCAGCCCGATACCCAAATACCCCCAGGCGCCCTCCGCTTCCCAGACACTTGATCAATGGGTGAGGGGGTGGGAAGAAGTTTGGAAAACCACGAAAACTGCTTTAAAAAAGGCTTCCGAGACATACAAAAAGCAGGCAGATAAAAAGGGGGCTCATCAAAGAACATTTGAAGTTGGGGAAAAGGTTTATCTGTCGACTAAATATTTACGGCTCAAATTACCTAGTAAGAAGTTAGGACCAAAGTTCTTGGGACCTTTCCCCATTGTAAAGATCATTAACCCGGTCACAGTGGAATTAAAACTCCCTAAGCTCTTAGGAAAAGTTCACCCTGTTTTCCATTGCAGCCTGTTGAAACCTTATCGGACCCCTCGTGGTGGCAGGACAAACTCACTATGAAGTAAAACGTATTCTTGATTCTAGAATTTTTAAAGGGAAATTGCAGTACTTAGTACAATGGAAGGGATATTCGTTGTCTGAGGCTACTTGGGTGAAGTCTAGCGATGTGAAAGCTGACAGACTCATTAATAGATTCTATAAGAAACACCCTAATAAACCGAGAGGCAATCCCTAATCTGTGCTTTTGTTTATATTACAGGATTTGTCCTTTTTGTAAGTGGGGCCGGATGTCAACGCTGCTAACATCAGATGTTTTGCATTGACAACAGATGGAAATGTAGCCATCTTTTTCCCTTTCGCTTTTAGAGTTAGATGATGCTGGGAGGGGGGGATGTGAATGAGATAACAGCTGAGATAACTAGCTAGAGATAACAACACTAAGCTTAGCGTGAGAATCAAGGTTATTGAGCCCAGAGCTGATAAAGAATTGGCGGGCTGGAGAATTAGAGAGGAAACCCGCACTTCAAGCTAATTGGGGAATGTGATTTATGACTGTTGATTGGAGGAGGGAATTGTGCTTTGATACTATGTGCCCAGGGGAGGGGAATTCAGTTTTTGGCTTTGATTATGCAGTGCCGATATTATGCTACTCGAATAAAAGATTCTTTAAGGTAAATAATGCCTCAAAGTTCTTTTGAAGAGTTTCATCTGTCGGAACCATGACAGCTGCAGTCACTTGCTTTCTCTCCATAGATGCTGTGATGTTGCTAAACCTGCTCAAAACATCCAGACTCACAGCATCCTACTGAGCCTCAAGAGTGGATACCTAGAGCGCTCACAACTGCTTGCCTCACGCAGCACTTGGGACTTTGAGCTTTTTTTGCAGTCTCATACTCCATATATAGAGCTGCTATGAAGAAGACCTGCGTGCTGAAATTTAAACCCCCAAATATGTCCAAACGGAAAGTAGACTTTGAAAACAGGTGCTTTCAAAAGAGGTGGTAGGCAGAGTACCTGTTTGTTGACATTGAAGATAAGGCCATGTTCCTTGTTTGCAGAGCTACTGTGGCTGTATTTAAAGAATATAACATAAGACTGCACTATGAGACGAAACATCAGGACAAGTACAAAAACTTGGACATACAGCAGAAGCTACATAAGGTGGAAGACTTGAAAAAGAGTCTGATGTCATGGCAGCATATGTTCACAAAAGCAAAATCACAAAGTGAAGCTGCTGTGAAAGCTAGTTTTATGGTGGCAGAAGAGATAGCATTCCCCCCCAACCAACCAGCCGCCCCAGACGCTGAGCAGCTGAGCTGAACTTTGGGAGTTCGGAGGGGGAAGAGAAGAGCGGAGCTGTTGTGCAGCCATTCCCCCCAACCAACCAGCCGCCCCAGACGCTGAGCAGCTGAGCTGAACTTGGGAGTTCGGAGGGGGAAGAGAAGAGCGGAGCTGTTGTGCAGCCATTCCCCCCAACCAACCAGCCGCCCCAGACGCTGAGCAGCTGAGCTGAACTTTGGGAGTTCGGAGGGGGAAGAGAAGACCTGAGCCGTTGAGCAGCCATTGCCCTAATCAGCCGACTCTTGAGGGCAATTGTTTGTCATTATGTTTTCTGAGTTGTTTTTACTTACTGTTTGTCCAAATTTTAAATATTTATACTTATTTAATACTATTTTAATTGAATTGCTAGATGTTATGAATGACTGGGGGGATTGACTGTTTGTGGAATGAATCGGGTTGAATGGATGAATGCATGGTTAGCTCATTGTTTTTAAATTGTTTAGTTTATAGGGTGGTTTTTTGGGAGGGATAAATTAATGATATGGATGGAGCTGTGGTCGAGTGGAATGAATGGGATGGACTGGCTAGCCTGCCTGGCATGGCAGAGGCGGAGGGGGAGGGGGAGGGGGGCGCTGGCTCTGGGGTGATAGAGGGCCAAAGTATACCGGTCTTGCTGGGGAGAGGCAGATATGGTGGGAGCCATAGGGTAGGCCATTCCCGGGGAACAAGAGCTCGCTGTTTAAAAGTGATCCCTTGCTCCGACCCTGTGAGTTCAGCCCGAAGTACTGGTGATGGGGGAAATCCGGACCCTGGGCTCAGGCTGCTGCTGCTCAATGCCAGGTCGGTTGTAAATAAAGCTCCCCTCATCCATGATCTTCTCCTGGATGAGGAGGCCGACCTCGCATGTGTGACCGAGACCTGGCTGGGCCCGGAGGGAGGAGTTCCTCTCTCTGAGATGTGTCCAGCCGGGTTTCAGGTATGGCATCAGCCACGACCCCAGGGAAGGGGGGGAGGAGTGGCTATTATAGCCAAGAAGACATTTAGCCTACGCAGGCTCGCTGTTTCTGAGATTGCTGGTTGTGAGTTGCTCCTTGTGAAGTTGGACCTAGGGGTTCAGGTGGGCTTGTTGCTCGCGTACCTGCCTCCCAGCTGCGTGTCAACAGCCCTGCCTGCGCTACTCGAGGAGGTCGCTGGGCTGGCGGTTGAGTTCCCCAGGCTTGTTGTCTTGGGGGACTTAAATCTTCCGTCGCTCAGCGAATCCTCTGGGTTGGCGCAGGAGTTCATGGCCACCATGGCAACCATGAACCTGACTCAGGTAGTTCAGGGTCCAACTCACGAGAGGGGACACACTCCCGACATGGTATTCCTCTCAGAACAGTTGAGCAATGATCTGAATTTAAGGGGCTTAGACATTTTGCCTATGTCATGGTCAGATCATTTTCTGCTACGGCTTGTTTTTAAGGCTCCAATCCTCCCCTGCAGGGAGGTGGAACCGGTTAGGTGGTTCCGCCCCAGATGTCTGATGGATCCAGAGAGTTTTCAGAGGACGCTTGGGGAAATACCGGATTCTCTCATTCACAGTTCGGCAGAGTCCCTGGTTACGGCCTGGAATATGGCTGCGAAGGGGGCTCTTGACCGGATTGCGCCGCTGCGACCTCTCTGTGGTAGCAGACCCAGGAGATCTCCTTGGTTTACTGAGGAACTCAGGGGGATGAAGCGCCAGAAGAGACGCCTAGAGAAGCGATGGAGGAAAAGTAAATCCGTATCTGACTGAACACTTGTAAGATCTTATATCAAGACTTATCAGGTGGCGCTCAAGGCGGCAAGATGCACGTATCATTCCGCCTTGATTGCATCTGCGGAATCCCGCCCAGCCGCCCTGTTCAGGGTAACTCGCTCCCTCCTTAATCAGGGGGGGTTGATGGACCCTTGCAGGGTAGTGCTGAGGACTTTAATAAGTTTTTCGCGGATAAAATCGCCCAGATTCGGATGGACCTTGACTCCAATTGGAATGCAGTATCGGCTGATAATGATTCAGTCGAGATGACAAGGACTCGTCTTGATCCTGTTGTGTGCGAGGAGTTTGACCCGGTAGCACCTGATGAAGTCAACAAGGCCATTGGAGCTGTGAGCTCCGCCACCTGTTTATTGGACCCGTGCCCCTCCTGGCTGGTTTCGGCCAGCAGGGAGGTGACGCGGGGCTGGGTTCAGGAGATTGTCAACGCTTCTTTGAGGGAGGGGTCCTTTCCGGCTCCCTGCAAGGAGGCAATTGTGTGCCCCCTCCTCAAGAAGCCTTCCCTGGACCCAGCTGTTTTAAACAACTACCGTCCTGTCTCCAATCTTCCCTTTATAGGGAAGGTTGTTGAGAAGGTGGTGTCACTCCAGCTCCAACGGTCCTTGGATGAGGCCGATTATCTGGGCCCTCAACAGTCAGGATTCAGGCTCGGCTACTCCACGGAAACTGCTTTGGTCACGCTGACGGATGATCTCTGGTGGGCCCGGGATAAGGGATTATCCACTATCCCGGTGCTACTTGACCTCTCAGCGGCTTTCGATACCATTGACCATGGTATCCTTCTGCACCGACTGGAGGGGTTGGGGGTTGGGGGCACTGTTTTGCGGTGGTTCACCTCCTACCTCACTGGTCGGTCGCAGTCGGTGTTGGCAGGGAGTCAGAGGTCGACCCCTAGGTTCCTCCCTTGTGGAGTCCCTCAGGGATCGGTCCTCTCCCCTCTGCTGTTTAATATCTACATGAAACCGCTGGGTGAGATCATCCGACAACACGGGGTGAGATATCATCAGTATGCTGATGATACCCAGCTTTACATCTCCACCCCGTGTCATTTCAGTGAAGCAGCGGAAGTGATGTGCCGATGTCTGGAGGCTGTTAGGGTTTGGATGGGTGCCAACAGGCTCAAACTCAACCCCGACAAGACGGAGTGGCTATCGGTTCTGCCTCCCAAAGATATTTCAATCTATCCGTCCATTAGCCTGGGGGGGAGCTTTTGACCCCCTCGGAGAAGGCCCGCAACTTGGGCGTCCTCCTCGATCCACAGCTAAATTTGGAACATCATCTTTCGGCTGTGGCGAGGAGGACATTTGCCCAGGTTCGCCTGGTGCACCAGTTGCGGCCCTATTTGGACCGGGAGTCTCTTCTCACAGTCACTCATGCCCTTATCACCTCGAGGTTCGATTATTGCAATGCTCTCTACATGGGGCTACCTTTGAAAAATGTTCGGAGACTTCAGGTAATGCACAATGCACCGCGCGAGCAGTGTTGGGCTTGCCTAGAAATGCCCACATTTCGGCATCACTCCGCGAGCTGCATTGGCTGCCAATTGGTCTCCGAACCCAATTCAAAGTGTTGGTTATGACCTATAAAGCCCTACATGGCATCGGACCAGGTTATTTACGGGACCGTCTGCTGCCTCATGAATCCCAGTGGCCGGTTAGGGCCCACAGAGTGGGCCTTCTCCAGGTCCCGTCAGCCAGACAGTGTCGCCTGGCGGGGCCTAGGGGAAGAGCCTTCTCTGTTGCGGCCCCGGCCCTCTGGAACCAACTTCCCTCGGAGATCCGTGTCGCCCCCACCCTCTCTGCCTTTCGTAAATTGCTTAAAACATACTTTTGCCGGCAGGCCTGGGGCAGCTAACACCTTGCCCCTAGCCAGTGTACGTTTGTGTGTATGTTTGTGGATGATTGGTTTTTCCTTTTTTAACTTAAAGGTTTTTATATTTATGTATGTTATTGTAATTTCTATCATGTTGTGAGCCGCCCTGAGTTCTCCGGAATAGGGCGGCATAGAAATTAAATAAATAAATAAATAAATAAATAATAATAATAATAATAATAATAATAATAATAATAATAATAATAATAATAATAAAAAATCAGCCCGGCCATTTACAGAGGGGGAGTTTTTGAAGCGCTGCATGATTAAAGTATTCGAAGTCTTGTGTCCAGACCAAAAGCAAGCATTTTTTAATGTAAGCAACAGTATTTCTGTGAGCTTGCCACTGATTTACAAGTACAGTTGGTTGAAAAAGGAAAAGATTTCATTGCATATTCCCTTGCTGTGGATGAGAGCACTGACATCTCTGACACGGCACAGCTGACAATTTTCATCCATGGAGTTGACTCAAGTTTATGCTTTACAGAGGAACTTTTGGATATGAAATCAATGCATGGCACCACCACAGGAAAATACATATTTGAAGCAGTATCTAAATGTGCAAATGCCATGAAACTGCCCTGGGACAAACCTATGGGACTGACAACAGATGGAGCACCTTCAATGTGCGGGGAAAAGAGTGGATTAGTGGGAAGGATGTGAGAGAAGATGAAGTGCAAGAATTGCACAGGTGAGCTGACAACATATCACTGCATCATACACCAGGAAACAGTATGCAGCAAAGCCCTGAAGATGGAACATGTAATGAGCACTGTAACACAGACAGTTAACTTTATAAGAGCCAAAGGTTTAAATCACCATCAATTTAAGTCTTTTCTTGAGGAAATACATTCTGAACTTGGTGATCTGCCCTATCACACAGAGGTGCAATGGCTAAGTCGATAAAAAGTGCTCAATAGATTTTTCGAGTTGCGTATGGAAATCTGTCACTTCATTGAAAGTTAAGGAAAAGATTCCACATTACTGCAGGATGAAAAGTGACTGTGTGAATTAGCTTTTCTGTGCAACATAACTAAGCATCTCACTGCGCTAAACCTTCAGCTTCAGGGATGGGACTGTGATCACAGACATGTATGATGTCAACTCTACAAATGAGCCCATATGGCTGCAGCCATTTTTTCTTCTCATTCTAGGTTGTCACATAGAATGGAGGGAGGGGGGTTGCCCAGGTGCTTCGTTAGTCAAAATAATTTTCTGTCCCGAGGGAAAAGACAAACTGGGCATGACAGGACCCAGCTGTTGGACACCCCTCTCCTGCTGAGCCCGAGGCAAGAGCCCAGCCAGACCGATTGCAGATTCCAGTGCCCTATGACAGTGATGAGGAAGGTGAGGAGGATCCGATGGTAAGTCAACCCATCCCACCTTTTGCCATCCTCGCCAAGATAATAGTACCCAAAACGTGGCCCAAATGGACTTAAATGTCTTAATAGACTCAGGTTGCACCCGGTGCCTAATTAAACTACCCACAGTGCTCAAGCTGGGGATTCGGGCAAAGCTATTACACCTAGCCATGAGATTTGAACAAGCTGACAGGTCCCTAATTGGCGGTGCACCTGCCACGCACCTGACAGAACCAGTGCAGTTGGAAATGGACTGGTACTGGGAAATCATTAATTTTGTGGTGGTCCCAAAAATGACTGAGGCTGTAATTTTGTGTCTGGCCTGGCTTGACAAGTGCCACGCGACCATCTGGTGGGAGAACGGAGTGAGGAATTTAAGATTGGGGTTAGGTCCCTTCCCCACTGCAACCACCAGTGATACAAAGGACTATACCATAAATGAGGCTCAGGAAGAACACCCTGAAACACTAAAGACTGTTGTAGAGAAGCTGCCAGGAATCCAGCTTGTCCCAACCGAATACCGCAATTTAGCCAAGGTGTTTAGTGAGAAAGAATGCGATGTCCTCCCCCCTCACCGGGCCACGAACTGTGCCATCGAAATCTTACCTGGGACCAAGCTCCCAAAGCCACGAATGTACTCAATGACACCCAGAGATATGAAAGAGTTAAGGGAGTACATTGATAAGAACCTGGCCCGGGGCTTCATCCAACCAGCAAAATCTTGTGTAGCAGCCCCTGTATTGTTCAAAGAAAAGAAAGATGGGTCTCTGAGATTATGTGTAGATTTTAAAAGATTGAACGCTGTCAGCCTAGAGAACATGTACCCCTTCCCCTTAATGAAGAACATGTTAGCCCACCTGGCAAAGGGGAAAGTTTTTACAAAGTTGGATTTAAGGGAGGCTTATTACCGAGTCCGGATTAAGGAAGGGGACGAATGGAAAACAGCCTTCAATTGCCCCCTGGGAAGCTTCCAATTTAAAGTGATGCCTTTTGGACTACAAGGAGCGCCTGCTGTATTTATGTAGTTAATCAACCAGGTGTTCCATGATCATCTGTATAAGGGGGTTTTGGTTTACCTTGATGACATTCTCATTTACACTGAGACTATGGAAGGCTAAACTGTATGCAAAGCTTTCTAAATGTGAGTTTCACCAGACACACGTTGACTATCTAGGGCAGGGCTTTTCAACCCGTGGTACACGTACCACCAGTGGTCCGTGAGCACCTGGCTGGTGGTACGCGAGCCCTAACTAATTGGAGTGAGGGAGGGAACCAGTTAAAATGGAGCCGCACAGACCTGGAGGAGATCAGTTGGAACTGCAGAGCTTGCCAGAATCCCCAGGATCTGCCATGTGGCGACATACTAATTGGAGCTTCCGGTGCACCCGGAAGAGAAAAGGAGGAGGGCGGAGAGAAGAAAAGGTATAAAAGGGGCAGACCGGCCTGTTTAAGTGAAGCCCCAAGATCACCGCCGGGTAGTCCACTGATCCTGGGGCTTCACTTAGCAAGCAGCGTATTTTCTGCAAGCAAGTGAGCTGGGCAGGAGCCCGGGATCGGCGTGTGCAGCTACAGCTGAGCAGCGCTCAGAAGTCGCACTCAGAAACGCCAATCCTGGACTCCTGCCCAGCTTGCTTGCGGAAAACATGCCACTTGCTAAGTGAAGCCCCAGGATCAGTGCCGGGCTACAGCTGAGCCGCGCTTCGGCTGTATCAGCTGTAGCCCTGTGCTGATCCTGGGGCTTCACTTAGCAAGAAGCATGTTTTCCGCAAGCAAGTGAGCTGGGAAGGAGCCCAGGATCAGTGTGTGCAGCTACAGCTGAGCCGTGCTTCTCTGCGCTGTTTTGCTGTTTTTTGCAAAGTTGTCCCAGGTCGGTGGAAAAGCCGCCGGTCTCCCCGCTGCAAGCATGGGAAGTGCCAGAGCTCCTGATGAACCGCATTTACGAGAGAGAGAGAGAGAGAGAGAGAGAGAGAGAGAGAGAGAGAGAGAGAGAGAGAGAGAGAGAGAGACGAGCTTGGACTGCGCGGCTGGGCTGTTTCTGCTTTTTCTTTGCAACTTGGAAGAATAATAGTAATATTAAGAGGAAAGTTCTTCCATGATTTCCAGACATTTCCTCTCCGTCCCCCCCACCCCATCCCAAGAAGCAGTATTTGTAGTTTGGACTAGCAGGTTGCTTGCCTGTATCACGCACGTCCGTCGTCGTCCGGTTGAAAGAAGTCAAGGAACGCAGGTACGAGGTGCAAGCAAGGTTTAATCCTTAACAAACAAAGTTAGCACTGGGAGTGGTTTGCTCCCAGTGCTTAATATAAATGTGCCACGCCCAAAACCCCACCCCCCAGCCGCCAACCACCACCCGCCCAGCAGTCCTAAAAACCCCGTCTACCCGGATCTGCATTTCCCCCGGTTTAGCCCCTCCCTGTTGTCCCTCTGTCCATTCGCCCGGAGTGGAGCTTTCTGCCGACGCTCCACTAGTGCCGCCTTCAGCCTCCGTCAGACCTCCGTGGTTCCTTGCCGGCGTTCTCCCAATCAGTAACGAGGCCTTGCAGCTCCCTGCGTCCAGCAGCGGCCAGTCCCACTGCGCAGCTGGTCCACTGACAGGTGTGAGCTCCGACAGTCGTCTGCCGCTCTCGACCGCCAATGGCAGCGTCCTCGGAGGCTCAGCGGTGAGCGGCCTTTCCCATGGGCCGGCATCTGCGTCGTGATGCCCCTCCACCCGCCGGCAGGACCCAGCGACTCCTGGCTGGCTCCTGGCACCCAGCTGCATGGCTGGGCGGCGAGACTCAGGCCCCTCGAGCAGCGGCCAGGGTGGGGTGGCATGCGGCGTAGGTATGGCGTCCGGCGGCTGCGAGGTGCGTGTTGTGGGTAGGGCAGTGTCCAGCGTCGGGGCGGCATGCGGCGGCAGCAGGCTGTGTCCCGAGTCACCCCCCCAACCTGTGAATGGCAAGCCCCGTGGGGCTTGACAGGCTGCTCTCCTCCTTTGCTCATGGGCACGCGCGCTGCCCTTTGCAAAAGACGAAGGCCCCGCAGTTTTGCATTGCAAGGAGATTACTTCACCTGAAGGAAGGGTGACTTGGTGGCGATGCGGGTTTGTCTCCCTTCCTTTGGAGGAGGGAGAAAAGCGTCGCTCTCTTCCTTCGGGCAGGTGCAAATTAACTTGAGAATGGTAGAAATGGGCATCTCTCAACAGCGCTGGGGAGAGCTATAGGAAGAATAATGTACACGGAGAGGATCGGGGAACCTGGCTCGAATGCTCGGCTCCAGTAAGGGAAGAATGACTGGGAGAAGTACCTGGTTCGTAATGTACGTGCCTGAAAACAGGAGACGTCGGGTCAGTGGTGGCGAACCTATGGCACGCGTGCCAGAGGCAGCACGCGGAGCCCTCTCTGTGGGCACACACCATCGCCCCAGCACATATGGTCTCTAAAAGTTCGCCATCACTGGCCTAAGGCCAGCCAGCCTGGGAGCACACCATCCCACCCGCCAGAGACCCCCTGGATCTCCCCCAACCCTGCCCGGCTCCCATGGGTGTCCCTCCCCATAAGCAACATCAAGGTGGCCACGCCCACCCCGGCCATGCCCACCCAATCTGCCATGACTACTGCAGCCACACTCATCTAGTGGCCACGCCCACCCAGTCTGCCAAGCCCACTGTAGCTGCACCCGCCAAGTGGGCCACACCCACCCGGCACCCGGCGATACATAAGTGGGTTTTGAGTTGCAGTTTGGGCACTCGGTCACTAAAAGGTTTGCCATCACTGCCTCAGGTTGTGTGAGGTGCACCGGTTGGGGAGAAACTTAGAACAGAAGGGCCTGGCTCCTAGTAGAGTATGTGCTTTGCCTGGTTTTGGCAGGCAGCAGCGCATTCTCC
Source organism: Bothrops alternatus (assembly GCA_034064705.1). NCBI lineage: Eukaryota > Metazoa > Chordata > Lepidosauria > Squamata > Viperidae > Bothrops > Bothrops alternatus. The sequence goes on from JARGCV010000531.1 coordinate 1,060,305, forward strand.
TCACCACACAGAGCAGCCAGGCGAGGTGAACCAGCGACATCCGGGCCCTGCCTGTGCACGCGCAGAGGCTGAGGGGCATGTGCTCTCCTCTGCCTCTGTCTCTGCGCGCGCACAGGCAGGGCCGTGATGTCGCCGGTTCACCTCGCCCGGCTGCTCTGTGTGGTGAGGAGAATGCGCCGCTGCCTGCCAAAACCAGGCTGGGGTCTGGGCAGCGTAGCGCAGGACAATAGAAGGGAGGGACTGATCCCTCGTAAGTATGGGTGGGGATCTCTCAAAGGCACAGAAAGTGCATTTAGGGGAACTAGAGAGATAACCAGGAAAAACTATGTTTATTTTACGGCGAAGAAACTAACCAGAGGAGATTTACGATCTCTCCTTGAATATATTTGGAAACACATTCCTTCCTACCTGGAGATGGGTAGTATTAAAATTGAAACCTGGCGAACAGTAGGAGATTTTTACATACAAATCCCAGGGCTCCTGCTTCCATTTTAACAACTTGGAGGGCAATTTTTGAAGCTTTACAAACACAAGAGCAGCCCTTACTGAAGCCTTTACTGAACCCACCGCATTATAATGAAGTTCAACTTCTTCCCCCTGCTGTTGAAACCCCAGTAACAATTAAAAATCACAGCAGGGTTTCTCCTAGTGATGTTGAGTCGTGTGATCCTATTTTAAATGCCACGGCTCCAGCTCTAACCAAAACAAGTAATCTTATTCAGGAAACATTACAGAATGCTTATGAGGCAGGAGAATTAGGTGCTGATGAAATGGCAAATTTATACCCTGTAACTGTAGGCATGGATGCTCAAATGAATCCAGTCAGACAATGGGCTCCACTTCAATTAAGAACTTTGAGAGAGATTAAGCAGGCAGTGTTAGATTATGGATTAAAAAGTAAATATTGTATGGGAATTCTTGAGGCATTAGGATTTGCTCATAGGATGATTCCAGCAGATTGGAAGGCATTAATGCAGATGATTTTAACCCCTGCTCAGTATGCAGTTTGGGATTCACAATATCGTATTCAAGCTATTCAAAGAGGCACCGCTCAGTTAGTGGCAGATCAAATGTATGGTTCTGGAGATTTCACTGCTGTTGACCGACAGCGGGATGCTATTCCAGATGAAGCTTTACATGGTGTCATTTTACATGCTGTTTTTGCTGCTTTAAAGGTAGTAGATGAGAGTGGAAAGTTTGGCAAGAGTTTTACACAAATTAAACAGGGTACTACTGAACCCTATGATGAATTTATAAATAGACTAAAATATAGCATTGATAAACAAATTGATAATGAATTAGCCGCACAAGAAATTTTGATGAAATTGGCTGTTGAAAATGCTAATGCAGACTGCAAAAGAGTTCTGCAACCCTGAATTGGCACTGGTCAAAGGACACTTGCGGATTTAATTCAAGCATGTAGAGTTGTAGGCAGTCACGCCTATCAAATGGAAAATTTGGCCATGGCAATTACCAGGTCTAATAAGCCAACAGGTAATTGCTTTAATTGTGGAAAGCCAGGACACTTTAAGGCACAGTGCCGCGCTCCTGGCAGCGGACAAAGTAAAACACCCTCTGGCACAATAGTCAAACCAAAAACTGTTTGTCCGAAATGTAAAAAGGGCTGTCATTGGGCTAATCAATGCCGTAACTTTCAACAACAAAAAAACTAAGACAGGGGTGCTCAGCTAACCCGACCCAAAAGGCTGAACACTTTCCTGTCCACATTGATCATCCATCTGTTCGACCTGCCACTAAAGGAAGCGCTGGTGTTTATTTACAATTAGCAGCGCCAGTACATCTTTCCTTTCCACACGTTACACAAGTTTGTGACACCCAACTTCAAGGGCCACTCCCTGAAGGCACTGTAGGCATCATTTTGCCCCGATCTTCCGCAGCAAAAAAGGGCGTTTTTGTTGTTCCCAGGGTCATTGATTCCGACTATACAGGAATCATTAAAGTCCAACTTTATGCCAACCAGCCACTTCATTTGAATCAAGGGGACACCTATGCACAAATGGTTCTATTTCCCTATCGACCTATGGGGACTTCCGACACTGAACGGGTGGGTGGGTTTGGATCTACCGATGTTCATTTTAACAGCACAATTTTAGCTCTCACTAAAACGCTCACCCCTGATAAGCCGCTGACCGTTATGGTCATTAACGGTGTTCAATTTTCTGGTATTATAGATACTGGAGCTGATGTTTCTGTGATTCGGACTAAGGACTGGCCGCCTCATTGGCCGTCCCAAGACACCCCCGCTGTACAAGGCGTTGGAGGGCTTCAACAAGCTAAGGTCAGTTCTGACTGGCTCTCCGTAAAAACAGAAACGGGAACTACTACAGTGCTTATAAAACCAGTTATACTTAACATTCATGTAAATTTATGGGGAAGAGATTTATTGGCTCAATTGGATGCAAAAATTATGTTAGAAGACTAAAATGAATCCACTTATGAAATTACAAACCATCCATCAGAATCCTGTATGGGTTGATCAATGGCCATTAACTGAGGAAAAATTAACAGCTTTGCATATGTTAGTGCAGGAACAGCTAACGTTAGGACATCTTGAGCCATCAAATAGTCCTTATAATACGCCTGTTTTTGTGATCAAGAAAAAATCTGGCAAATATAGATTTTTACACGACCTTAGAGAAGTGAATAAAATTATTGTTCCCATGGGACCCCTACAGTGTGGCCTGCCAAATCCAAATTTGATTCCTCAAACATGGGACCTTGTTATCATAGATTTAAAGGATTGCTTTTTTAGTATTCCTTTATTCCCAGAAGACAGAAAGTTATTTGCCTTCACCCTGCCATCAGTTAATAATAGTGCTTCTGCCACTAGATATCAATGGACTGTGCTACCTCAAGGCATGCTGAACAGTCCAACCAAGTGTCAAATGTATGTGGATCTTGCATTACAACCATTTTGTAAAGCACATATTAACTGGAAAATTTATCACTATATGGATGACATTCTCATTGCCGGCCCAGGGCCAAAAGGCACGATTATGGCTTCATATAAAGAATTAGAAACCACACTGGCCAGGGCAGGATTGGTTATTAGCCCTGAAAAAATACAAAATACAGCGCCATATTTATATTTGGGACACCAATTGCAACAAGCTCATTCGTCACCCCAAGTGGTGCAATTTGATTTGCCACTTGCACCTACATTGGTTCAACTACAACAATATTTAGGAAATATTAATTGGTTAAGGCCATATATAGGTCTTTCTACCTCTACCCTTTCTCCTTTGTTTATGGCATTAAAAGGCCTCAAAAGTCCCACAGATGTTGTGACATTGACCTCCGACCAGCTATCGGTCGTTGAGAAAGTCCAAACGGCCCTCAACACCCAGTGGACTGTTCGGTGTGTTAACAATCACCCTGTGCATTTGAATGTGATTTTTGACCGACCACCCACAGCGGCAATTTTTCAACTTGTAGATAAGAAAGTTTTTTTATTATAGAATGGATTCATTCTCCCAGTACACCTTCACGCTCTATTAACCCTCCAGCTATGACCTTGGCAGATATTATACATCGTGGCCGTGGCCGTTGCCGACAAATAGCTGGACTAGAGCCGCTAGTAATTGTTCTCCCATTTTCCTTAAAATTGTGGGAAACTATGATTCAAAATAATTCTGTTTTGCAATTATTACTTGGTGATTGGCCTGGTCAATTTTCATGCCATCCTCCCACAGATCATAGATTTTTGGCTATAAAAAATTTGCCACTAAAATTGCAACCTTTGTCATCTCCAACACCTTTAAAAGGTGTCACAGTTTATACTGATGGTGGAAAAATCTATGGCGCCTGTGCATGGTGGGCTACAGGAAAATGGTGCACCAAAATCACTCCACCACAATCATCAGCTCAGCGCGCCAAAGTTGCCGCAGTTATTTTGGCATTTCAAACATTCCCTTGTCAAGACATTAATATTATAGTTGACAGTTTATATGTTTATAATTTGGTTTCTCTTTTGCCATATTCTTATATCTCTCCTAGCTTGGATGAGACTTTAATGTCTTTATTTTTGACATTACAACACCTAATTGAGACAAGATATTGCCCTTATTTCATTGCACATATCCGTAGTCATCAAAATTTTCCAGGAATTCTCAGTGAGGGGAATTCCCAGGTGGATATGGCAACACAAGTTATGACTATGCAACAACCCACTCCCTGGGATAGTCATGGCTATTTTCATCAAAACGCCAAGGCTTTGGTTAAACAATTTGGCATACTCCCCGGGGAGGCAGCTGCTATTATTCAACAATAATAGGGGGAGGGGGGATGTTAAGTTTCTCAGTTAGCCATAACAGTACTTCTGTGTGAGAATCAAGGTCAGTCCTGATAAGAGTTTTGGCGGGCTGAAAAGCTGGGAGGAGAGACCGCGTTTTGAAATAATTGGTGAATGTGATTTATGACAGCAATTTGGGGTGGGAATTGCAACTTGTTACTTTGTAACCTGAGGGAGGGGATTTTAGTCCTGGTTTCACCTTTGTATGTGCCGATATCTTGTTTCCTAAGTAAAATGTTCTTTAAGGAAGAAATCTTTGCCTTGAAGTTCTTTTAAATGGTTTCATCTATTGGAACCATGACATTAACCCAAGACTCACTTTTATTTTAACTTCATGGGGTCCTGAGCTCCAGTTGCCTACCCAAAGCTTGAGGGGGGCAGACAAAGACTCAGGGAAGAACCCAAAATGGAGAAAAAGGAGGAACCTGTCACCAGCACCGCAACCACAGCTGCTACCTCGGTGGTTGGAGCACAAGCCATTGCCCCAATAGAGAGTGTGGTTTCGGTAACTCCAGAGGCAGGTGTGAGACCAAAAGAATGGGAACACATCTGGTCATCGGAGTGAACACTGCCTAGTGGTAATTCATGGCGTTCAGAGGCACCCCAGCCAAAAAAGAATTCTGCAAAGGCAGCTGAAGCTGATTTTCCACTGACTGCCTCCCATGAGTCGTGCTCTCCTGATCGAAGAGGCGCTAAGCGTGTGGCACCTTCAGATGAGTCAGGTGAGTGGAAATACCTGACAGCAATTTGGAGCCAGTCAGTTGGGCTAGTCCAGATCGTTATCGATAGCAGGCCAGTCCTGACTGCCGTCACCATTGCCACACCAGTCCAGGCCCCCTGCCAAGGGTTGATTGGGCAGGGGGAATCCAACGAGATCTAGCACAACAGTATGGGTGGCTGCGTGCTCTCTTAGACAGGCAGCAGCCCATAGAAGCTCCTCCTTTCAAACCCACGTTTGATGGCAACCCCAAGAAGTTAACTTTCTTCCTGAACCAAGTGTGCTCCTACATGAACAGAAATGCCAATGCCTACCCGGACCCTGCCGCTATGGTTGAGATGATACCAGCGAATCTAGAGGGGGAGAAATCAGAATGGCTGAACAGTCTGCACAATGAGCAAGCACCTGAGCTATGGGACTACAATCTATAATCCAAGGGTTAAGAACCAGGTTCGAGGATGAGTCCATAGCTTTGCAAGCTGAGGAGGACATTCATGAAGTAAAGCAGGGAGGCAGACCAGCGAAGGAATATGTGCATGAATTCCGGAGAGTGGTGGGCAGAATTGAGTGGTGGCCAGAACGATCCCTGGTTCACCATTTCAAGAATGGCCTGGACTCCAATCTGTTTCAGGCTTTTGTCTACCGAGGAATTCCCGACCAACTTCAGGAGTGGTATTGTGTGGCAGTGAAATTGGACATCAAGCTAACCCGCTACAAAAAAACGCCGATTCCTGGACCTGGACTGAGACCAGACCAGACGAGATGGACACCTGCCTGACAAACCCCAGCAACTGGGATGACTGAACCTGCAAAATCATCTTCGGGACCGCTGATCAAGTGTTTTAGATGTGGCCAGCTGGGCCACTGGGCAGCAGCTTGCCCCATTCCTTTTCCTCAGCAGAAAAGCATCTCAGCCCCACCAGAAAAAAGAAAAGGAAGCGAGCCTTCCACCAGAGAGAAATCAAACTGGATTACTCAAGAGCAAATTACCCAAGTCACCTCACCCACTCAAGAGAAGGCCGAGACCCCAGCTGAAACTGCCATCACACCTGCTCCATATGACAGCTATGATGAAGGGGAGAACTACCCGATGGTGAGTCAGCCTATTCTGCCTTTTTCCCTGTCTGCCAAACTTATAGTCCCTAAGACAGGAGCTCAAATGGACTTAAGAGTGTTGGTAGACTCGGGGTGTTCACGATGCCTAATCAACCTTCCAAATGTCCTAAAGTTAGGCATCAGGGCGAAGCAACTCTCCAACCCCATGAAATTTGAACAGACAGACGGATCTTTAATGGGCGGAACTCTAATAACCCACCTAATGGAGCCGGTGCGGCTAGAAGTGGGAGAGCATTGGGAATTCATTAGATTTGTGGTAGCTCCAAAAATGACTTAGTTCATTTTGAGCTGTAGCTTTCCTCACTTCATCTTTGCAGGCTCAGGCTATTTGCTGATATTCTGCCTTAGTTATGTGCCCCTCTTTCCACTTTTTATACTTGTCCTTTTTGTCTTTCAATTTATCAGAGAGTTCTTTATGCAGCCATGCTGATTTCTTTTGACAGCTTTTATTTTTCTTCTTCGTTGGTATTGTGCTAGACTGGGCTTTTATAATCTCACTTTTCAAAATTTCCCACACTTGTTGAGTTGTTTTCCCCTTGAGGATTCTCATCCATGGAATCCTTCCCAAACTTTCTCTAAGTTGTTGAAATTAGCTCTCTTAAAATCCAAGACTCTAGTTTGACTGTGTTCTATTGCTTGTGCTTCCATAATGTTGAATTCCAATATTGCATGATCACTCCCCCCCACAGTTCCTGTGGTTTCAACACCTTCTATCATTTCATCCCTGTTAGTGAGAATTAAGTCCAATATGGCTGATCCCCTAGTTCCCTTCTCTACTTTTTGGGAGACAATGTTGTCTGCTAGGTTTGTCAGGAATCTGTTTGATCTTCCACTTAGTGCAGAGTTTGTCTCCCAGTTGATGTCAGGGTAATTAAAGTCCCCCATTACTATTGTGATGTGCTTCTTACATACCTTTGTTAACTGACTAGCAAAAAGTTCATCTATTACCTCTGTTTGGTTGGGTGGCCTATAGTATACACCTATGGCAATGTCATTTCCCCCCCTTTTATATTGACCTAAATGCATTCAAGACATTTTTCATCATTGTTGTGTTCTATTTCTGTAGAGATGTAGTTATTTCTTATATAAAGAGCAACTCCACCTCCTCTTTTATTTGGTCTGTTTCTTTTAAATAATTTAAATCCCTCTAGCTGTGTGTTCCATTTGTGGGTTTCATCCCACCATGTTTCCGTAATGGCAACAATATCATATCTGCCCTCATTTACCTGAATTTCTAATTCACCCTGTTTGTTGCTCATGCTCTGAGTGTTGGTGTATAGACATTTGAGTCCTTTATGACTAACCCTATGTTTACTTTCTACGTAACCTGTGTGGTGCCTGAGTTCCCTTATTTTCTTACCACCTGTTTGATTAGTGCACTTTGTGTGGCACTCGCTATTAAAAGCTTGATTTTGCTTTACAGCAAGGTTGATATTCTTGTCCACACACACATCTATGTTTCATGCACTGATAACCCTATAATTTTTAGATTGCCGGGGGACAGGAATGTTCTATGTCAATTAACTCACTGTCCCCGTTGTTCAGTTTAAATATTTCTCCAGAAAATCTGTGAATTTATTGCCAAGTAACTCAGTCCCTTTCTTTGATGGATGCAAACCATCTCTTTTCTACACTTTTTCTTTGGACCAACTGGAGACATCATGACTAATATAACCAAAGCCTTCCCCTTTATACCACTTCTTTAGCCACATATTGAATTCTGCTATAAGCTGGCCTTTTCCATTTTGCTGCTTATACACTGGTAAAACCTCTGAAAAAGTAAGCCTACAGCCTATCCTGCTAAGTTCCTGCCCCAAGCTCTGGAAATCATTCTGCAGACAGAATACATCTTTTTGGGACAGATCGTTAGTGCCAAGATGTACAATAGCATCCACATCACACTCCTTGCTGGCATTCTTGACTAACTTAAAAATACGCTTCTTGTCCCTGCTGGCAGTAGCACCTGGAAGACACCTGACCTCTTTCAAAACCTCTGTATCCTTTCCTAAATTTACATCCCTTATAATTGAATCACCAACCAGAAGGTGGCTTCTCTTTTTGGATGCCTTGCACTTCTTGCATGACTGGTGTGTAATACCTGATTCACACTTTCCCCTGTCCAAAACAAGTTCTTCATCTTGGATCACGATCCCCTGCTTATTTGAGTTGTCATCACAAATACCTTTACCTGTCTCCTTAATGTCCCTATTAAGGTCAGCAAGGGCACTGTATCTGTTGTGCAGGGACACAGCGAAAGCTTTGAGTTTATGGTTCACAGCTCTCAGCCTGCCAGATCCCACGGTTGTCCATACTGCCCTTCTCCTGCAGGATCTTCGTGGTAGAGGGGGCTGATAGCACGGCAGCTCAATAGAGCAGAAGGGCTGAACTGGACACCTAATTTCTGCCTGAAGAGCACAGATTACAGACCTTAGATAAGTAATCTGTCCTTGTAGACTAATGATTTGTTTACAGATAGGACAGTATCCAAGTTTGAAAAGAGTACTGCAAAAGACAGTAAATTAAATTCTTTACAGCTACAACAATTTATTTATTTGTATTTCGCCTTTATTATATTTACAAGTAACTATCAGGGTTCTGACTAATGAAACCAACTAAATAAGAACTCTGAGGCTTGAAGTTTCCTCAAAGCACATGTTTATTGGATACATAATATCAGCACAGTCAAAAGTGAAACCAACTCTAAAATTCCCCTTAGGGATTCAATGTAACTAAATGTAACAAATCCCTCCCCTCTGCTATGCTATAGAATAGATCATGCTACCCAATAAAAGCAATTGGCGGGCTTCGTGAAACCTCTTCTCTCCACCTTCCAGCTCCTGTGGGAATGACCTTGGTTGCTACGGGACTGCTCCGTGTTTAGTCTAGCAAAGCTGTCATTTTCTTTCCCCCTTCCCCTCAACCTGTGGCAACTCAGAATGACAAATATGGCTTCAGCCAGGTTCGCTTCAGAAGTTGACAGTCGGACTTCCCTAAAGAGAAAGCAGTTCCTGGAAAATAAAAAGTATAGATACACATTACTGTTTTGCTAATCCTCCGTTCTCTCATCTGAAGGTTCCCTAGGCTTTGGGGGATGTTTATCATGAAACTTCTTTATCAACCTCTCTGCCTTGACATCTCTACTCTTCACCCACGTGGCTTATGATAGAGGATACCTCTTCCAATGAACTAGATACTGTAACATTCCTTTATACAATCTAGAATCAAGAATCTATTTTTTCTCATAATAGATGTCAACCTCCACCACAATGGGACCTGGGGCAGTTTGAGGTATTGGTCTCAATGTTGATTCTATAACTGGCTTCAATAGACTGCAATGAAAAACTGGATGTATTTTCCCCAAGAGTCGTGGGAGCTTTAGCTCCACTGTGACAGGGTTTATGATTTTTACAATGGGGAAAGGACCAATAAATTTAGGTCCCAGTTTTTTACACGGTAGTTTTAATCTTAGGTATTTGGTTGAGAGATAGACTTTCTCCCCTGTATGAAAGGGTGTCATGCCCCCATCGGAGCCTGAATCTGCTGAGGAAGATGAGCTGGAACTGGAGCCAACAGAGATCAAGGGGGAGGCGTCGTTGTCTTTGGAGGAATATGGGAAGGAGCAGGCCGAGGCAGGCCAGGGCCCTTCAGGATTGGGACGGCTTGAAGGCAGGGAGGAACGGGCAGGATGAACATGAGAGACAGAGCTCAGGCGATGAGCAAGGGCCACCCCCTCCTGATCCTAGATCACGGGGAGTGGAGAGGAGGAGGGAACAATACAGGTAGGCCCTACTACTCAGGAGAGCACCCCATCCCTCTCCACAAGGCACACCTGGGGACTGAGACTTAAGGAGATGCTGTGGGGAGGGGCATTTGTCGGGAACAAATGCTGAATTATTGGAGGTTTGTGTGCCGTTGCTGACGTTGGGAACAACTCTCTGATCTCTTGTTCTGTGTTGTGATTTTTACTTGTAAACCCTGAAACTCTGACCATTGGACTGGCTGACAAACTTGATTTGGTACTCCAAACCTCAGATTGAATTTTGGCTTCTCTTCTGAAACTACTCAGGCAAGCTTGTATTTCCACAGACTCGTTAGATTTTGATGCATGTTCCTTTCTTTGTTATCTACTTGGCCTTGCGTAAATTGCTGTTCTAATCTAGCCACCGTGTGTGAGTTGAAAACCTGAAAGAGGACTGCCTGTTCCATACACACACTTTTCCTGCCTGAGAGAGTGGAAACCTTTTGAAACTACTTGCAGAGGCTGCTGAAGGTGTGTGTGTGTGTGGTTACTTGTTCTGGGACTTGCCAGAAATGTGGGAGCATTTGGGGAACATTTGGAGCAATAAAGGGGCAGTTTGAACTGCTAGCTGACTCTGTTGCCTCTGTGCCATGCCCTGGGTCATCACAAAGGGTTTCTGGGGGATCACCTTTTATCAGCTTGCTCCTTTTGAATTTTTGCGTCTTTGGCTAAGGTACATTTGACATTTACCCAAGCGCTCTGCAGAGAGGCTACCCACTCGGTCAGTGTTTCTGAGGAGGGGGTTTCTTGAGGGTATTCAGGCATGGGAACGAAGTCCCTGCCTGTAGCTACTTTAAAAGGAGTAAGTCTAGTACTGCTGTGTACAGTATTGTTGTATGACACTTCAGCAAAAGGTAGGAGATCTGCCCAATTAGTTTGCTGATAGTTAACATAGCATCTCAGATATTGTTCCACCATTGCGTTCACTTGTTCAGCAGCTCCATTTGTACTTGGATGAAAAGCCGAGCTGAGGCCCTGGGTGTATCCGATCAGCTTCACGAACTGCTTCCATCATTTTGCTGTGAACTGGACCCCACAGTCTGATATAATTCTCCTGGGTGTTGCATGAAGTCAGTAGATATGCTTTAAAAACAGTTTCGCCACTTTCTGGGCAGAAGGAAGACCAGGACAGGCTATAAAGTGAGCCTGTTTTGAAAAAAGATCAATCACAGTCCAAATTACAGTATTTCCGCTATTTTCAGGGAGCTCTATGATGATAATATAATAATAATAATAATAATAATAATAATAATAATAATAATAATAATAATAATAATAAAGTTGGAACGGACCTTGGAGGTCGAGTCCAACCCCCTGCTCAGGCAGGAAACCATACACCATTTCGGACAAATGGCTGTCCAGTCTCTTCTTAAAAACTTCCAGTGTTGGAGCATTCACCGCTTCTGGAGGCAGGTTGTTCCACTGGTTAATTGTTCTAACTGTCAGGAAGTTTCTCCTCAGTTCCAGGTTGCTTCTCTCCTTGATTAGTTTCCATCTGTTGCTTCTTGTCCTTCCCTCAGGTGCCTTGGAGAATAGCTTGACTCCCTCTTCTTTGTGGCAACCCCTGAGATATTGGAATACTGCTATCATGTCATCCCCAGTCCTTCTTTTCATTAAACTAGACATACCCAATTCCAGCAACCGTTCCTTATATGTTTTAGCCTCCAGTCCCCTTATCATCTTTGTTGCTCTTCTCTGCACTCTTTCTAGAGTCTCAACATCTTTTTTACACCGTGGTGACCAAAACTGGATGCAGTATTCCAAGTGTGGCCTTACCAAGGCATTGTAAAGTGGTATTAATACTTCATGTTATCTTGATTCTATCCCTCTGTTAATGCAGCCCAGCACTATGTTGGCTTTTTTGGCAGCTGCAGCACACTGCTGGCTCATATTTAAGTGATTGTCCACTAGGACTCCAAGATCCCTCTCACAGTTACTACTATTGAGCAAGGTACCCCCTATTCTATACCTGTACATTTGGTTTTTCTTGCCTAAATGTAGAACCTTACTTTTTTCACCATTGGATTTCATTTTGTTAGATAGCGCCCAGTGTTCAAGTTTGTCCAGGTCCTCCTGTATCTTAAGCCTGTCTTCTGGAGTGTTGGCTATTCCTGCCAGCTTGGTGTCATCCACAAATTTTATGAGTTCCCCATCTACCCCCTCGTCCAAATCGTTGATGAAGATGTTGAAGAGCACTGGGCCCAGAACAGAGCCCTGGGGCACCCCACTGCACACTTCCCTCCATTTAGATGCGGTTCCATTAAGGTCCACATGCTGAGTATGGCCGGTCAGCCAGCTACGAATCCATCTGGTGGTGATGCTGTCTAACCCACATTTTTCTATCTTATCTAGTAGTAGGTTGTGATCTACTTTATCAAATCCCTTACTGAAGTCCATTGTGATTTCCTCCCAAGGCTGGGATGGTTCTGCTACCAGCTGTAACAGTCCAGGGGGCTTTCCTGGCCTTTTTTTCCTGGCGGCACAGATTGCACAGCTCTTAACATAGCTTTCAATGTCCTTCTTCATTCCGGGCCACCAGAACTGTCATCTTACTAAGTGTAAAGTCTTTAAGAATCCAAAGTGACCAGCTTGCTTAGCATCATGGCTTTGTTGCAAGGCTTGGACCCTGAGGGTACTAGGAAGGTACAGTTTGGATCCTTTCCATGCTAATTCATCTCTATAGGTCAACAGTTGCCTGTTGTCTCTGAACCAGGGTTCAGATTTCAGTTTGGTTCTAGGTTTCTGGGTCAAACTGCTGTCAGGGCTGATCGATTGTTTTTGAGCTTGATGTCTAGTGGTGACTTGAGAGGCTTTTTGTGGTGAGGGGATAATAGCATTGAACACTTCCTCATGATGGCTCTTGTACTGTGGCATTCTAGATAAGGTACCAGCTAGGAAGTTCTTCCCTCCAGGAAAGTACTTTAGAGTGAAGTTAAAACGATTGAAATATTGTGTCCATCGAACCTGCTTAGGAGATAATTTCCATGGTGTTTTTAGCGCCTCAAGGTTCTTATGGTCAGTCCACACTTCAAAAGGTATCTTATTCCCCTCTAGAAAATGGCACCAGGTTAGTAATGCCCATCGCACAGCAAATGCTTTTTTCTCCCATAGAGCCCAATGCTGCTCTGTGTCTGCGAGTTTCCTGGAGGTGTATGTGCAGGGTTACAGTTCCCCTTTGTTGTTTTTCCTGAGAAGAACTGCACCCACTGCCACATCACTAGCATCCGCTTGGATGATGAACTGCTCCTCAGGGTTAGGATGTTTGAGGACTGGTTCTCCTGCGAACAACCTTTCGAGCTGTTAAAACGCTGCTTGGCATTCCATAGTCCACGTCAAAGGTTGACTTGGATGGAGTTTTTCTCCCCCTTTACCTGTCTTGAAGAGCTCGGTAATCGGTAAGGCTATTTTTGCAAAGGAGAGAATGAATTGCCGGTAAAAGTTAGCGAACCCCAAAAAGCTGTGTAGCTGCTTGCGAGTCTGAGGGGGTTGCCATTCCAGGATGGCTTTGACTTTCTCTTTTTTTTTAAATTTTTTTTCCACCATACACCATACACCAAAACAAACTAAACATACATAAACAAAAATCTTTTCTTTTAACAGAGCCGTGCTATACATTCTAACCATTCTATTACATCTTATTTACATTTTATTTACATTCGATAATTATATATTTTTCTTTCTCTGTTCTAGCCAGTTATAACATTTATTCCAAATTTCATAAAATTCTGTCGCCTCCTTGTCTTTTAATTCTAGCGTGAGTTTATTCATTTCTGCGCATTCCAAAATTTTATAAATAACCATGTCATCTGTGGGTATATTTTCATTCTTCCAACATTGGGCATATGCTATGCGAGCCGCAGTCAATATATATATAATGATGTGTTGGAGTTGTTTTTCAATCTTTGAATTTATTATGCCCAATAAATATAATTCAGGTTTAAAATCCATTTTTATCTCAGTTATCTCCTTTATCCAATCTCTTATTCGTTCCCAATAATTTTTTGCTTTGGGGCACAGCCACCACATGTGATAGAATGTTCCTTCTCTGATTCTACATTTCCAACACTTCGGGTCTATATTTTTATGCATTTTGGCCAATCTCACCGGTGTTAAATGCCATCTATAAATCATTTTATATTTATTCTCTCTGTGTGCAGTTGATACCGGTAGTGTCAATTTGCAATTTACATTCCATAATCTTTCCCATTCCTCTAAGTTTATATTTCTCTCCACATTTCGTGCCCACGCTAACATCGACCTCTTCACTATTTCTTCCTCTAACTCCATTTCTAATAAATATTTATAAATTTTTGATAATAATTTTCCTTCCTTGCTTATTAGGATTTTATCAAGTAAATGTGGGGTCTGATTTATTCCATATTCTTGCCTGTCTCTATTATATCTAGATTGAATTTGTAGATATGACCACCAATCTATGGGTATTCTTTGTTCCTCCAACTCTTCTCTTGTCTTAAGGTTGCCTCAGTTATCCAGTAATTCTTTATATCTCATCATCTTTTTTTTCTCTAACGTATTAGGGTGAATAACAAGAAGTGTTGATTGCATGATTTGCATATTAGTTAACACATTTTGTTTTTCTGTGCCAAACATCCCTTCTATTGATCTTTGACCAGGTGGTGATGAAGGTGTCAGTGTTAAACTAGATACTGGTTTTTTTCCTGTCCTCAATGTTGCCATAATTATCTCCTACTTCTCCAAAATTCTGAATATTCCTTTAATTGACCAATAGCTTAAATTAGTTTTATTTTAATGCTAAACTTCTAATTTTCCTCAACTTCTCTGAACTTTCCTCCACTACCACAGATTACTTCCACCCCTTTCTACCTTCTCTAACTTTCTTCACTTTCTTTACACTTTCTTACTTATTTAACCAACAATTTTTCACAGTTATATATTTTCAATCCCTAGTCCATTTTTTTCCTCTTCCCAAACCTCTTCCACTCTCCTGCTGCTCCCAACGTTGTATCTCGTCGTCTCCTTCCCTTCCGTTCGCTCGTCTCGATAAGAAGCACCGTCTCTGTCAGATTCCAAACTTCGTTCCCAGCTTGTCTCTCTCACCGTCAATCAGTCCTTTTCAACTCCGTTTCCTGTCACTTTTCCTCCTGCCGCTCCCAGCGTCGTATCCCGTCGTCTCCTTCCCTTCCGTTCACTCGTCTCAATAAGAACTACTAACTCTGTCAAATCTTGTCTCTCTCACCGTCAGTCAATCCTTTTCAACTCTGTTTCCTGTCACTTTTCCTCCAAACGTCCCTCCGTTCCTTCACTCTCAGCTCCCTCCTTGTTTCCTTCAATTGGAAACTCTCAAACTCCAGGTTTTCCTTCCAACCTCAGTCCGTTCTTCTCACTTTCCTTCACTATCGTATCTTCTCGACGCCTCCTTCTCACTTCGGATCTTCACTGCAGACCACGCTCTCTCGCAGCCAGCTGCACCCCACTTGTCTTTCCCGATCTTCGCTGCCCTTTGACTTTCTCTGGGTCCATCTCCACCCCTTTGTTTGAGATTCGGTACCCTAGGTAGTCAAGGTGTGTTTGATGGAACTCACATTTAGATAGCTTGGCATAAAGGTTTGCTTTCAATAATTTTTTGAGCACTTCACGGATCAATTTAATGTGTTCTTCCATTGTTTCTGTAACGATGAGGATGTCATCAAGATAAACTAGGACCCCCTTGTATAGGTGATCATGTAACACCTCATTTATCAGCTGCATAAATACGGCAGGAGCCCCTTGGAGGCTAAAGGGCATCACTTTGAACTGAAAACTCCCCACCGGACAATTAAAGGCGGCCTTCCATTCATCTCCCTCCTTAATTCTTATTCAGTAATAGGCTTCCCATAGATCCAGTTTAGTGAAAATTTTCTCCTTTGCTAGGTGAGCTAATATGTCCTTCATCAGGGGGAGTGGGTACATATTTCAAACACTGACAGCATTTAAGCCTTTAAAATTCATGCACAATCTCAGCGTCCCATCTTTTTTCTCTTTGAATAGCACAGGGGTAGCCACATGTGATTTAGCCAGCTGGATGAAACCCCTAGCCAGGTTTTTATCAATGTACTCTCTTAATTCGCTCATGTCTCTGGGGCTAGAGCTTCCTCCTGCACTGCTGACCTGTCAGACTTGTCCACATGGACTTTTGGTTGACCCCAGTCGATGGAACTCCATTTCCAGTCTGGGCAGTCATCCATGTTCCATCTGCAGGTGTTGCACCAGGATTAGCAGTCACTTCCCCTTTCTTTTCAATCTTGGAATCTTCCCTGAGTCTTTACTGTCCTCCCAAAAGAATCGGGTAGGTAGCTGGGGCTCAGGACCCTGAAAATCACTCCTCGATAGCCTTCTATCTTAGAGCAGTAGAAAAGTTTTTTGAGAGAGTTGGTTTAATGTCAAGGTTCTGACTAATGAAACAAAATAAATCAGAACTCCGAGGCTTGAAGTTTCCTCAAAGCACGTGTTTATTGGATACATAATATCGGCACAGCCAAAAGTGAAACCAACTCTAAAATTCCCCTTAGGGAGTCAATGTAACTAAATATAACAAATACCTCCCCTCTGCTATGCTATAGAATAGATCATGCTACCCAATAAAAGCAATTGGCAGGCTTCGTGAAACCTCTTCTCTCCACCTTCCAGCTCCTGTGGGAATGACCTTGGTTCCCATGGGAGTGCTCCGTGTTTAGTCTAGCAAAGCTGTCATTTTCTTTCCCCCTTCCCCCCAACCTGTGGTAACTCAGAATGACAAAGATGGCTTCAGCCAGGTTAGCTTCAGAAGTTGACAGTAACTCGAGGTGGCAAACATGTCTGACACATGTTCCTCCTCCTTTATTGGTGCACCTTCCTCCTCCTGTTTTCCCCACAACAACCACCCTGTGCAGTGAGTTGGGCTAAGTGAGAGTGACTGGCCTAGGCTACCCAGCTGGCTTTCATGGCTAAGGTGGGACTTGAACTCATGGTCTCCTGCTTTCTTGCCTGGTTTCTTAACCACTAGACCAAATTGGTTGCCCAACTATTATATAGGATACAACTTGGCCCATACACAAACCTGAGGGCTTATGAAGCCATTCAATCAAATTTTCGCAGGACCTTGTTCGGCACTCCAAAATGCACCTCCAATGCAGTATTGAGGCTTGAAGCAAATGTGCCAAGTATTAAGGCTCGGGCCTGGACTAGGATTCTAACCTCAGGCCTCAGAATCATGTTTGACCCTACAGATTGATGCCTCTGTTGCTGTCAGACAATTACCAATTCCATTAGCACTGTACCTGCATAGAAGAACTTTGCATCCTTGGCCTCTCTCCTGAATATTTAGGCCAATTATTCCTGGAGAAGGCCAAATCAATAGTAAAAGAAAGAATCGGATACATTGATTGCCAAAATGATATTACCAGTGCCCCTGAATTCTATCTCGAAATGTTACAGTCAGAAGCCCTCCACTGCAGAGTATCTATATCAGTGATGGTGAACCTTTTAGAGACCGAGTGCCCAAAAACTAGCCCCGCTCCCGCTCCACCCCCCTGCCCTGTCCCTGCTCTGCCCCCCCATCCCCTGCCCCGCCTGCCCACAGGACCACTCACCGCTTCCAGGGCCCGCTGCAGATCGCCTAGGCAGCCCAGCAGCACTATGGCGGCCACACCCTCTGCCCGCACCCTGCAGCATCAACTGCATGATGGGGTGTGAGGGCAGAGTCTTGTCTACGCTGCCTGGCTGCCATGGCCTTGGCTGCGCTGCTCCGTGTGGGCCACGCTCGAGGGCGACTCTCCTTCAGGGGGGCTGCTGGAGAGGAGGGGGTCGTGCGGGGAGGCAAGGCTGGGGCAATGGCACGTGTGCCCACAGAGAGGGCTCCGAGTGCCACCTCTGGCACCCATGCCATAGGTTGGCCACCACTGATCTATACAATGTAACACTAAGCAAATATAGATGGGCCTTTTCCAGAGCCCAATTTGATGCCCTCCCATCAGCTCTATTGGTGAGAAGATTTCATGGGACAACTTATTTGGAGAGATGTTACCCTTGTGGATCCAGGGAGGTAGAAACTCTTGCCCATATCCTCATATGGTGCCCTTTCTATGATGCCCCAAGACATGGTCTGATGGGTCTAGGCCAAATTTGCTGTGGCCAAACTCAACATGGCCAACATGCCACGGGACAACTCATTGCAGGACAATTCAACACTGTATTAATTGTTTCATTTAGTTATTTTTATTATTGGTGACTAGGTTTTTGTCGAAATTATTGTAACTCTTGTATTTCTGGATTGACTTTATTTTTTATTATTATTTGCCATGGTTCCATTGAAATTAATTTAACTTTTGTATTTGTTGAATTGTCCTGCAGTGAGTTGACTGTGGTGAGTTGTCCATGGAGAGTTGGCCATGTTAAGTCATCCCATTCTGTGCTCTGATTGCCCCGATCATTTCCAAACATGAGGACCATACAGATAAATATTATGTCTATTATTTTTAAGGATGCTAATCCTACACTCACATATCAGGTAGCCAAATATCTTTACCAAGTTATAGAACTATGCAAAACTTTTAATTAGATATGTTGTTTTATTGTCCTATTATTTTTTCCCTTAATAACAAAACACCTTCATGGATCACTGTCTTGTCGTGGCGAAGGGGCTTGTGCAGCTCAAAGAATCTATGAGCTAAGCAGTGCAGGGCCACCCAAGACAGACAGGCCATAGTGGACAGTTCTGACAAAATGTGGTCCACTGGAGAAGGAAATGGCAACCCACTCCACTATCCTTACCAAGTAAGGTCTAGGACAATTGATCGCAGTGACATTGCCATGCCCACTTCACCCTGCCCCCCCATCGCATCTGACCTATTGCAGGTGTTCATTCTCAGCTGGCCCTCTGCCAGCACTCCTACTTGGCCACTGGTCCCCCGTTCTCTCCCCCTGTCATAGATTTGCCACCAGACCCCTCTCCAGATGCGAGTTCAGAGGAGGAGGGTCAGGTTGAGTCTGCAGAGGAAAGCACAAAGCTACGTATTGGTCAGGATCGGGGCTCAGAGAGTACTAGCCTGATGGAGCAGCCTCAGCTAGGTCAATTGGACAGGCTGAGCCTGAGCCAGGTGAGCCACAGCTGCAGCAAGTTGGCCAGGAGGCTCCAGGCTAGGGCTGGGAGCAGCTGCCACCCATTAGCAATGAGGAGGAGGTGGAGTCCACACATCCTCCTGATCCAAGGACACATACAGCAGAGAGGAGATAGGCACTATGCCAGTCAGCTAGCTAGACTACTCATGAGGAGGCAACCTCACCTCTCGTGAAGGGCTGCACTGGCATTGCCTACTTAATCCCATCCTGAGGACTTGAGTGTTGCTGGAGCAACGTGCCCAGTTCCATGCCTTATGTGCTTGTGCCATGTATCCTGACCTCTTTGAATCGTGGACTGCTTTCCTGGATTTTGTGTGTGCCCATTGGACTCGGTTACCCAGTGACTCTTGCTGTGCTGAGCTTGGAATCTGGACCTGTGCAATGGGGGTGCTTTCTGAGGACCTGTTTGTGGGGCTTGAATAAACACCTTTAGAACTCTTGCTGTACATGGGGGGGAGCAGGCAGTGCACACCCTTGCTGTTTGGCCATGGGTGATTCACCTAGGGACACTTCGTGGCACAGGACAACTATCCACCAGCCAATCCACACACTGAGGGATGGGCCTCTGCCTTCCCTTTGAATGGTAGCAACCTTGGGCGCTGGGGAGGCAGGGGACAGAGCAGCGAGTCCATGCGCAGAGCTCCTGACTGGCCCATGTCACCGGCAAAACACACTTTTGCCGGCAGGCCTGGGGCAGCTAACATCTTGCCCCTAGCCAGTGTATGTTCGTGGAATAATTGGTTTTTTTTTTAACTTAAGGGTGTTTTTTTTAACTTAAGGGTTTTTTATATGTATATAATGTAATTTCTATCATGCTGTGAGCCGCCCTGAGTTCTCCGGAATAGGGCGGCATAGAAATTAAATTAATAAATAAAATAAATAAATAAATGTGTTTCAGGCTCATGCAAAGTGCTCCGGCGGAGGTGGGGGGAGCAATTTGCATGGTGGGACAATGCTTGTGGACCGTGTGAATGTAACCCAAATAAAATACGATAATATTTTCTTTTAAAAACTCTTGGGCAGTAAAGCCACAGAAGCTGGTGGAACGTCGGGCAAGGTGCAGGGACCCCCTGCTGCTGACGTTTTTGGGGTGCAAAGGCCTTTAGAGTCTTCTCGTGTGTGTCTGTAAATCACCTGAAGAGCTGTTGAGAGGTTTGGAGGTGGAGAGTCGAAGAAAAGCAGAAGGAAGGAAGGAAGGAAGGAAGGAAGGAAGGAAGGAAGGAAGGAAGGAAGGAAGGAAGGAAGGAAGGAAGGACCAGTGCAGGCACTGAGAGGAGTTCCAAAGCCCAGGGGGTGCCCTTGACAAGCAGCATGCAAAAATGGTAGGAGCAGAGGGTCTTTACATTCAGGACCCTGCACTGGCTGCAGGTGACCCATCTTTACATTGTTGCCTGCCATTTGCTTTTGGGGCATCTCTTGTCCTTCCTCATTAACCTCTTGCTTAGATTTCTAATAAAGATGTTGTGATAAATGTCCATTTCTCCTTTAAGAAATCCTTCTCTGCCTGGATGGGCTTCTCTCTCCCTCCCTTACAGGCTGTCAGCTGATAGCTGTACTAAGGGGGTGGAGGAGAAAGCAGGGAAAAGTTTCGTTTCTTGAAAAAGACGTCATGCTTTCAAAGTGTATGTTTTAACTATCTGTGTAATGTAATTGGCTGTAAATCAGTAGGGTGACAATTTGTGGGAGAGACCTTTGATGTGCAATAAAAGTTGAGGCCGGGCTTCGGCCGAGGCTTCCATCCCAGAGAGACAAGCAAAGTCTCTGTCATTAATCATGGTTGCCGGGACGCCACGAACACACTCACGAACACACAAGTTATGACAAGTGGTGACCCTCGACGTGATAACCCTGAGAGGTTATACGTCCCTGGACCCTCATACTTACCGCCCGGACGTGGCAAAGCGCGCTTCATCAGTTCATCGCTGGACGAGGACTGATCCCTCGTAAGTATGGGGGGATATCTCTCAAAAAGGCAAGACTAAGCTCACAGAGATAACCAGGAAGAATTATGTTCGTTTTACAGCTCAGAAGCTGACAGAAGGAGATTTAAGATCTCTCCTTGAATTTATTTGGAAACACATTCCTTTCTACCCAGAGGCAGGCTGCCTTAAAGTTGAAACTTGGAAAAGAGTGGAGGAGTTGTTAAATGCAAATTCTAGGGCCCCTGTTTCTATTTTAACATCTTGCAGAGTAGTGTTAAAAGCTTTGGAGACACAGGAGCAGCTCCTACTAAAAATATTACTGAATCCATTGAATTATAATGAAGTTCAACTTCTTCTCCCTGCCAGTGAAACTTCAGTAACAATTAAAAATCACAGCAAGTTTTTTCCTAGCAATGTTGAGTTGTGTGATCCTCCAGCTCTGACCAAAACAAGTAATTTTATTCAGGAAACGTTACAGAATGATTATGAAATAGGTGAATTGAATGTGGAGGAAATGACAATTTTATACCCTGTAACTGTGGGCATGGATGCAGAAATTGATAATGGATTTGCTCACAAAATGATTCCAGCAGATTGGAAGGCATTAATGCAAATGATTTTAACACCTGCGCAGTATGCAGTTTGGGACTCCCAGTATCTGTATTCAAGCTATTCAGAGAGGCACTGCTCAATTAGTGCCAGACCAAATTTATGGCTCTGGACAGTTCACTGCTGTTGGACAACAGCCAGATGCAGCTATACATGGTGTAATTTTACAGGCTGTTTTTGCTGCTTTAAAGGTAGTAGATGAAAGTGGACAGAGAGAAAAAAAAAAGTGGAAAATTTGGCAAAAGTTTTACTCAAATTAAACAGGGAACTACTGAGCCCTATGATGTATTTATAAATAGACTAAAAGATAGTATTGATAAAGAAAATGCTAATGCAGACTGCAAAAGAGTTCTGCAACCCTTAATTGGCACTGGTCAAAAGACACTTGCACCTACATTGGTTCAACTACAACAATATTTAGGAAATATTAATTGGTTAAGGCCATATATAGGTCTTTCTACCTCGACCCTTTCTCCCTTACTTATGGCATTAAAAGGCCTCAAAAATCCCACAGACGTTGTAACATTGACCTCCGACCAGCTATTGGTCGTTGAGACAGTCCAAACAGCCCTCAACACCCAGTGGACTGATCGGTGTGTTGACAATCACCCTGTGCATTTGAATGGGATTTTTGATCGACCACCCACAGTGGCAATTACTCAATCTAATATGCCTTCAAGAAATTGTTTTCACTCCAGCTATGACTTTGGCTGAAATTACACATCGTGGCCACACGATGGCGCCAGATTTTTGGAATTAAATTTGCAATTATTTTTCTCCCAGTTTCCTTAAAATTGTGGGAAACTTTGATTCAAAATAATTTGGTTTTGCAATTATTGATTGGTGATTGGCCTGTTCAGTTTTTTTTTTGTTTTTGTCATTTTTCAGCAGATCCATGATTTTTGGCCATAATAAAAAATTTACATTTTGTTTATATCTCTCCTAGTTTGGATGAGACTTTGTTGACACTATTTTTGACATTGCAAAAATTTATTGAGACAAGATATTGTCCTTATTTTATTGCACATATCCGAAGTCATCAAAATTTTCCAGGAATTCTTAGTGAAGGGAATTCCCAGACGGATATGGCAACACACACGTTATGACTATGCAACAACTTACTCCCTGGGATAGTCATAGCTCTTTTCATCAAAACGCCAAGGCTTTGGCTAAACAATTTGGCATAACCCCCGGGGAGGCAACAGCTATCATTCAACAGTGCCCCAGTTGCTCACAACAAGGACTGTCTATTCCAATGGGTGTGAATCCCCGTGGACTTGAGGCATGTCAAATTTGGCAAATGGACGTTACTCAATATGCATCTTTTAGTCCGTGGACATATATACATGTGACTATTGATACATATTCTGGGTTCATCCTTGCTACTCCACAGCATGGAGAGGCAACTAAACATGTCATCAATCATTGTATTCGAACTTTTAGCACTCTGGGTACTCCTAAAGAATTAAAAACTGATAATGGATCCGCATATTGTAGTCATGGCTTTATTATTATTATTATTATTATTATTTATTAAATTTCTATGCCGCCCTATTCCGGGAACTCAGGGCGGCTTACAGCATAAATAGAAATCCAATACAAACTAAATAGTACATTTATAAAAATAAATATATAAAAAGAAGAACCCCTAAATTAAGAACCATTCATTCAGCAAACATACACACAGACATACACTGGCTAGGGGCAAGATTTCAACCGCCCCAGGCCTGCCGGCAGAGATGGGTCTTTAGTAGTTTACGAAAGGCGGAGAGGGTGGGGGCGATACGGATCTCCGGGGGGAGTTGATTCCAGAGGGCCGGGGCCGCAACAGAAAAGGCCCTTCCCCTAGGCCCCGCCAGGCGACACTGTCTAGCCGACGGGACCTGGAGAAGGCCGACTCTGTGGGCCCTAACCGGTCGCTGGGTTTCGTGAGGCAGCAGGCGGTCTCGTAAGTAACCTGGTCCGATGCCATGTAGGGCTTTATAGGTCATAACCAACACTTTGAATTGCGTTCGGAGACCAATAGGCAGCCAATGCAGCTCACGGAGTGATGCTGAGATGTGGGCATTTCTGGGCAGGCCCAACACTGCTCGCGCGGCTGCATTCTGCATTACCTGAAGTCTCCGAACGTTTTTCAAAGGTAGCCCCATGTAGAGAGCATTGCAGTAGTCGAGCCTCGAGGTGATAAGGGCATGAGTGACTGTGAGCAGAGACTCCCGGTCCAAATAGGGCCGCAACTGGTGCACCAGGCGAACCTGGGCAAATGTCCTCCTCGCCACAGCCGAAAAATGATGTTCCAAGTTTAGCTGTGGATCGAGGAGGACGCCCAAGTTGCGGACCTTCTCCGAGGGGGTCAAAAGCTCCCCCCCCAGGCTGATGGACGGATAGATTGAATTATCTTTGGGAGGCAGAACCCATAGCCACTCCGTCTTGTCGGGGTTGAGTTTGAGCCTGTTGGCACCCATCCAAACCCTAACAGCCTCCAGACATCGGCACATCACTTCCGCTGCTTCACTGAAATGACACGGGGTGGAGATGTAAAGCTGGGTATCATCAGCATACTGATGATATCTCACCCCGTGTTGTCGGATGATCTCACCCAGTGGTTTCATGTAGATATTAAACAGCAGAGGGGAGAGGACCGATCCCTGAGGGACCCCACAAGGGAGGAACCTAGGGGTCGACCTCTGACCCCCCGCCAACACCGACTGTGACCGACCAGTGAGGTAGGAGGTGAACCACTGCAAAACAGTGCCCCCAACCCCCAACCCCCCCAGTCGGTGCAGAAGGATACCATGGTCAATGGTATCGAAAGCCGCTGAGAGGTCAAGTAGCACCAGGATAGTGGAAAATCCCCTATCCCGGGCCCGCCAGAGATCATCCGTCAGCGCGACCAAAGCAGTTTCCGTGGAGTAGCCGAGCCTGAATCCTGACTGTTGAGGGCCCAGATAATCGGCCTCATCCAAGGACCGCTGGAGCTGGAGTGACACCACCTTCTCAACAACCTTCCCTATAAAGGGAAGATTGGAGACAGGACGGTAGTTGTTTAAAACAGCTGGGTCCAGGGAAGGCTTCTTGAGGAGGGGGCGCACAATTGCCTCCTTGCAGGGAGCCGGAAAGGACCCCTCCCTCAAAGAAGCGTTGACAATCTCCTGAACCCAGCCCCGCGTCACCTCCCTGCTGGCCGAAACCAGCCAGGAGGGGCACGGGTCCAATAAACAGGTGGCGGAGCTCACAGCTCCAATGGCCTTGTCGACTTCATCAGGTGCCACCGGGTCAAACTCCTCCCACACAACAGGATCAAGACGAGTCCCTGTCATCTCGACTGAATCATTATCAGCCGATACTGCATTCCAATTGGAGTCAAGGTCCATCCGAATCTGGGCGATTTTATCCGCAAAAAACTTATTAAAGTCCTCAGCACTACCCTGCAAGGGTGCATCAACCCCCCCCTGATTAAGGAGGGAGCGAGTTACCCTGAACAGGGCGGCTGGGCGGGATTCCGCAGATGCAATCAAGGCGGAATGATACGCGCATCTTGCCGCCTTGAGCGCCACCTGATAAGTCTTGATATAAGATCTTACAAGTGTTCGGTCAGATACGGATTTACTTTTCCTCCATCGCTTCTCTAGGCGTCTCTTCTGGCGCTTCATCCCCCTGAGTTCCTCAGTAAACCAAGGAGATCTCCTGGGTCTGCTACCACAGAGAGGTCGCAGCGGCGCAATCCGGTCAAGAGCCCCCTTCGCAGCCATATTCCAGGCCGTAACCAGGGACTCTGCCGAACTGTGAATGAGAGAGTCCGGTATTTCCCCAAGCGTCCTCTGAAAACTCTCTGGATCCATCAGACGTCTGGGGCGGAACCACCTAATCGGTTCCGCCTCCCTGCAGGGGAGGAGTGGAGCCTTAAAAACAAGCCGCAGCAGAGAATGATCTGACCATGACATAGGCAAAATATCTAAGCCCCTTAAATTCAGATCATTGCTCAACTGTTCTGAGAGGAATACCATGTCGGGAGTGTGTCCCCTCTCGTGAGTCGGACCCTGAACTACCTGAGTCAGGTTCATGGTTGCCATGGTGGCCATGAACTCCTGCGCCAACCCAGAGGATTCGCCGAGCGATGGCAGATTTAAGTCCCCCAAGACAATAAGCCTGGGGAACTCAACCGCCAGCCCAGCAACCTCCTCAAGTAGCGCAGGCAGGGCTGTTGACACGCAGCTGGGAGGCAGGTACGTAAGCAACAAGCCCACCTGAACCCCTAGGTCCAACTTCACAAGAAGCAACTCACAACCCGCAATCTCAGAAACAGCAAGCCTGCGTAGACTAAAGGTCTTCTTGGCTATAATAGCCACTCCTCCCCCCCTTCCCTGGGGTCGTGGCTGATGCCATACCTGAAACCCGGCTGGACACATCTCAGAGAGAGGAACTCCTCCCTCCGGGCCCAGCCAGGTCTCAGTCACACAAGTGAGGTCGGCCTCCTCATCCAGGAGAAGATCACGGATGAGGGGAGCTTTATTTACAACCGACCTGGCATTGAGCAGCAACAGCCTGAGCCCAGGGTCCGGATTTCCCCCATCACCAGTACTTCGGGCTGAACTCACAGGGTCGGAGCAAGGGATCACTTTTAAACAGCGAGCTCTTGTTCCCCGGGAATGGCCTACCCTGTGGCCCCCGCCATATCTGCCTCTCCCCAGCAAGACCGGTATACTTTGGCCCTCTATCACCCCAGAGCCAGCGCCCCCCTCCCCCTCCGCCTCTGCCGTGCCAGGCAGGCTAGCCAGTCCATCCCATTCATTCCACTCAACCACAACTCCATCCATATCATTTAATTTACCCCTCCCAAAAACCACCCTATAAACTAACAATTTAAAAACGAGCTAACCATCCATTCATCCATTCAACCCGATTCATTCCACAAACAGTCAATCCCCCCCCAATCTTTCATAACTTCTAACAAGTCAATTAAAATTGTATTAAATAGATATAAATATTTAAAATTTAGACAAACAGTATATAAAAAAAACTTGAAAAACATAGTGACAAACAGAGTCGGCTGATTAGAGCAATGGCTGCTCAGCGGCTCAATTGTTCTCTTCCCCTCGGACTCCCAAGTTCAGCTGCTCACGTTTGGGGCGGCTGGGCTGGGGGGAGTGGCTATACAACAGCCCGGTTCTTCTCTTCCCCTCGGACTCCCAAGTTCAGCTGCTCACGTTTGGGGTGGCTGGGCTGGGGGAGTGGCTATACAGCAGCCCGGTTCTTCTCTTCCCCTCAGACTCCCAAGTTCAGCTGCTCACGTTTGGGGTGGCTGGGCTGGGGGAGTGGCTATACAGCAGCCCGGTTCTTCTCTTCCCCTCAGACTCCCAAGTTCAGCTGCTCACGTTTGGGGTGGCTGGGCTGGGGGAGTGGCTATACAACAGCCCGGTTCTTCTCTTCCCCTCGGACTCCCAAGTTCAGCTGCTCACGTTTGGGGTGGCTGGGCTCAGTTCTGCAATCGGTGGGACATTATTCATAAATTCGGCATTCCTTACAATTCACAGGGGCAAAAAGTAGTGGAACGGGCCAATTCCACTCTTAAGCACATGCTTGACAAATTAAAAAAAAATGGGGAAAAATACCCCCAGACTACCTGGAGTGCAAAATCATCTTAATTTGGCTTTATATACTCTCAATTTCTTAAATCTTACTGGCACGCCAACTAATACAGCTGCGAGCAGGCATTTTTCTCCCCTTCCAGATGCAGCAACCACGGTTCGACCGCTAGTTTGGTATCGTAAGCTACCAGACCCCCAGTGGAAAGGACCAGCTGAACTTATTACCTGGGGTCGTGGATATGCTGCAGTGCAACATGAAGGCAATACGATATGGGTTCCTGGCCGCAATATTCGCCCTTACAGTGTACAGCCAAAATATTGCAAAGACTCTGGTGAGCCCAAAGTGGATGGACAATAATTTTGGAAGGACAATAAAAAGTTAGTGCCTTAACAAACCATACTGACTGCTGGATGTGTATGATGTCACCATCGGATGCCAGTCAAGGACTTTTTCTTTAGTTGGACTTCCTTTGAACAACACTGGAGCCAGCGAAAGTTTTGTAAATATTAATGAGGCAGGACATTATACGCTGCCATTTAGGTTTTATTATGTAGATTTTGTATTAGTGTGTTTTAATTTTTCTAAGGGAATTATTCTTTTAAGTATATATCTCTCTTGTAATATCACCTTTAATATGCCTGATCATTGTGATCAAAGTAATAACAAAGTGTATGCAAAATGTGAGGATGGAGAGTACAATGCAAGTGTATTGGGTTTGTATCTATTTTAATGGCGCACGGAATTGGACTGCAGCCAATGACAGTGATGGCCGTTGAAATGCTTAATGAAGAACAAGGACAAATCCCTCCACCAATATCCGGAGATCATAAGCATTGGGGATATTTGGAATGCATTCTGGTTTTGGTTACCAAATTTTCAATGGTTAAGGAATTTGATAAGTATTATTTTGTATTGTTATATTATTCCATTGTGGATGCTTTTATATACAATGTTTGCCTGATATTTTTGCTATGATGAAATCTTTTATACCAAAGAAAAAATTGTCTCCACAAGTGAACATTAGTCAACAAGGATTCGAGCGGATGCCAATGGATAAACAGCCACCTCAGTTGGATGAAATCGAATACATGGACTGAAAGCCTTTGCTTCTAAACAAAAACAAAAAAAGGATGAGATGTTGTGATAAATGTCCATTTCTCCTTTAAGAAATCCTTCTCTGCCTGGATGGGCTTCTCTCTCCCTCCCTTACAGGCTGTCAGCTGATAGCTGTACTAAGGGGGTGGAGGAGAAAGCAGGGAAAAGTTTCGTTTCTTGAAAAAGACGTCATGCTTTCAAAGTGTATGTTTTAACTATCTGTGTAATGTAATTGGCTGTAAATCAGTAGGGTGACAATTTGTGGGAGAGACCTTTGATGTGCAATAAAAGTTGAGGCCGGGCTTCGGCCGAGGCTTCCATCCCAGAGAGACAAGCAAAGTCTCTGTCATTAATCATGGTTGCCGGGACGCCACGAACACACAAGTTATGACATAAAGAGAGGGAAAAGTTAGGGTTAAGGTTATCTAAAAATTAGTCTTATCTAAATTTAACCAAAATAAATAAATAAACAAAAGTCAAGTCTATGTAAGCCAGATAATGCTGCAAAATGAAGCAGTTACAGTTATTTATATAGCCCTGCATGTTCATAAGTACTAGACAAATTTGCCGTTATTTTTGCTTTACCTAGTTATTAAAATTAAGATAGACTCTAATGGTAAACTAAATCTAATGACAGTACAGTATATATTTTAAGATTTACCCAAATGTTACATCCTGATGTAGGTACCAAAAAAAGAAATCGCCCATCACTTGTAGATTACTTTTTCATTGAAAGCATCCATGCCACTGGATTATTCATATGAAGGTTCAACTAGTTAACATGAAAGCACCTATTTGCTGTTGTCTTTCCCTAATATTAGTGGCCTGTGACCTCCTATCTGTTTGTTTCAAGTTAAGTATGTATCAAAAGATACTGTGAATGGAGTTAATAAGAGAACATAGTCATTAAACTTCAGCTAAGCCATGGCAATGTTCTTTAGTTAGCTCTAGTAGCAATACCCTTTGTTGTGTGCTTGTTCCAGTAATATATTGCTGTAAAGGCTGGGGCTGGGCAGAAGGCGCACGCAGCTACAGCTGATCGGTGCTTCTGCAGGGCTATGGGGGCTGGGCAGAAGCCCCAGGATCGGTGCTTCTGCAGGGCTATGGGGGCTGGGCAGAAGCCCCAGGATCAGCGCTTTTGCAGGGCTATAGGGGCTGGGCAGAAGCCCCAGGATCAGTGCTTTTGCAGGGCTATGGGGGCTGGGCAGATGCCCCAGGTTCTGTATGTATAAATTCAGTCAAAAATTTCTTAATTCTTTCTGCCATTATCAAAGCAAAAAATTTGTAATCCACATTTAATAGTGATATTGGTCTATAGTTTTTTTATTTCTGTGAGGTCAGTATCTTCTTTAGGTATTAAGGTAATATTAGCTTCAGTCCACGACTTTGGTATTTTAGCCTCCAAAAAGTTTTCATTACACAGTTCTTTCAAAGTCGGACTTAATACATCTTGTAATGCTATATAAAATTCTGCAGGCAGTCCGTCTGGGCCCGGAGTCTTATCCTTTTTTCCCCCTTTTTATGGCTTCTATAATCTCCATCATTGATATTTTTCCATTTAATGTATTTTGAATATTCTAAGGTTCTACATTTAGGCAAGAAAAAACAAATGTACAGGTGTAGTATGGGGGGTACCGTGCTCAATAGTAGTAACTGTGAGAGAGACCTCGGAGTCCTAGTGGACAATCACTTAAATATGAGCCAGCAGTGTGCTGCATCTGCCAAAAAAGCCAATACAGTGCCAGGCTGCATTAACAGAGGGATAGAATCAAGATCACGTGAAGTATTAATACCACTTTACAAAGCCTTGGTAAGGCCACACTTTATCTGGTTGTAAATCTTGTTGTAGTGCTGTTACTTGTATCTGATTACCATCTTCTAAAATCATTGTTACTTTATCAAGCTTTTTATCCAAATTTTCAAGGTGAACTTGTAAGTTGGAAAATATTCTTTCTACCCAGATTTCCCAATAAACGTTGTCTTAATACATTACTTGCATTTTGACTATATTTTGATATAGTCTAAAACAGGGGTGTCAAACTGGTAACATCAATTAAATTAGTATTCAACCTGTAGATTAATGTTTGAAAGTAAAAATCAGAAGAAAGAAAAAATAATCAAAAAGTGCAGTTATAACCCAGGCATTCTTAAAAAGCAGACAGTGGAAATGAAAAGATGAAGACTCGACTCTCGAACCACTCTCACCAAGAATTGTTATCTTCTAGGTCAGTGGTTCTCAACCTTTTTCAGGTTGAGACCCCACTTGCGCCGTCCATGCGCGCCGCGACCCTGACTTGGGTGCGCGCGTCAAAAAAAAAATAAAAATAAAAATAAAAAAATAAAACAAAACAAAACAAATGGCGGACAGCGACGGCCTGATCTGTGCATGCGCGTGCGACGGCCGATCTGCGCATGCGCGTGTGACGGGCCGATCTGCACGTGCGCGTGCGACGGGCCGATCTACGTGTGCGCAGAACCGGCGGGCCGGCCGGCTCCAGACCAGGCTGGCCTCGCCTCCCACCGCTGCCTCAGAGACTCTGGCAGGCACACCGAGGAGTGGTCCGGAGCAGGCGGGCACAAAGCTGCCTCCTTCCCCCTCCGCTCCGCCACGTCCCAGGCCCGGCCTCCTCCTCGCCCTCCGGCAGCCGGCCAAGCGGTTGGGGTAGCCGGACCCGAAGCGGGCCCGCACTTCACCGAGACCGGCTCAGCTGTGGCGAGAGGCGCTCGGCGGCCGCCTCCGGCCCCCAAGTCCGCGCTCCGGACTGGCGTCCAGGTAACAGCGCTCCATCTGCCAGGCTCGTCCGGGACTCCCGTGCCTTCCGCAGGGCCGGCAGCAGCCGCAGGTAGGTAGGCGGGCGGCAGGACTGGGGAGCCCGCCCGGGCCAGCTCGCTCTCGGCGCTAGTCCCGCTCGGGTCGGGCCGGCCAGCCGGGCGGGGGGCGTCTGGCCAGGCTCCCCGGCTCCCTCCCCGGCTCGGCCTCCCCCCACACCCGGCTCCCTCCCCGGCTCGGCCTCCCCCCACGCCCGGCTCCCTCCCCGGCTCGGCCTCTCCCCCACACCCGGCTCCCTCCCCGGCTCGGCGTCCCCCCACGCCCGGCTCCCTCCCCGGCTCGGCCTCCCCCCACGCCCGGCAGGGACTCACCAGGGTAGTTCATCTTGCCGATCCGCTGGCTGGGCGCCTTACCGCCTCCTTCGACTGCCGCCACCAAGGGAGGGAGGGAGGGAGCGAGCAGGACCGAGCCAGAGCCAGGCAGGCAGGCAGGCAGGCAGCCCCCGGGAGCCCCGCCACCCCTATTGGCTGCCGCGGAGAAAAGGGGGCAGCGTGGCGAGGGCCGGCCGGGGAGGAGGGCGAGGAGAGGAGTGTGGACTTGGGGGCCGGACGCAGCCGCCGGGCGCCTTTTGCTTCTCTCGGGCCGCCGGGCGCCTCTCGCCACAGCCGAGCCGGTCTCGGTGAAGTGCGGGCCCGCCTCGAGGTCCGGCTGCCCCGACCGCTTCGCCGGCTGCCGGAGGGAGAGTTGGAGGCCGGGCTTGGGACGTGGCGGAGCGGGAAGGAGGCAGCTTTGCACCCGCCTGCTCCGGACCGCTCCTCGGTGTGCCTGCCGGAGTCTCTGAGGCAGCGGTGGGAGGCGAGCGGCCCGGTTGCGCTGTGCATGCGCAGTTCGGCCTGCATTGCGATAGGGAAAAAAAATGGCCGACCGCCCCAAAAAAATGGCCGACAAAAAAAAATGGCAGGCCCGCACCGCGCATGCGCGGCGCGACGGCCCGCATCGCGTTAGGGGGAAAAATGGCAGACCAAAAAAAAATGGCGGACTGCGGTGTGAGAACCGCTGGTCTAACCCTTTAAATGCCAAACATTCTAACATACAGTTCTCATCTAACTGGCTGGTCCAGCACAACTTCCAAATGATTTTTTTTGACAATCACCCACAATGGTTTTCAAGAGATAACAATAATAATACTGTTGGTCTAAATTTGATGTCACTGATTTTTAAATGTAATTTTCACATCTTGGGAACTAAGGAAGCAATTATGTATACCCATACACATCAAGTAGTGTGTTAAATCTCATCTGTGTATCAAGATGTACAGTAAAGCTGACCTCTTTTCAGAGGTCATTGTCTATACATGAGGAGAAAGTGATCATAAGCCTGTGAACATGAAATTTTCAGGCCTTTCAGATTTAAGATCTTATAACATGGATGATAGCTGAGTTATTAACAACTCAGCGGTGAGTCTAAAAAAAAGGTCAATATGGTCCAAAGTAGATACTAAGACAATACTCAATACCATCAAATCAGAGAATGCTGTTAGTTGGGCTTTAATAACCAGTCAACTATGGCTGACTGGCAGTCAGTTTCCAATGCATGTGCTAATTTGTGTGATACATTGAAGAAACTTCAAATATCCAAGTCCTCCCTCAAAAGAATCCATACAGGTAGCTCTCCTTAGTTTGACAACAAATGCCTCCTGCTGAAAAAGAAAATGAAGGAAGCTATGAGAATTGCTCAGAGGTATACCTCTAAACCAGTGGTGGGATTCAAATACCTGAACAACTGGTTCTCTGCGTGGATGCCACTTCCGGAAGTCCATTCTGAGCCGGGGAGGCATCCCAGGCGCAGAACAGCCCATCGGAAGTGCATCCACGCCATTTTGGAATTTATTTTCCAAACTGACAATAAGTCGTGCCTTTCACTTCTTAACCATTTTATGGGATTATTATCTTTATTAAGCTAAAAGAGGGTCTTTTCAGTCACAGCCTGTTACTCCTTTTTGAAGATCTGTGCCATTTTTGAGACTTCCTTATTGTTAAACGACAAGGAAGAAGGTTGCTGGAGGCAAGCTAAAATAAAGTTATCTTTTTTAAAACTTATTTTTTAACTTTGATGGAGAAACCTAAGGTGTTAAAAAGTTGTGGTATTATTATTTTTATGTAATCTGTAGCTTTGGAGTGTTTTGTTGTGTATGGCTGGTTTTTTTTTATGAATTCTGATTGGCCAGGAAGTATTGATTTATTTAAAAATCTACTCTTTGACCACAAGAGGTAGCTAAGAAGATGAAGAAATATGGACTGAATCAGATTGCCAGAGCAGTGTTTGAGAAGTACTTAAATAGTCCTCCCCCATCATGGCATGCTGAATGGACAGGAGATTTTTCTTTTCCTGCCAACAAACAGCTGATTTTGCCACCAAAGCTGGTTATTTGGTGGCTTTGCAGCCCATTTTTCTTCAGATGATCATGCAGATGGAGAAGAGGGGGGCTGGATGCCCGTAATTCTCAGTAAAGAGCAATTGGAAGGTCTGGCCTCTTGACACCTTTTATCTTCAGCTGTTCATCTTTTTTAAGCACACCTGGGTTTTAATTGCACTTTTTGAAATTTTACAATCTCTTGATTTATGACTAGTTGACTTCTGACGTATCTTATAAACCCTTGCTGGAATTTTACAACTTTTGTTTGCTTTTTTATTGTTTACCATTAAATTCAAAATTATTTTGTTTTTAACTAGAAGGAAGTTGTGGTGTGTTTTATGCAGGATTATACTATAATGCCTTTGTGACCTCTCTCCTCTCGTGGACCCAATCACTCCCCATGGTTTACGGAGGAGTTGAGAGAGTTGAAACGGGAGAAGAGACATCTAGAGCATTGCTGGTACTCAACAAAGGATGAACTCAACTGAACATGTGTGATAGACTCTATTAAGGCCTACTTTGTAGCAATAAGGGTGGCAAAGTGCCAGTACTTCTCCGCCCTTCTTTCATTTGCAGATTGCCACCACACAGTCCTGTTTTGGGTGACTCATGTCCTCTTGGGTAAAGGAGGAGCTGAAAACATCCTACAGCAATGTACAGAGGAATTTGCAGACCATCTGATTGATAAAATTGCTTGGATTTGTTCCTAGGATGCTGGCCTTGTCATAGGTCCAGAGGAGATGCTTGGGGAGGAGTCTCGACCAGTTATCTGGGTATGGTTTGACCCTGTTGGTCCTGAGGAAGCGGGCAGGGTCTTCAGGACTGTGAGCTCGGCCACCTGCTCTTTAGATCCATGCCCCTCCTGGCTTGTTAAAATGGTCTGATGTTGTGTGAGTGGGTCCTGGCAGTGGTTAATTCTTCTTTAAGTGAAGGGATTGTTCCTTTATCTCTTTAAGAGGAGTCAAATTTCTTCCGATGGTGGGCCCTTTTGGGCCAAATGCCACCCCGGAGAGGTGGCCACCGAAGGGCGAACCTTTGAGGACCACAGGCTGGCGGCAGCTGGCTTACTGAAATCAAAGCAGCCCCTGGAACCACCAGAAGAAAGGCGGACTGCGATCATGCGATCTGCCATTAACAGCTGATTGTTGGAGACGGAGAAACAGCATTGACTGACAGCAAGCAACTGAGCCGGAGGAGAACAGGCTCTTCTTTCCAGATGAAGGTTGATTTTTTCCTTTTAAATACCCTGTCTTGAGTCTGAGCATGAAGCTTTTAGGGAGGGGGTGGAGTTCCCCCCTCCTGTATATAAGCGGTGGTTTAAGCTCTTTTGTGTTTTTTTTATAAATAACTTTTCAATACGATTAAATTCTTTTAAGTTCTAACAGAAATTTGGGAAGCTGGCCCTTTTTTTATATATAAAATTCTTTTATTAAAACAATCAACATTGAACATAAAAACATATTGTGCAGCAATCATCATGGCACCTGATATACAATACTAAGTATTAGTCATTGAAAATGTCTGAGTTAGTAAGCCTTGTTCCACCCCTCGCGTCTAGCCTCAACTATACTCCTGTTACACTTTGTTTGATTGGTGTTTCTCTTATCTGGTTCCATATTAATGTGGTCAACATTAAACCAAAGATCCTATTGCTAAACAATCATCCTAGAACATAGCATACAACATTAGGTATTAATCTTTGTAAACATCTGTTTTAGTAAACGTTCTTCCCTCCTCCCTTCCCTCTTCAAGTATACTCCGAGTACCTTTTGTTTGTTTGGTGTTTCTCTTATATATGGTCTATCTGCTGTATCTAGTTTATTGCATATTGTTCGTTTGCGCTTCTGAATTGACTTCATCCCATTACTAGTGCAAACTTTTATAGTCCCTAACCGGAGATCCTGAGGTAAAAGTTTCATATCCTGAGGTAGAGATTCAGTCCGCTTTAACAGTTTTAAAGCAAACAACATTAGTCATAAGTTTATGTTAAGAGGCATTAGTTATAGAACATATACATTCAACATTGGGTGTTAGTTTTTGTAAACATATGATTTGTTAACCCTTCTTCCCTCCTCCCATCGAGCCTCAGCTAAACGCCAGCTGCATTCTGTTTGATTGGTGTCTCTCTTGGATATAGTCTATCCACTGTTTCCAGTCCGTCAAAAATTGTTCATTGGAGCGATTTTTCAAGTATGCTGATATTTTCGCCATTTCCGCCAAATTTGTCACTTTCACAGTCCATTCTTCAATAGGCGGTATTTCCGGATTCTTCCAGTATTGTCCCACCAACAATCTTGCTGCTGTAATTAAGTTCAAAAATAAATTTGTCTCTGAGGTAGTGAAGTCCTTTGTGATCCCTAACAGAAAAGCCTGAGGTAGAAATTCTATACGCTT
The DNA here is from genome assembly GCA_034064705.1 of Bothrops alternatus. Lineage (NCBI taxonomy): Eukaryota > Metazoa > Chordata > Lepidosauria > Squamata > Viperidae > Bothrops > Bothrops alternatus. The sequence goes on from JARGCV010000531.1 coordinate 1,096,162, forward strand.
TTTGAAAATAGTTTGGAGTGTCCACCATATCTTCCTCCAGAATGCTTTGATTTTTCTGCATGCCCACCATATGTGAAAGTAAGTAGCCTCCCCGTCCCCGCACCTCCAGCATTTGGGCTGGGAGCCCGGGTAGATGAGTGATATTTTTTTCGGGTCTAGATGCCATCTATAGAACATCTTGTAGAAGTTTTCCCTTAAGTGTTGCGATTTCGTGAATTCTACATTCCTCACCCAGATTTTCTCCCACGTGTCCATGGCGATAGGGTGTCCGAAGTCTTGTGCCCACTTTATCATACAGTTCTTGACTAGCTCGGTTTCAGAGTCCATTTCTATCAGAATGCTGTACACTCGTTTGATGTGTATAATCCCCTGTTCTCTAATCTGTTTAATTAGATTCTCGTCGGTCTGGGAGAAGCCCTTCTTCTTGTCTTTACGCCACCTTGATTGTAGCTGTATATATGATAGCCAGGTACTTCCTATTCCTCTGTTTGCTAGCGTTGCTTGAGGTTTCAAGAGGAACCCGTTTTCTTCTCCCAGTATAAGTTCACTGTAGGGCACCACTTCTTGCCCTTGGGATGTGTTCATATCCCCTGTGGCGTGTCCAGGGATCGTCCAGATGGGAATCTTGTCGTGTAGGAGGTGCTTATATTTCTTCCAGACCCATAACAATGGGATTCGTAGTGGGTTCTCTTTGAAGTTCCTATCTGCCTTTTTGTCGTATACTAAGTATGCGTGCCAGCCGAATAGTAGACCATGCCCCTCAACATTCAGAATTCTATCATTTGTCATGTTGATCCAGTCACTAACCGCCACCAACGTTGCTGCATAGTAGTATAGCTTTAGATTAGGCATTTTGAGTCCCCCTCTCTCCCTTGCGTCTTGGATGATTTTTAGTTTCACCCTCGGTCTCTTGTCGTCCCAAATAAATCTGTTGATGCCCTTCTGCCAGTTGTCCAAGTCCGCATCCTTCTTGTGTATGGGTAGCATTTGAAAGAGAAATAAAAATCTGGGTAATACATTCATCTTTACTGTCGCTATCCTGCCGAGCAGGGACAGACGTAGTGATTTCCACCTTTCCAGGTCTGCTTGTATCTTATTCCACAGGACCTCGTAATTATTCTTGTATAATTTCGCATTTGTTGATTCTATCTCCACTCCTAAGTATTTGACTTTCTTGACTATTTCACAACCCGTTATTCTTTCCAAGTTCCGTCTTGCTTTGTTGTCTAGGTTTTTGACTAGCATCTTTGTTTTTGGTATATTTACTTTGAAGCCTGACACCCTACCATAGTCCTCCATTATCTCCATCAATTTCCTTGCTGACTGTGCTGGTTGCGACATTGTCACCAGCAGGTCATCCGCAAAGGCACATAGTTTGTAGTCTTGCTGTTTAATCTGTATGCCCTGTACATCCTCTGCCGCTCTTATTCTGTTCAGTAAAATTTCCAGTGTTAGGACAAATAGCAGGGGGGACAGCGGGCAGCCCTGTCTCGTGCCTCTCTCTATATTAAATGAGTCCGTTAAGTCTCCATTGACAATGATCTGACCTGTTTGTTTCTGGTAAATTGCCGTTATGGAGTTGAGAAACTGTACTCCCATTTTCATCTTCCGGACCAAGTTCGTCAGGAACGGCCAGTGCAGTCTGTCGAAAGCTTTTTCTGCATCCACAAACATAAGAGCGGCGGGTATCTGGTTGTGCTTTTGCAGGTATTCTATTATGTTCAGCAGCTGTCTGACGTTGGTTTTCATCTGGCGTCCTTGTATAAATCCCCTTTGGTCCGGGTGTATTGTTTTTTGTAGTACAGTCATTAGTCTATTGGCCAAAATTTTTGTGAAGATTTTGTAGTCTGTGTTTAGTAGTGAGATGGGCCTGTAGTTTGCGGGCTGTGTGTTGTCTTTCCCCTCCTTTGGGATTAATGAGATGTAGGCTGTTTTCCAGGATGGTGGGACCTGGCCTCCTTCTTGAATGTTGGCAAATAGTTTTCTGAGGGGTTCTAGCATCTCCTCTTGGAGGTGTTTGTAGTAGGTCGCTGTTATCCCATCCGTCCCGGGCGATTTTCCTGCTTTCAGTTGTGTGATCGCTGAGTGTATTTCCTCTTTTGTGATTAAGGCATTCAGGGCTTCTCTTTGTGTGTCGGTAATCGCCTGTATCTTTTCGTTTTGTAGGAACTCATCTATCTCTTTGTCTTGTATCTTATCCTCGGCATATTCTATCTTTTCAATTATGCGGGATTTCTGTTTCTTCCTTATAATGTAGGCTAGCCAGCGGCCCGGTTTGTTGGCCTTGCAGAATGTCTTATGTTTTGCATATTGTATATTCCTTGCAACTTGGTCAGCCATCAACATGTCAAATTGCTTTCTTAAGATCTTGAGTCCTTCTTTGGTGACTTTGTCCTCTGGCCTTTTTATTAGTAGCCGCTCCCTTTTACTTATCTCATTTTCTAACTCTTTTCTTTTTTGTTCTTGTTTGCGACAGTGCCTGCTATTCATGGCTATGAGGATCCCGCACATGTACACCTTGCTGCCTTCCCAGATCGTTTCTATCAGTGTTTCGTTGTTCATATTTGTGTCGAAGAATTCCTTCATAGCTTTTTTGCATTCCGCCACATTGTCTTCGTGTCTAAACAAGCTTTCATTGATTCTCCAGGACCTCCTCTGTTTCGGGCCATGTCTTAATTCCATCCTCACAGGGTTGTGGTCTGTCAGTGTCTCGGGTAGGATTTTCACTGTGTTTAGACAAGTTAGCAAGTCACTAGAAGTTAATATAAAGTCGATTCTGGAGAAGGATTGATGTCTGCCCGAGAAGAAGGTGAATTCTTGTTCTTTGCCGTGCCTTTTCCTCCATACGTCTGTCAGTTCGAGGTCCTCCTTCATGTCGAAGAAGGATTTAGGCAACTTGGAGTGTTTTTGCGGGTTTGGTGCAGTTCTTTTTTTGTCTAGAGCAGTCTCTATGATCCCGTTCCAGTCGCCCATGATGATGTAAGATCTGTAGTTAAGTTGTGTTATTTTCTTGTGTAGCTTTTTGTAGAATTTGCCTTGTTGCTGATGTGGTGCATATACGCCCATTACTAGAATCTTCTTGTCTTCTTGTGTTATTTCAATTGCCAGGTATCTACCTTGGGGGTCGGACTCTATTAGCTTAGCCATTACATGTTTCTTTACGTATATAACAATCCCATTCTTTTTTCTTGGCGCCGCTGCCACAAAGTGCGCGCCTAGTTTGTAGTTGATCAGATATTTCTGGTCTGCCGCTCTGATGTGTGTTTCTTGTAGGCAAATTATGTCGTTTCCTCCTTGAAACAGATAATGAAATATCTTCCTCCTTTTCTGTGGGGAATTTAGTCCGTTGACGTTCCATGTCAGGTATTTAGTCGTCATTGTCGGTTTCAGGATACTCTTCCGAGACCGCCTCCATTCTATCTCTTGTGGCCTTCTTTTGTCCCGTTCCCATGGTATCCAGGTTTGTGTTCGAGTTGCATATAGGGATCGTGTCGTGCTGCTCTGTGCGTTTGGTGATGGATCTTGTTATCCTGCCCCCTGCAGTCTGTCCTGCTCCCTTGTTGTTGTTGTTGCTTCCTGTTCTCTGTGTCGTCGTGTCTCGAGTGGGTTTTTTCCTTTCTCGTGTTCCTGTATCGGTCTGTCGGTCTGGTGGTCTTTCTGCGTCTTCTCTCGTGGTGTATTGGGGTCCCTCCGGCTTCAGTTCCTTTTCCAGGAAGTCTCTGGCTTGTTGGACCGAGTTCAGGTGGTGTCTTTTATTTTTATAGAAGAATGTCATCCCCGTGGGGGTTTCCCATCTGTATCGCAGAGCACGTGATCTCAGTTCGTCGACCAGGAACTTGTATTCCTTTCTGTCTCGCAGCATCGTCTGGGGGATCTCTTTCAGTACTTTCACTTCCTGCACCTTTATGTATAAGGTCCTGTTGTAGGATGTGGCTGAGATGAGGTTCCGGAATCCCTGCGACACAAAGTGGATGACCACATCCCTTGGTTGGTGTCTGTTTGTTGTCGTACGTGCGCCCGCTCTGTAGAGCCTGTCGATTTGCCATTCGATAACTGGGGTTGGTTTACCCAGAAATGCTGCCAGGGCCTCTATAAAGGTTCCGGTCAAGCTCCCTTGGGTTTCGTCTGGTGTCTCTTTCAAGCCTCTAAACCTGATTGCAGACGCCATTTGCCAGTACTGTATCATGGAGGCTTGGTCTTGGGCCGCCCCTTTCATCTCTGCTATCTCCGCTGTCTGGCCTTCTACTTGATTCTCCACTTTCTCCATCCGCTTGTCCACCTTCTCTCTGATTTTCTGGAAGTTTTTCTCCATTTCCTCCCTTATTTCCTTGTAGTGCGCTTGTATTGCCTCCTTCATTTGCTCCAAATCTGCAGCCATCGCCTTGCGTTGCTCCTCCCATTTTCTCTCTAGCCCTCTACCTTGTTCTTGCAGCATTTGTTTTATATCGTTGTATCTCTTCTCCATCTTTTGTTCTGCCTCTACGCACCTCCTCTCCATCTCTCTACCTTGTTCTTGCAGCATTTGTTTTGTATCGTTGTATCTTTTTCCCATCCTTTGTTCTGCCTCTACACACCTCCTCTCCATCTTTGTGTCCCTTTCCACCAACCTTTTATCCATTCCATCCAACCTTTCAACCAGCATTTCTATTGCCTTTTGTATCATGTGTGCTGTTGGGCTGGCCTGTGAAGGTGTATGGTTCTGGGTGCCTGTATTTGGATGGGAGGGTGTGGGGGTGGGTAGAGTAGTTCCTGGTGGTTTAGTACGCTGGGCTGGGGAGGATACAACTCCCTTCGTTTGTGTCAGTGTGGTCTGTTTGGAGGCCATCTTGAGCTTGTCCTCCCTTTATCCAGGCACTGTTTTGGTTTTGGTTTCCAGCTTGGGCCAGGGTAGGCACTAGACTGCGATCTGGTGTTGGTTCAGTAATCTGTCCTTTCAGTGGGAGGGGGGGCTTCAGGGTTCAGGCAGTGCAGGTCTAGGGGCCTGTAGGCAGGGAGGTCTGTCTGTGTTCAAGGAGTCTATTCAGTGCCTCTGCCTGTCTGTGATTCCAGGCCCCTTCTGCCTTCCCTCCACAGCCACCCTGGATGCCTTTTAGTTTTCCTCTTACGCCCACCTTCCTCCCTGGTGGGTTCTGCTCTCTTCAGTGTCCCTGGGGCTCCCGTTCTGGGGGGTCTGGGGCACAGCTTGTGGAGTATCTCTCCCCCGTCCCTCTGCCACCCAGGGTACCCTTTTCTTGTGTCCTCTCCCACTGTCTGCTTTCTTGCTTCTTCCCACTTGGTTCTTCTCCCCTCCCCTCTATTGTTCTGGCTTGCCTGCATTCAGCTCCGTTGATTGCCTCCGTCCTTTTCCGCCGCGTCAGGCCGCTCCGCTGCCCTCTCGGCTATTCCACCCTCTTCTGCTCTTCTGGGGGCCCTTTCCAGGTTGGGAGACCCCCCCAGTTGTCTTCGCCCCTCCTGCCTATGTCTCTCTCGCTTCTCTCTCACCCGTTCTCCGCTGCTTGGGGCCTCCTCCTTTTGTCCGGCTGCCCCCGGCCCTCTCCTCTTCCGATTCCTGCTGCCAGCTCTCACCTCCGCTCTCGCGTTCTTCCTCGCCCCCTGGGACTCGTCTGGGGGCCGTCTTCGGTCGGTGTGCTCTCCCGGCAGCTTCCGTCTGTCTGCACGCTGTTCGTCGCCGCCGCCGCCGACACTCGCTCTCCCCTGCAAATTCGGATTTTGGGGCCTCCTGGCCTCTTCCAGCCCTCCGGCCGGCCGGCCGGCCGCCGCCGGCTTCCTCCGCTCAGCTGGTTGTCCGTGGGGGACCCTCGGCGGCGATTTATACTTCTCTGGAATGCCCCGAGGGTCCTCTTCAGATGCGCCTATCTTTCTGGCGCTCTCTGCTCTCAGTACTCCTAATTTTTTATAAAAAATTTAAGCCACGGTCCGGAGCTTTCCTAGAAGGGCTCCGGACCTTGTGACCGGAACCGGAAGTCTCCCGGAACCGGAAGTCTCTTAGTGGTGGGCCCTTTTAAAGATCTTTTTTTATATATTCAATTAAGAAAATTCATTCTAACTGCCTATTCTCAAACTTTTTAAATCTTTTTTTTTTCCTTTCCCACTCTGGACTGCTTTTTTTTCTTAACCGCTGTGAATGAACACATTGTATCCTTGGTGATTACAGTCAATACGTTTTTTCCTCTCCCTTTGTCTGGTGTTTATTCAAACTAGAAACTTGGCTCTACGCCCAGACACTTGGCTGTATGCCCAGACATCCTTATCTGACCATGGCCGGCTGAGGGAGGTTTTTTTTTTTTTGGCTTTCTATTTTTTTTTCTTAGCTTGACTATAGAGCATAGACTATTTACTTTAGACATAGAACATCTGGTGTCATCCCTTTCCTTGGATTACAATTTGTTTTTTGGACTATAAACATTTTACTATGAAGAACTGAATATTAAGGAACCTCTTTTCTTCTTTTTGTTTTTTTCTTGTCTATGAGCAGAAACCGCTGAACTACAAATTGGATATTTTTCTTTGTTTTTTCTTATTTTTCTTTTCTTTTTATGTTTGCTGGCCTTTTTCGCTTGGATATTTTTTGGGGTCTTTTTACTTTTTTCTCTCCTTGTTGGAATTACTTTTTCTTTTTTAACTTTTTAAATTTTTTTTTTTGGCTTTTCCTCCTCCTAGCAATAGGAGTCTATTGGATTACAATTGGCCATTGGGCCACTCAGTGGATTATAAGATAATACATCAACTTAATGATAAGCGTCTCTAATCTGCCTAAACCCGGGAGAAAAGGATCTTCTGCTCCCACCTCGACCTCTGCTAATCCAGTCTACCAAAAATCTATTACCATAGCGTTACAACAAGAAAAAATGGAAGCTCAACAAAAAGATATGCAGGCAATATTGCAGGCAATTGCGGCCCAGGCTGCCTCATCGGCTAAAAATTATGAAGGTATGAAAAAGGATCTTGACAAAAATTACAAAGATTTGAAAAATGATCTTGCTAATATGAATCAAAAAATTGAAAACTTCCAACAGGCCATTACAGATAACCAACAAAGGATTCAGAAGATAGAAGACAAATCTTTGGAAGTCGATCAGAAACTAGAATCTTTACAAGAGGAGAATCAAAGACTGGCCCAAACAAATGCGGAATTGGAAGATTCGTTCACACTGATAGAGATGGAAAGGGCATCATACTTTTTAAGATTCCAAAATATAATAGAAGACAAGGATGAGAATATGTTAGCATTGATAGTTGAGTTATTTGCAGACCTTTTAGGAATGGGAAAGGCCCAAATGGAAGGAGAAATAGACCAGGCTTTCAGAGTTAATTCAAGTTATGCCAGAAGAAACAGAGTTCCCAGGGAAGTTCATGTTAAATTCCTTAAAAGATCCATGAGAGATGAGATTTTGAGAATAGTAAGAGATCAACTGTTAAAATACAAAGAAAAAGAAATAGTAGTGCTTAAGCAAATTCCTAGAAGGATAAGAGAGGCTCGAAGAGAGTACCAATTTTTAACGAGGAAACTGATTAATAAAGGAGTGAATTTTAGATGGTTGGTTCCCAGAAGGGATACTAATTTTCTGGGACTAGAAAAGATATAGATTGGATACCCCCGCTTAAAGCAGCGGAATTTTTTGATAAGCATAGATCCTTTTTGGAAAAAGGGGATCCTGAACCTAAAAAACAAGAGGAGACAGGTGCCGTAGGAGCATCTGAACAACCAGAGGAGGAAGAGGTTACAAAAACCACTCCAGAGGAAGGAACAAGACCGAAAGACGAGAGACAGATAAGATCGCCTAGAAGATTGAGATCTAGATACAATTGAAGTCATGGAGGAGATTGGAAATTTATCAATAAACATAAATGGACTGAATTCTCCCTCAAAGAGGAGAAAAACTTTTACCAGACTACAAAAGTTAAAAATGGACATAATCTGCTTACAAGAAACACATATCAAGAGACAACATGCTAGAATTTTAGAATAACCGAAAATGGGCAAGCTTTATTCCACGCATGCAATCCAAAAGAAAAGAGGTATAGCCCTCTATATAAAAGAAAAGATAAATTCTAAACAAGTTTATGTAGACGAAGAGGGGAGAATATTAATGGTGGAGATTATGGTTGACCAAAAACAGATATTGATGGTTGCAATATATGCACATAATGATAAACAAGAGCAATTTTATTACCAACTACACAATAAAATAGTGGACTTAAATTACCAAAAGCTTTGTATATTGGGAGATTTCAATGCAATAGCAGATCCAACCCTGGACTATAAAAGCCATATACAAGGGAGAAAAGGGGGAAATACCCTACCCAAAGCTTTTTCAAAAATGAAAGAAGAATTGTCTATTCAAGATATATGGAGAGAGGTTCGGAGGCTCTGCGACATGGGACCTGTAAAGCCGCCAAAACAGCGCAAAACAGCTGTTTTTCGCGGCGAAAAAACCCCTCCTCGGTAGGAGAAGGGGCGAAGAGCTGTGAGTGTGGGTTGAGATCCTCTGAAAACCCCCCCGAAAAACGCTCGGGGGGGAAAGAAAGAGGACTCCCTGTGTGCTCACAATAGCTCCAGCCTGGGGCAGCATCTGTCTGCTGACAGACCAAGATGCTGAGACCAGCCACCACCCGAGGAACACATCTCAAAGAAGCACAGAGATTGACAGACTGAACGCAGGAGCTTAAAAAGCAAGTATTTCTTATATTTTACCTCGGATCACTTACGTTCACAATAAACAAAAGGCACCCAAGATGGCGACCACTCTTAATTTAAAGTGATAGCTACCGGAAGAGAAAGGCGGAAGAGAAACTGTAATGCGAAAGAGACCTCTAGAGGGCAGCAGAGACGCATAACTTAAAAACTTTGCAAAATAAACCTAAGGAAGAGAAACTGTAATGCGAAAGAGACCTCTAGAGGGCAGCAGAGACGCATAACTTAAAAACTTTGCAAAATAAACCTAAGGATGTATATAAGCTCTCCAGAAATGACGATGAAAGAATTAAAAGATGCAATGTCAACAACTTTTGAAAAAATAAGGAGAAAGATGGACATGATAATAGACATGTATGAAAAAAGATGGGAAGAAAGGATGAGGACGATGGAGGCAGTGGAACAAAGCAGAGAAGTGGAGAAGATGGTGGAAGATCAAAGCAAAGCAGTTATTGAGGACCTGGACCAAACTGGAGAAACAGTACAAACGCACAGTGGGGGAATGAGAGAAGATACTGGGAGAAATTCGAAGAGGGTCTGGGAAGGGGTTGAAGAAAAGATGGAAGAGGTGGAGAGACAAGAAGAGAGACAACTTACTGAAATGAAAAGTGAGGATTTGAAAAGAATTGTTATAAAAGCATTGGAAAAATATCTAGGAGAGGAGGCTAAAAATTTCTCTTGGCAAACTGACAGAATCCATAGAGTATGGCTTATATGGAACCAAGGGACATTGCAAGCAATAAAGAGAGACTTATTACTTGGAAGGGAAGCTGTGTTATGGCAATCCACCTGGCAGAGGAAGAAACCCAGAATTCGACTGAAAAGAAGAGAAACTTAATATTTTATGCAAGGAATTAAAGGTAAAGAATTATGGACTGATTTAAGGACTAAGTGTAAGAGCAAGAGACATGAGAGGGTGATTAATGGAAGATATATATTAAATAGACTAAGAATGTACGCGTTGAAGGGAGGGGTGTATCGACATGAAAATTATTAACTTTAATAAGAAGACTTGTTTGTTTGATGTACAATGGATAGATCTGAAAAGAAGTGAAACTTAAAATTTATAAAATGTAGTTGGCTTATAGTTAAACTTTGATATACGGAGTGAAGAAGGTCTACAAATTTAAAATGATTGTATTAAGTTGAATGGCTTTAACTTGAATTTTTTCTTTGTTTGCATGTACAAATGGATATCTAATAATAATTTTTTTTAAAAAAAAGATATATGGAGAGAGATGAATCCAGAAAAATCACAATACACATTTTATTCAGATAGGCACAAATCATGGTCTAGAATTGATATGATATGGACATCTTATGTCTTGAAAATGATAATCCAAGAGATTGAGATAGAAACCAACATTTGGGCAGACCATAACCCAATAAAAATGATTTGGAAAGGTACTAAGAAAAACTTAAGATGGTCTTTGAATAAGTCTATAGTTAAAGAGAAAGAATTTTTATAATTAGCGACAACGGAAATGGATTTTTTTTAAATAAACAAGAAAGAAGAAACTTCCCTGCAAAATGTTTGGGATACGGCCAAAGCATACTTTAGAGGCTTGGCTATAACATATACTGCTAAAAAGAATAAAGAAAAGAAACAACTACAGCTAAACCTGAGAGAAGAACTTAAAAATTTGGAATTTGAGCTACAAAGTGACCCACAAAAGAAAGTTCTTAAGAAACAAATGGAGATAATAAAACATAAATTAAACTTGGCTGAGATGGATATTATGGCACAGCAGATTAAACGGTCTAAACAGAACTTTTTTGAAAATGCTAATAACCCGGGAAGATGGTTGGCATATGGCTAAAGAAAGAAAGGGAAAAAAGACTGATAAATAAGCTACAAGACTCAAAAGGAGAGTTACACTTTCATAATGAACCAATGAAAAAGATTATTAAGGTCTATTATGAGAATCTCTATAAGGCAGAGGTGGTCTCCAAAGAGGGAATACAAGCCTATATGAAAGAAAGCGATTTGCCAAAAGTTCCAGAGAACATCCGAAATATAATGAATCGGAAAATATCAATGATGGAGATCACAGAAGCTATAAAAAGGCAAAGAAAAGACAAGACTCCGGGCCCAGACGGACTGCCTGCAGAGTTCTATGTAGCATTACAGGACACATTAAGCCCGAACTTGAAGGAACTATGTAATGAAACTTTCTCAGAGACAAAAATACCAAATTCGTGGATGGAAGCCAATATCACTTTGATACCCAAAGATGATACCGATTCCACACAAATAAAAAACTATAGACCAATATCGTTATTAAACATAGACTACAAAATTTTTGCTTCGATACTGGCAGAAAGAATGAAGAAATTCTTGACAGAGTTCATCCATACAGACCAAAGTGGTTTCCTACCCAAAAGACAGATAAAAAAACAATTTAAGGATTATCTTAAATGCCCTGGAATATTATGTAAAACATCCAGGGAAGCAGATGGCATTGATATTTCTTGATGCGCAAAAAGCCTTTGACAACCTAAATTGGCAATTCATGTTCCAGCAGCTGATAGAAATGGACTTTGGCAACAATTTTATAAAAGCAATTCAAGCTATTCATAATAAACAAACAGCCAGGATACTTTTAAATGGTGATTATACAGAAAGCTTTGATATTAAAAAAGGCACAAGACAGGGTTGTCCATTATCCCCCTTGCTATTTATTTTAACATTGGAAGTACTGGCTAGAAACATCAGGCAGGACATGGAAATAAAAGGATTGGAGATAAAAGATCAAAAATATAAACTACAAGCTTTTGCAGATGATTTGGTTTTCATTTTGGAGGAGCCACTAGAAACATCTACTAAATTGTTGCAGAAAATAGAAAAATTCGGAGAAGTGGCTGGTTTGAAAATAAATAGAGAAAAGACTAAGGTATTAACAAAGAACTTAACAGATAAACAGAAAACCTACTTTACAAAAAAGACTAATTTGCAAATAGTCAAAAAAGTGAAATATCTAGGCATCTATTTAACACCAAGATGTACAACATTAAAAGAAGATAATTATGAAAGACTGTTGAAACAAATAAAATTAGATTTGGAAAAATGGAAAAACCTCCAACTTTCATTACTAGGAAGAATAGCAACAGTGAAGATGAGTACTCTACCGAAAGCACTCTTTCTATTCCAAACAATCCCTGTAAAATTGGGGAAGATTTTCTTTGATGACTTAAACGCAACAATATTAAGATTCATATGGCAAGGGAAGAAAGCATGAATTAAAGGTAAAATGTTACAAGAAGCTAAAGATAGTGGAGGATTTGGACTTCCAGACTGGAGACTTTACTATCAAGAAGCAATCTTACCGTGGATTAAAGAATGGATAACGCTGAGAAATAAAAGACATGACCTAGAGGGGCATGACCTGCAACTGGGTTGGCATGCCTTTCTGTGGTATGGGAAACATAAAATACACAGATATTTTCAATGCCATGCTATAAGGAATGTACTCCTTTTAGAATGGGAGAGAATAAAACAAAAAATCTATATTGAAATACCAGAGTGGCTCTCAACAATGGAAGCTTTTGCATACCCAAATTTAATTAATTATGATAAACTTGTCACCTATAAAGACATTTTGGATAATGACGGAAAACTTAAAGACAGGCAAGCTCTACAACAACAAGGTATTGACTTATCATGGTGGCCTTACTTACAAATCAAAACAAGATACGAGAAAGATCTAAAGACAGTGGGATTTTATAAAGAACAGATAGAATTTGATCAATTACTCTTGAAAACAGATGAAAATTTGATTAAGAAACTTTACAGATTTCTGCTAAATTGGAAGATGGAAGAAGAACAATTAAAAGAGAAAATGATAGTTTGGGCAAAAAACTTCGGACACTCCATAGACTTAGAAGCTTGGCAAAAGTTATGGGACAGAAATATTAAACTGACTAAAGCAACTTCATATAAAGAAAACCTGTATAAAATGTTTTATAGATGGCACATGACACCAGTACGGTTAGCGAAAATGTTTAAAAATGTTTCGAATAACTGTTGGAAATGTAAACAAAAGCCAGGTACCTATTATCATATCTGGTGGGTATGTCCTAGTGCAAAGAAATTTTGGTTTCATACATGGCTGGAAAAGATGACTAAAACACAGATAGAATTTAGGCCAGAATTGTTTTTGTTAGGAATACTAGGATCTAATTACGGGAAAGAGAATGAGTATTTAATATTACATATATTGACAGCTGCGAGAATAGCATTTGCCCAATACTGGAAAAATGAAGATTTACCATCTGATGAGATTATAATTAGGAAAATCCTAGAATGTGCAGAAATGGACAGATTAACACTAGAGATTAAAGAGAAAGAAGACTCAGTCTATTTTAAAACATGGGAAAAATTTTATCAATGGTTAGCAATATGAGTTAACGAAAACTGCTTGTGAAACTTAAGATGATTGACTTTCTTTTTTGATTAATTGATATGTTTTATAATTTTTGTTATTTTTCTTGACTACAGTTAGTTATTATTATATTAATTAACCCTGTTGAATACTTGTATCTGGACAATAGTTTGCTTGCTAAAGCTTGGAATGTTATTGGGGGCAACCCCATTGTTGTATCCATTCCCACCCTAATCCCTTCCCTGAACCCTATCCCAAATCCCACTACCTATAATCATCCTTGTTTTCCCTTACCCTGATAAAACTCAATAAAATATTGGGGGGGAAGCGTTATTCTCAATCCTGGCTAGAACTCTGACGATGTCAGCAGATGCTGACAAAAGCTAAGTTTTTAAATAAATTCTTTAGTCTCAGTGATCTGTGTTTTAGTTTTTGAATATGAGTATGCCCGAGACTCGTATCTTCAAAACTATTTTAAGGGGAATTTTGGTTATTAGATTTAAAATACTTGCAAATTAGTTGAAAATAAGGATTTTATCTGTTTAATATTTAAAAATTAGACCTAAAAGGGAAAAGAAAATGAATTATCATGAATATGTTTGATTTATTGATTAACCCAGGTAATATACATAATGGTTTTGATTTATTAAAGGGATATTGTATTAATAAGAACATAAGAACATAAGAAGAGCCATGCTGAATCAGGCCAAAGCCCATCGAGTCCAGCATTCTGTGTCACACAGTGGCCCACCAATTGTACATGGGGATCTTGAGCAGAAAGAGAAGGGAAAACCCTCCCTTTCCCTTGACCCCCAACAAATGGTACTCAAGGGAATCCTGCCTGCCTCAACCAACATATAGGCGGCACATGGACATCCATTTTAATAACCACCAATACACTTGGCATCCATGAATCTATCTAGCCCTGCCTTGAAGCTGTCAATAGATGATTTAATATGGTGGGAAATAGACAACTTTTAGGAAATAGAACAAGATTGTATTCAAATAGATAAAATGTGTATTTTGGATATTATACTTTGTTATGAATTGAGACAAGGGAAATCTTGGTTACCCAAAGCCTGAAAATTATAAATGTCAAAGGTAAAATTGGAATATTGATGAGAAACTAAAAATTGGGCAAACATTAATAACAAGATAAGGATTGTTTATGAAGATCGAATGTAATTAAGATATGTATAAGCTAAACATTTATTGATAAATGTAATAATGATGTTTTTATTGAGTTGATATAACTAGAATTGTAGTAGCTTGAATACGAGACAGTAAATGTTAAGGGAAAAAGAGAAGAAATATCTGATGTTGTAACCTGAGATTTGCACTAAAGATTTTGTTATCGAACTATTGATTAACCCAGTCACCACGTTGCTTTTTAAATACTTAAATGTAAAACTGGAAAATAAAATGTTATAAAAAAAATTGCTTCTGATAGATCCAATCTTCTAATCCCTTGAATCTGATTTTAGTCTTTTTCTTTCACCACACGGCTTTTCTCATCCATCTATTCCACTTAGTTAAAAAGTCTTGCCATTTTCCTGTGAATGTTGTTAAGGATGGGAGAGACAAATCAGGTAAGTTGTTGATTTCTTTTATCTTTTTTTGTCTCTCAAGCTGTAGATTTGTTGGTGTCTCTGTAATCCATTTTATCAGGCTTTTCTTCTTATCTTAGACTTTGTTTTGTGATTCTGGGGTGTGGACTAGCTCTTCCAGTTCCGATGCTTCAGTCACGTCTGGTGTGTTTTCCTCCATCTGCATTAAATCACGATCCCTTTCATTGGTAGATTCTTTCATTTTCTGAAAATTCTTATGTTGTGAGGTTAACGTAAATATATGTCCATTTATGTCATCAAAGTTTTTAATTTCATTGTGGTTTAGAGCCATTGTTGTTTGGATTAGTTGCAACATAGCGAGCATTTCCTCCTGGAAAGTATTTGGTTTTTCTTGACAAGTTCTTTTTGCAAGCTCTTGAGATTCCATGATAGCTAGAATTCAAAAAATTTTCTTTCTCTGAAAACAGCTTTAAAGTCACAGTCAATAGGTATTTATCATCCAGGAAGGTCAGTTATGTTTTTTCAATTATAATCTTTGCTTATTGTGGCTGGCCCAGAATGTTTTGTTTAGCTCTTTTTAAAGATCAAAGAAGTAAGTTATCTCATTCTGGGTGTCCTGCCAATACTTATAAGAAAACAGCTAAAGCAGTGGTTCTCAACCTGTGGGTCGTGACCCCATTTGGGGTCAAATGACCATTTCACGGGGGTCGCCAAACAATGCAGTCCGCCATTTTTCCCCTTTTCCTTAGCTGTGCTACTCCCTCTTATTCTATTGGCTTTTGAAAGCCAATAGAATAGACTCTCTTGAATAGAGTCTAATTTAGAGTCTAAAGTGTGTATTTTAAGAAAGAAAAATATTAGTAGTAATTTACTTAGTGCTGTTTGACCATAAAATGTGGTGTTGTTCTACATATGCCTGGCTGAACAGTGTTTGGAGTTGCCTCTAAACGGGTGAGGGATGCACTGTTCATATTTTCTTTTTTTTTTCTTTTTTTTTAAATAAATTTTTATTGGTTTTTTAATTTTTACAGAAAAGAAAAAATGCTCAAGTCAAATCATAATGTTAATATAAACAATCATTCATAGGGTCATTACTGGAAGATATATACTAAATTGAGCCGTTTGGGTGATTTTACATAACCTCTCAATGAATTGAAGTGATTTAAGGTTTGACTTAGATTGACGGATTAGATATGTAAATGAAAATTGCTATTCTTAACAAGATGATTTGTTTGTTTAATGTTTAATGGATTGAAATGATTTAAGGTTTGATATTAGATGGATTGATTGATGGATTAGTTATTTATTTGAATTGATAAGGTTGAATAAATGTAGGTAGAGATTGTATTTAGCATATAGTTTAAAATTCTTGTTAGGATTATATAATAATTTTGTCTGATGTATTGGGTTTTCTTTTGTGTTACCCTGTATTCACTCTGGGAAGTCGGGGGGGGGGGGGTAGGGGGGGTTTATAATTTTATATATTATGTTTTTCTCAACTGTAATTGGGGTTGGTGTAAGAATATATAATTATAGTTATTAAGGGTTTGCTCGGGTGGCCTCTGGGCACCACATCTGATGGAAAAAGGAAGGAGGAGTGAAGGCATATGTAAGTAGAAAGAAAGTTGGTAAGAGGGGGGATGAGTAGGGATAGGTGGGTGGAGTAAGTAGAGAAGGAAGGAGGAAAGTAAGTAGATAGTTGGTAAGTGAGGGGGGAAGGTTAGGGTTAAGGGGATGTGGTGGGGGGGGGGTACCGAGCAGCTATGTTATTTGTTTGGTAAATGTGGTTGATTAGTTTCAGTTGAGTTATTATTGAATTATGTATTTATGTTTTGTTTATGGAGGATTGTTTATATTAACACTATGATTTGACTTGAGCTTTTTTCCTTTTCTGTAAAAATTGATTGAATTATGTATTTATGTTTTGTTTATGACTGTTCATATTTTCCTTGGAAGAAAGTTCTATAATTGGGGTGCTGTCTCTGAGAAGGCTCTGCTCATGGCCACTGTTCTATAAACCAAACCAGGGGGACCATCTGGTCTAAATGGATGGTAAACATAGATGATTAGGGGGTTGGAGGCTAAAACATATGACAAATGTTTGTAGGAACTGGGTGTGTCTAGCTTAGTGAAAAGGACTAGGGGTGGTGACATGAAAGCAATGTTCTAATATTTGATGGCTGCCACAGAGAAGAATGGATCAACCTATTTTCCAAAGCATCAGAAGGCAATAATAGATGGAAACTAATCAAGAAGAAAATCAGCCTAGAACAGCGGTTCTCAACCTGTGGGTCGCGACCCCATTTGGGGCCGAACGACCATTTCACAGGGGTCGCCAAACAACGCCGTCTGCCATTTTTCCCCTTTTCCTTAGCTGTGCTACTCCCTCTTATTCTATTGGCTTTTGAAAGCCAATAGAATAGACTCTCTTGAATAGAGTCTAATTCTATTGGCTTTTAAAAGCCAATAGGAATTGTCCAGGCTGTCTCTGCCCTGCTGAGCCCGCCAAATGTCCCAGTCTGCAAACGGTGCTGCAAGTTGTCTGCAGTGAAGGCGAGCTGTCTGGAAGTTTCCACCCCTCCCTGCTGAGCAACTACTAAAAATGTAAGTAAAAGAGGGCCGGGGTGGGAGGTGGGAGGCCGGCGGGCGCAGGGAGGGTTGCTGGCGCGCGTGGGGCCTGGCGGTTGCCTTACCTCCCTTGGGCTGGGCCAGCTGGTGGCCCAGCCGGTGGTTGCCCTGTGCCATCGCTGCCCCTTGCCAGCTACGCCTCGGCCGGCGCAGGGGGCGGCACCACGCATGCGCGGCGCTCCCGGGCAGGGAAAGCCTCGGCTTATGACCAGCTGGGAAGTCCTCGACTTACGACCGGTTGGAAAGTCCTCGACTTACGATTGGTTGGGGGTCACGGCATTAAAAAGGTTGAGAACCACTGAGCTAAAGTGATATATTCTCTTCTACCACTAGATGTCGGCAACAGTATGTTTTTTGTCCCCCTTAATAGTTTAATTCACCGTTTTCTTCTGTGGGAGGGTGGGGCAAAGCTTCCCCTCCTTTTCACTTTCGGAGGCTTTTTTGCTTCTTGCGGTATCTTTTCCAAAAGTTCAGGATATAGAGTAGGAGAGAGAAGATCAAATTTCTCACCCAGTTTCAGCACACTGTTCACCGATGTTCTGGTGAGTACTTGTGGAATTCGGCTGCAAGTAGCTTGGGCTGGTTACCGAGATGGGGCCAGCCTTTCTCCTGTCGGGTTAGAGGGAATTTCCCAATTGAACGGGATGACCGCCGTCGTTCCTGAATCTCTGAGGCGCCCCTCTTTCTTCGCCACCTGTTCAGTGTGGCTTTAGACTCATTTAGGGTCCCCTGGCAGGGCGAAAAAAGCCACGGGAAGTGGAGCTTTTGCAATCCCATGACCATGCGCCACCGGGCAAAACTGGAAGTCCCCAAATGTACTACAGTACAAAGCATTCCTGAAGACACATTCTTCTAGGTCACTTCCAGATAATCTTCCTATTAATAGAGAATACACAGAATTAAGAAGAACATTAACAACAACAATAATAATAATAAGTTGGAAGGGACCTTGGAGGTCATCTAGTCTAACCCCCTGCTCAGGCAGAAAACCCTATATCATTTCAGACAAATGGCTGTCCAGTCTCTTCTTAAAAACTTCCAGTGTTGGAGCATTCACAGCTTCTGGAGGCAGGTTGTTCCACTGATTAATTGTTCTAACTGTCAGGAAATTTCTCCTTAGTTCTAGGCTGCTTCTCTCTTTGATTAGTTTCCATCCATTGCTTCTTGTCCTGCCTCCAGGTGCTTTGGAGAATAGCTTGACTCCCTCTTCTTTGTGGCAACCCCTGAGATATTGGAAAACTGCTATCATGTCCCCCCTCGTCCTTCTCTTCATTAAACTAGACATACCCAATTCCAGCAACCGTTCTTTATATGTTTTAGCCTCCAGTCCCCTAATCATCTTTGTTGCTCTTCTCTGTACTCTTTCTAGAGTCTCAACATCTTTTTTACATCGTGGTGACCAAAACTGGATGCAGTATTCAAAGTGTGGCCTTACCAAGGCATTATAAAGTGGTATTAACACGTCACGTGATCTTGATTCTATCCCTCTGTTAATGCAGCCTAGCACTGTGTTGTCTTTTTTGGCAGCTGCACCACACTGCTGGCTCATATTTAAGTGATTGTCCACTAGGACTCCAAGATCCCTCTCATAGTTACTACTGTTGAGCAAGGTACCACCTATACTATATCTGTGCATTTGGTTTTTCTTGCCTAAATGTAGAACCTTACTTTTTTCACCATTGAATTTCATTTTGTTAGATAGTGCTCAATGTTCAAGTCTGACAAGATCCTTCTGTATCTTAAGCCTGTCTTCTGGAGTGTTGGCTATTCCTGCCAGCTTGGTGCCGTCTGCAAATTTGATGAGTTCCCCATCTATTCCCCCATCCAAATCATTGATGAAGATGTTGAAGAGCACTGGACCCAGAACAGAGCCCTGGGGCACCCCACTACACAGTTCCCTCCATGTAGATGCAGTTCCATTGAGGACCACACACTGAGTACGGCCGGTCAGCCAGCTATAAATCCATCTCGTGGCGATGCTGTCTAACCCACATTTTTCTATATTATCAAGTAGTAGGTTGTGGTCTATTTTATCAAATGCCTTACAGAAGTCCAAGTAAATTATATCCACAGCATTCCTCTGGACCACTAATTTTGCCACCTGGTCAAACAATGCAATAAGATTTGTCTGGCATGATCTGTTTTTGACAACCCCATGTTGGCTTTTGGTAATGACTTTGTTTGCCTCTAGGTGTTTGCTCATTTGTTGCTTGATTATCTTTTCCAGAATCTTCCCAGGTATTGAGGTCAGGCTGATAGGTCTGTAGTTTCCTGGATCTGTTTTTTTTCCTTTTTTGAAAATGGGAACTACATCCCCTCTTTTCCAGTCCTCGGGTAGCTCCCCAGTGCTCCAGGATCTTTGAAAGATATAGTTCAGTGGTTCTGAGATCACATCTGCCACTTCCTTCAGAACCTTGGGGTGTAATCCATCTGGTCCTGGTGATTTGACAAACCTGGTGATTTGTTCCACCATTGTGTTTGCTCATTCAGCAGCTCCATTCATACTTAGATGGAAAGCTGAGCTGAGCCCTTGGGTGCATCAAATCAGTGTTACAAACTCCCTCCAGAACCTGGCCGTGAATTGGACCCCCCTGTCTGATATGATCCTTCTCAGTACCTCATGGAGTCGGTAGATGTGTTTCAAGAATAGTTTCTCCAACTTGTGGGCGGAAGGAAGACCGGGGTAGGCTATAAAATGAGTGTCATGGTTCCGATAAATGAAACCCATCAAAAGAACATCCAGGCAAAATTCTTCCTTAAAGAACATTTTATTCAGGAAACAAAGTATCGGCACTACATAGTTGAACCCAAAAACTAAATTCTCTTCCCCCGGATACAAAGTAACAAAGTACAATTCCCACCCCCAATAAACTGTCATAAATCACATTCCCCAATTAGTTAAAAGCGTGGACTTTCTCCCCAGCTCCTCAGCCCGCCAAAACGTTATCAGCTGGTCCTTGGGTTCCCACAGTAGTGTTATTGTTATGGCTAGCTGAGCTTTCATTCCAACCCCCCCCCGCTGCACCTGATTTCTAAAAGCAAGAAAAAGCATAGTGAAGGAGAAGAGAAAATGGCTGCATTTTCATCAGTTGTCAAAGTGGGAACATCCAATGTTAGCAGCGTTGACATCCGGCCCCCCTTACAAAAAGGACAAATCCTGCAATTCAAACAAAATTATAGGTTACAGGTTGCCCCTCAGTTTATTAGGGTATTTCTGATAGAATTTACTAATGAGCCTGTCGGCTTTTACATCACTAGATTTCACCCATGTGGCTTCAGACAATGGATATCCCTTCCATTGCACTAAGTACTGTAACTTTCCCTTAAAAACCCTAGAATCAAGACTACGCTAAACTTCAAAATGAGTCTGTCCAGCTACCACAAGAGGACAAGGTGCCTTCTTAGGGGGAGGTCATAATGTAGAACCCCGAAAAGGTTTCAGTAGGCTACAATGGAACACAGGGTGGATTCTTCCTAAGAGTCTGAGAAGCTTTAACTCCACCGTGACTGGGTTAATGATTCTTATGATGGGGAAGGGACCTAGGTACTTTGGTCCCAACTTCTTACTAGGCAATTTAAGTCGTAAATACTTTGTGGACAGGTAAACCTTTTCCCCAACCTGGAATGATCTTTGGAGGGCCCTCTTTTTATCTGCTTGCTTTTTGTACATCTCAGAAGCCTTTCTCAGCGTGATTTTTGTTGTTTTCCAAACATCCTCCCACCCCCTCACCCATTGGTCAAGCATTTGGGAAGCTGAAGGTCCCTGAGGATATTTGGGTATTGGGTTGAACTCTTTTCCCATGGCAACTTTAAAAGACGTAAAACCAGTGCTGCTGTGAACAGAATTATTGTAAGCTACTTCTGCAAAAGGGAGAAGGTCAGTCCAGTTCATTTGCTGATAATCCACACAGCATCTGAGATACTGCTCCACCATTGAGCTCGCTTTTTCAGCCGCCCCATTCATAGATGGGTGAAAAGCCAACGACAGTCCTTGTGACCAGCCAATTAACTTGAGGAAACCCCTCCAGAACTTGGCTGTAAACTGTACCCCTCGGTCTGAGACTATCCGCTTTGGTGTGCCGTGCAGCCTGTGAATATGCTTCAGAAACATCCTGGTTAGTCTTTGGGCTGACAGGAGTCCTTTGCAGGTGATGAAAGGAGCCTGCTTTGAAAATAAATCTATCACAGTCCAAATCACCGTATTCCCCCTACTTTCAGGCAACTCCACTATAAAATCCATAGCAATTTCTTCCCATGGCTGGGAAGGGTCCGCAACCGGTTGTAATAGTCCAGGGGTTTTTCCCAGAATTCTCTTCATGGTGACACATACAGCACAGCTCTTGACGTAGTTCTCTACGTCCCACTTCAAACCCGGCCACCAAAATTGTTGATGAACCAGATGCAGTGTTTTTAAATATCCAAAGTGTCCAGCTTGTTTCACATTGTGATCGTGCTGGAGAGCACTAAGGTGGAGGGTTTCTGGCAAATACAACTTCCCCCCTTTGTAAGCCAAACCATCCCTGCACGTCAAGGAGGTTTCATTTTCCTTGAACCATTGATCATTGAAGAGTTCCTGGAACTTCCGGTGGCTCCGCCGGCGTCGCTAGAGTCTCCTCTGTGAGGCTCCGTTCCCTGGGTATGTAAAGCCGCAAAAATAGCGAACATCAGCTGTTTTTTGCGGTGAAAAATCCCCTCTTCGGGCGAAGAAGAGGTGCAGAGCATCGGGAGTAGGGTTGAGCTCCTCTAATATCCCTGAAAAAAGCTTTCAGGGATTAAGAGTGTGAGCTCCCCATAACTCCTGAAGACGCTCCTGCTCAGAGACACTTCTGTCATCAGACAGAAAAAGACGCCGCGACCGCCTCTGCTTTTTAAAAATAGAACACAAGAGAGGCTGTTTGCAGACTGAGTGAATACAGGAGTTTTTATTGGATTGCAAGTATTTCTTATTGTTTTTCTGGCTATGTATTTTTAACTGTTACATTTAACATAATGCATTCAAGATGGCGTATGGCTTTCACTACTTTCACTGCTAAAGGAAAGTGCTTGAAAGTGAAAGTGAATTCTCCATATTTTTTTCTTTGTTCTCGTAAGCGAAGCTAGAGACACGGTTGTAGAAATTGGATTAAAGCCAGAGCGATTGTTTTAAAATTTAAAATGGAGTGGAATTTACGTTTTAATGTCAAACCTATTTTGGACCGCATTGATGAATTTAAAGAAGAAAGGATTGCAATCTTGAGGGAGACTAGTGCAGAAATATTGAAATTAATTAGATCCTTTTTTCCAAATGAAACTGATTTGCAACCGACTATTGAATATTCTACACAACAATCCAAACAAGAAGAAGACAGTATTGAGAATAAAGAGAATAATGGGAAATGGATCTTGCTTGATAAACAGTTCATTTACGGAGTGGAGGAAGAGGATTTGTTTCAAGACAGGAGGGGGTGGCTATTCCTCTCAGACAAGCAGCAAGAAGAAGATTTAATTGAGAAAAAAGAGAAATTGATCCAGTTTAAGAAGCAATCTATCTATGCTGCTGAGGACCAGGAAAAGCAAAGACAGAGATTTGAAATGTTACTTCAACGAAAGTTTATGGTTAAGAGACAAATGATATTGCAAGTAAAAAAGAGAGACTTATTATTTGGAAGGGAGGCCTCGTTATGGAGATTTACCTGGCAGAAGAAAAAACCAAGAGTATGATTGAAGAAGTGAAATTTAAAATTGTATGCAAGGAATTATGGGTAATTCAAAATTATGGATTGACTTAAGGACTATGAGTAAGACGTAAAAGAAGATGATTAATGGAAGATATAATTAAATTGAAGAAGAATGTACCTGCTTTGAAATGATTTAGGTTTGACATTAGATTGATTGATTGATGGATAGATAAGCATTATGTGATTTGATAAGGTTGAAGGAATCTAAGTTAGAAATGGATTAAATAGATTGTATTTGTTATTTAGGTTTATTTGACATATGAGAAAGCCCAGAAGTCGATTGAAGAAGTGAAATTTAAAATTAAGTGTAAGGAATTAAGGCTAATCTAAGATTATGGGCTGAATTAAGGATTAAGTTTATGAGTAAGATGTAAGAGAGGTTGTTTAATGGAAGATACACTAAATTGATTAAGAATATAATTTTTTTTAATTGAGGGGCTTATTGATACTATTTGTTTAAAAGAAACTGATTATTGGAAGATATATAATAAACTTGATTGTTTGGGTGACTTTACATAACCTCTCAATGAATTGAAGTGATGGATTGATTGTTAGATTGATGGTTTAGATATGTAAATGAAAATTAATATTCTTAACAAGACGATGTGTCGGTCTGGCTTAGTGTAGTTTAAAATTCTTGTTAGGATTATATAATAACTTTGTTTGAAGTAGTGGGTTTTCTTTTGTTTTACCCTGTACTCACTCTGGGAAGTCAGGTGGGGGGGGGTAGGGAGGGTTTATAGTTTTATATACTATGCTTTCTCAACTGTAATTGGGGTTGATGCAAGAATATGTAATTATTGTTATTAAGGGGTTGCTCGGGGGGGCCTCTGGGCACCACATCCGATGGAAAGAGGAAGGAGGAGTGAAGGCTGATGTAAGTAGAAAGTTGATAAGAAGGGGGAAGAGTAGGGATAGTTGGGTGGAGTAGAAGGAGGGAGAAAGAGAAGGAGGGAGGAGAGTAGGTAGATAGTTGGTAAGTGAGGGGGGAAGGTTAGGGTTAGGGGGATGTGGTGGTGGGGGTACCGCGCAGTAATGTTAATTGTTTGGTAAATGTGGTCTATGATTATTTTCAGTTGAGTTATTATTATTAAATGTATTGAAATATGTACTAATGTTTTGTTAATGGATGATTTTGAAATATGTATTTATGTTGTGATTATGTTTATTGTTTATTTTAACACTATGATTTGATTTGAGCATTTTTCTTTTTCTGTTAAAAATTAAAAAACCAATTATATATATATATATATATATATATATATATATATATATATATATATATATATATATATATATATATATATATGTCAAGTGTTTATTTTTTAGATTGCACCCTGTAAACCCAAATATGGGAGGAAGGAATCATTCTTTCCTTTTGCTTGTTTCAGCTCAACCCAGAGCCATCCTGCAAGCACAAATATATATATATATGTTGTTTTAAAATTGTTAACAAAGGTTCGAATCCCAGAAAGGGTAAGTTCTGACTGAAGAGAGTTAAATAACTCGAAATAGCTATCTCAGAAATCCCTTATTTCTTTGTTAACAATTTTAAAAACACACACACACACACACACACACACACACACACACACACACACACACACACACACACATATATATATATATATATATATATATATATATATATATATATATATATATATATATATATATATATATATATATATATATATATATATATATATATGTTGTATCTGGCCCTTCTCAGCTTAGTAAAGTCCACAGGAATATTTCTTTAAGAGTTTTATTTAACACAATTCAAGAGATTCACTTCAAAGCAAGCTGCTGGCATTTTGTTTGCGGAACGGCCAAATCTGATTTATTTACATTCAGCTTAAACATGCTCTCCCCCTTCCAATAACTCACTCTTTATCTCTCAGGTTGTTCAAGACCTCATTAATCTTCCGTACATTCCAAAAACACCAGAAAACTGAGTTCAAACGAACTCCTCAAGGTATCAGGCTACTCCTTGATATTAACGTTGCTCGTGACAAAGAATTAGTCCCTCCTTCACCTTCTAATATAGTTTCCGATACGTCACTTCCCCCATGGCTTCCTTTTTCCACGTAACTGAAACCTCCGCCTATCAAACCTTCGGAATCTCGGATCAAGCCATCTATTTTCCTGTTCCAAGTCTGACTCTCCGCTTTGAGAGTCTGACTCAGACTGCATGCAAATCTCCTCCCTGCCTGTCTCTGCTGCCGGGAGGGGAAAGCACCCAGAGGGGCCTGGTTGCTCCTCCTCATCCTCTGACATTTCCCAAGCTGGTCTAGAGACACCCACAACACTATCCCCCCCCCGCAGGCCCCGTCCCTTGGGGCCGTCGCAGGGGATGTGGTTTGTAGGGAAACGCAGCATGAAAATCCCAAATTAACCCAGGAGCCTCAATAGCATGAGCATCTACCCAACAGCAAGCGGCTGGCCCACCCCCGGTCCAATCAACCAAATATTGGAAGCGGTCGTTGAGCCATCGGGAATCTCGGATGCCGGACACCTCCAACCGGGAAACAGGAACTTGAGCACGGCGAGCTGTCGGGCCCGGATCAGGAGGTCGAAGCGGAGAATCAGGGTAGACAGGAACAAGCAAGGAGCGATGAAACACGGGATGTACACGAAGAGACCTAGGCAAAGTCAAACGATAGGTCACCGGATTGATGACCGTCTCCACAGGAAAAGGACCCAGGAAACGTTGGTCAAGCTTGCGGTGAATTCTCCCTGGAAACAAGTACTTGGTGGAGAGCCAAACCCGATCTCCAACAGCTAACGGCGGCATGTCGCGACGAGAGCGGTCTGCAACCCTCTTGTAGTCTTCCTTGGCCTTAGTCAAGTGCTGCTTAACCAGCTCTTGGACTGACTGGAGCTCGGATAAATAGTCCTCTGCAACTGGAACCGGAGAATCAAGGAGCGTGAGTGGGAAAAATCTGGGATGATAGCCGTAGTTGGCAAAAAACGGAGTGGTCTGAGTGGAAGTGTGCTGAGAGTTGTTGAAAGCGAATTCGGCCACGGAGAGATATTTGGACTAATCGTTCTGTTGGTCGTTGATGAAACAACGCAAATACTGCTCCAGGATGCCAATCACTTTCTCTGTACCCCCATCAGTCTCTGGGTGATGCGTGGAGGCTAGATTAACTTGGACTTGAAGCGCAGACATGAGTTCTCTCCAGAACACTGAGGTGAACTGGGTCCCTCGGTCGGACACTATTTTGTCAGGTAAACCGTGTAGCCGAAAGATATGTTGAATGAACAGCTGAGCAGTGACCTTGGCTGTCGGTATTCTTCGGCAAGGAATGAAATGTGCCATCTTGGTCAACATGTTTACCACTACAAAGACAACGGTGTAGCCGGCAGAAACAGGTAGACAAGTCAAGAAGTCCATGGAAATAGCCCCCCAGGGTCTCTCCGGCGTGGGCAACGGCTGTAACAATCCCGGAGGGGCTCCTGTGGCATGTTTTGCCTGACGGCACCGTACACAGGAATTCACATAAGAATAAACATCATGGCGACGTCTGGGCCACCAAAAAGTCCGAGACACTAAGTGGAGAGTCTTAAAGAGACCAAAATGACCCGCCGCAGGGTTATCATGGCATTGAGTCAGAATGAGACCACGGAGTGGGCCTGCTGGAACATATAACAGGTCGCGGAAGCGTAATAGACCCTCGGACAAGGTCCAAGGTGAGCCGGGACCCACCTCTTGCTTCCTCTGTGTCACAAAGTCATCTAGTTGTTGCGCTTCCCGAATCTGTCGTCGTAGATCTACCGGATCGTGCACGGCTGCGATCGATTCGACAGGCAGAATGGTTCGAAGCGGCAAGGGGTCCTTGATCTGTAGATACTCTGGTTTACGGGACAAGGCATCTGCTCTTTTGTTGTACCCTTTCGGAATGTAGGTGACTTTGAAGTTGAATCGAGCGAAGAACAAAGACCAACGGATCTGACGTTGATTCAATTTCCTGGCAGATTGCAGAAATTCCAAGTTGGTAGCGGGCTCCTTCCAGGTGGTGTCTCCAGGTCTCAAAAGCAGTTTTGATAGCCAATAGCTCCTTCTCCCAAATGGTATAATGGCGTTCGGAGGGACTCAGTTTCCTGGAGTAATAAGCACACGGGAACAGGGGGCCGCCATCTTGGCGTGTTTGAAGAAGCACGGCCCCTACAGCAACATCTGAGGCGTTGGCCTCCACTACAAAGGGACGACAAGGATCTGGATACTTGAGAATGGGTTCCTGAACAAAAGCCTTTTTGAGGGTCTGAAATGCCTGTTGCTCGGCATCACCCCACTGGAACTTAATGCCTTTCCGTAACAGTCGAGTAAGGGGCGCAGTCAAGGTAGAAAATCTCGGAATGAATGTCCGGTAATAGTTCGCAAATCCCAAAAGTCTTTGGACATCTTTTGCTTTACACGGTGGTTGCCAGGTTTGCAAGGCCTCAACCTTGCCAGGATCCATGGCGATGCCTTGTGGAGAAATCACATGTCCCAGAAACTCAATGGTGGTTTGATAGAATTGACATTTCTCTAACTTGGCATAAAGGTGATGCTCTCTCAAGCGTTGCAGAACTTGCCGGAGATGCTGGAGATGAGTTGCTCGTGACGGGGAGTAGATCAGGATGTCATCGAGGTAAACCACCACGAATTGATCTAATAAATCCCGGAAGATGTCATTCATGAAATGTTGAAAGACGGCCGGAGCATTGGTGAGTCCAAAGGGCATGACTGTATACTCAAAATGACCATACCTGGTCCCAAACGCGGTCTTCCACTCGTCCCCCTCTCGGATGCGAACCAGGTTGTAAGCACCCCGTAGATCTATCTTGGTGAAGATGGCTGCTGATCGGAGATGGTCCATGAGATCAGGAATCAAAGGCAGAGGGTACCGGTTACGCACCGTGATGGCATTGAGCTTGCGATAGTCACAGCATAGGCGTAAATCTCCGGTTTTCTTCTTCACGAATAACACAGGAGCTGACAGAGGCGAGGAAGAGGGACAAATGAAACCCCTGGCCAAGTTTTTATCCACAAAGTCTTTTAATGCGGCCAACTCGGGTTCTGACATGGAGTAAAGGCATCCCCCTGGAAGCTTGGCATTTGGCAGCAAATCAATGGCACAGTCATATGGTCTATGCGGCGGCAATTGGTCTGACTCTTTCTCACTGAATATATCTGCAAAGTCCGCTAGGTCGGCCGGCAAGGTGATGTCAGGGTGGGATGGTAGCTGGGCTGCGCAAAATTGGCGTACGTGGTCTACGCATTGCAAACTGGGAAATGAAACAAGGTTCTGGGACCACACCACACAAGGATCATGGGTTCTCAACCAGGCTAGGCCGAGAACTAAGGGGAAATGAAGTCCCTTGGTAACATATAATTGGATGGCTTCTTCATGTTGTCCTATGACCAGGCGTATGGGCTGGGTCATAAACTTGATCGGTCCAGACAACAACTCACGACCATCGATTGTCTCAACCAACATAGGCGGCTTAACGGAGCACAAAGGTATGGCATGCTGACGAGTGAAAGCTTCATCCATGAAATTAGTGGTGGCTCCAGAATCCAACAAGGCATGTGCCGGAATGCCCTGTGCATGGTTTCCCAGAAATATATTGGTTGCTAGGATCAAATGTCTCGGAGGACCGGGGTCTTCGTCTGCGGAACTGGAACTGGGTTTGGCGCCTGCCCGACCCAACGTTTCTATTAGGCCGGGCTCTGGCCGTTTCCCGGCAAGGTGGCTTGAAACTGCTGAGTGGGAGGCCGAGCTGGAACAGGAGTAGGACCTGCCGTACCACGTCATTTCTGGGGGCAGGCCATGACGAAGTGACCCATCTCTCCACAGTACAGGCACAATCCCTCAGCTCTCCGTCTTGCCTTCTCAGCCTCGGTCAAACGAGATCTGGCTGCACCCAGATCCATGGGCTCATCTCTGGCCATGGGTACAGGATGCCTCTCAGTGTAAGCCGGCAGTGGTTGGAAAATACGTCTGGGTGCCGGGATGGGTGGAGTGATAGGTAGGGTCTGGAATCCTCTGCGTGGTGCAGGAACTGGCTTGGCACTTCCGGTGACTGGAATCATCTGTTTGACCAGGCGGGCATCCGTGGCTTGCGTTTGCGCCTCAATAGTCAAACAATGTTGATATAAGGCATCCAGGGTCGCGGGCATTACAGTATGTCTAAATTCATTCAAGATCTGGGAAGACAGGCCATCTTGAAAGATTTCCATGAGAGCCTCTTCATTCCAATTAATTTCTTGAGCTAGGCGGCGAAAATCTGATATATATTCTGCTACGCAGCGCGATCCTTGACGTAGCTCTCGTATCCGCCTGGTGGCATTTTGTCTACAAAGAGGGTCAGCAAATTCTCTTTCCATCAGCTGGCAGAATCCTGCATAATTGCGCAGGACAGGATCTTGTCCGTCTATCAGAGGAGATGACCAATCAGCAGCTGGACCAGAGAGCAAACTTAAAATAAAAGCCACTTTAGTCTCATCAAGCTGGAAATCTGCTGGAGTTGAAGCAATGAATGTTCTGCATTGGTTTAAAAAAGCTGGAAATTTACTACGCTCTCCAGTAAACTTATCAGGCAATGCTAAATAACACCTGCTTCTTCTGGGAGGGGGGGCTGGAGCTGGGGCTGGGGCTACTGCAGCTTGCTGAATCTGCTGCTGCAAATTGCCAATTTGTAGCTGGAGACCTTGAACTAGTTGATACAGAGCAGGATTATCAGCTAGAAGCTGCTCCATGACGTCACTGGACTTGCGCAGTACTGAAAGCTCGGACTAATTTTCTTTTACGGTCACGAGCAATCTGTTGTATCTGGCCCTTCTCAGCTTAGTAAAGTCCACAGGAATATTTCTTTAAGAGTTTTATTTAACACAGTTCAAGAGATTCACTTCAAAGCAAGCTGCTGGCATTTTGTTTGCGGAACGGCCAAATCTGATTTATTTACATTCAGCTTAAACATGCTCTCCCCTCTTCCAATAACTCACTCTTTATCTCTCAGGTTGTTCAAGACCTCATTAATCTTCCGTACATTCCAAAAACACCAGAAAACTGAGTTCAAACGAACTCCTCAAGGTATCAGGCTACTCCTTGATATTAACGTTGCTCGTGACAAAGAATTAGTTCCTCCTTCACCTTCTAATATAGTTTCCGATACGTCACTTCCCCCATGGCTTCCTTTTTCCACGTAACTGAAACCTCCGCCTATCAAACCTTCGGAATCTCGGATCAAGCCATCTATTTTCCTGTTCCAAGTCTGACTCTCCGCTTTGAGAGTCTGACCCAGACTGCATGCAAATCTCCTCCCTGTCTGTCTCTGCTGCCGGGAGGGGAAAGCACCCAGAGGGGCCTGGTTGCTCCTCCTCATCCTCTGACATTTCCCAAGCTGGTCTAGAGACACCCACAACAATATATAAAAAAAAGATCATTGAAGAGTTCCTGTTTTAGTTTCCTCACCCCAGGGTCATCGGGGTTTGGGACTTTCGAAGAGGGGGCTCTTCATGGCGTTAGTTGAGAAGCAGCTTGCAGTGTAGATATGATTGCTTCATTAACCTATTCACGCTGGCTCTTGTATTGAGGTAATTTGGATAAAGCGTCAGCTAAAAAGTTTTTCCCTCCTGGTATGTACTTCAGGGTGAAGTTAAATCGGTTAAAGTATTGTGCCCACTGTACTTGCTTCGGGGACAGCTTGAGGATAGTTTTCAGTGCCTCTAGGTTTTGGTGATCAGTCCATACCTCGAAAGGCACCTTGCTCCCTTCTAGGTAGTTTTGCCAGTTTAACAGAGCCCAATGAATTGCGAAGGCTTCCTTCTCTCACACTGCCCACCTTCTCTCGCAGTCGGTGAACTTTGTCGAGGTGTAGGCACAAGGCTGTAGGACTCCCTCATGGTTCTTTTGCAATAGTACAGCTCTGACGGCCACGTCGCTGGCATTGGCTTGAATCACAAAGGGTTTCCCCGGACAATGATGCTTTAGAACTGGCTCGACCGCAAATAGTCTTTTCAAATTCTCAAAAGCAGTTTGACAGTTGACATGTAAGCAGCTGGCCTGGTCACGGCTTTCCCCCATCTTTGCCTGTTTTCAACAAGTCTGTGAGGGTTAAAGCAATTTCGGCAAACGAGGGGATGAATTGTTGGTAAAAGTTGGCAAACCCCAGAAAGCTCTGAAGCTGTTCACAAGTCTTTGGGGGTTGCCATTCGATTACGGCTTTCACTTTAGCAGAGTCCATTTCAATGCCCTCACTGGAAATTCCGTAGCCTAGGTAATCCAGTCAGGTCCGATGGAACTCACACTTTGATAGTTTAACATACAATTTGGCATTCAACAATTTCTTTGACACTTCTTGCACAAGCTTTACGTGGTCAGCCATATTCGTGCTGTATATCAGGATATCATCAAGATACACCAAAACTCCTTTGTATAAATGATCATATAGTACCTGGTTGATCAGCTGCATGAAGACAGCTGGAGCCCCCTGTAGTCCAAATGGCATGACTTTAAATTGATAGCTCCCCATGGGACAGTTAAAAGCAGTTTTCCTTTCATCTCCTTCTCTTATTCTTACTCGGTAATATGCCTCTCTTAGGTCCAATTTAGTGAAGACGCTCCCCTTCGCCAGGTGGGTTAGTACAGCGGTTCTCAACCTATGGGTCGTGACCCCATTTGGGGTCGAACGACCGTTTCGCGGGGGTCGCCGGACACCGCGGTCCACCATTTTTTTTATTTTTTATTTTATTATTATTATTTTTTTTGTTGCGCGCGTGCCGCGCATGCGCGGATCGGCCTGTCGCGGTCCGCCATTTTGTTTTTTATTATTATTTTTCATTGCGCGCACACCGCGCATGCGCGGATTGGTCCGTCGTGGTCCGCCATTTTGTTTTTTTATTATTATTTTTTAATTTTTTTTCATTGCACGCGCGCCGCGCATGCGCGGTTCAGGCCGTTGTGCGCACACCGCACATGCGCGGATCGGTCCGTCACGGTCCGCCATTTTGTTTTTTTTTAGTTTTTTTATTTTATTTTATTTTTTCGGGCTGATCCGCACATGTGCGCGACGAAATTTTTTAAAAAAAAAAAACAAAAAAAACAAAACAGAATGGCGGACCGCGGGTCGGGGTTGCGGCGCGCATGGGCGGCGCAAGTGGGGTCTCAAGCTGAAAAAGGTTGAGAACCACTGGGTTAGTAGGTCCTTCAGGAGGAAGAGGGGGTACTTGTTTTCTACGCTCACGGTGTTTAACCCTTTATAGTCTACGCAGAGACGAAGTGACCCGTCTTTTTTCTCTTAAAATGACATCGTAGCTCCCACCTGAGATTTGACCAGCTCAATAAATCCTCTTGCTAGGTTCTTGTTCACATACTGCTGCAGTTCATCCATTTCGAGGGGGGTCATGGCGTACATCCTCGCCCGTGGGAGTTTAGCTCCCAGTAACAGTTCAATGGTGCAATCATTGGGCCGATGGGGAGGCAGGATGTCACATTCTTTCTCACTAAACACCTCCGCTAGATCCCGGTATTCACTGGGGATGAGTGGTTCGCCTGGTTGAGACAGCGTAGCTATCTTTGCTAACTCGGAAGGCGGCTTAAACTCTCCAGTAATGTCACCTGAATTAAGGGGGGGGCTTGGGCCCTATAGGTAATCTCACAGTCCTCATCTCCTTTTCCCACCAAATAAACGGTTTCCATTTGTCCAACCAGGCTAGCCCTAGAATCACAGCCTCAGTCATCTTTGGAGCCACCATGAAGCGAACGAACTCCCAATGTTCACCTATTTCTTTTTTTTAAAACAAGTTTTATTGATTTTTTCTTTTTACAACCAGGTGCTTGAGAAACAACGTGGTGACAGGGTAATCAATTATCCAAAAGCAAAATCATACATATGTAATTCAAATTAAATCATTAAAACTCCCTCTCTATTCCCTCAAATAATATAATATATTCAAATTAAGGTATTTTTCAATAAAGTTCAATCAATCAAAAGAATCATCAATAACATTTCATCTATATAAATCCAGATCCTGTATTAAGCTTTACTATTTACAATTACCATATTCCAATTTAGTTTAGATAAACATATTGTTAACACTTCAGGTGTCTCTCCTTTCCCTTTTCCCTTAACATAGTTGGTTATCAAAATTGCCGTAGTCCTCAATCAGTTGTATTTGCACGCCCATTTCTGTTAATTTTAAAGTTGTGGATGGTTTAGTTACAGTCATTTTTTGGTCATCAGGAATCTCAATAGGTTGTACATAGAATGAGATAGAATCTTCTTTAATGTTGATTTATTCCTCTTCTGTTATTTTTTGGTGTGTAGAATAGTCAGGTGAGATCTGAAGGTCGGTTTGTAAATTTGAAGTAGAGTTTCTGTTTCTTATTTCTGCGTTACTGTCTTTTATTTGCAGGCATATTTGCTCAGTGGCTTCATAAATTTTTTCCAATATAAGTTTACAGTTGAGTTGTAAATAGGGTTTCTCCATTTCAATAGTAACTAGAAACAATCCTGTTATCTTTTAGTGGAGGCTGTATTTAATAACATTTAGCCAGTGTCCACCCCCACAAATTTAACAGCTGTTCAATTTCTTTATTTTTTCTCTTTTATGATGATCTGAAGGTCAAAGCCAATCTCAGCATCAGAGAGAAAAAAAATACAGTTGCAATTTGAAATTTCTCCACAAAGTGTCCTCAGTAGACTGTAAAATCTCTTCCCAGACACCAAAAATGACGTTGACAAAATCAGAAAAAAATAATATTCCTCACATATAAACTAAATCCAGTAATAAAATTCAATAATAAAATTTTTTTTCAAGACCCCAAAGTAAATAGAAATAAAAAATAGTCAATTGAAGTTAATTTTCATTCCATTTCAAAGCTTCTATTCCCGCACTAACAAACGCCGCTCTCTTAAAGCAGGGAAATAGTTCCAAAAATGCTTTTTACAGAAAGCAAAAAAGAGAAAAAGGCTAAGAGAGGAGAAAAAAAAGTCTCACCTGGATCAACCACGGTGGTTCTTTGCGCTTAGATGTTCTTCTGACTTCTGGTTACAGCAGCAAAGTGATTGGCCATTTTACTGGCTGATCTTTTCTCCGTCAGCCCTAAGGAGCAATCTCGGACCGCGGAAGGAGCTGCCGCACTTCCACAGTCGACGAGGACCTCCTCAATGGTAGTCGCCCATCCAGGACGACTTTTTGACCCGATTAAGGGTCTACCGGCAGAGGGAAAGCAGCCGGCGAAGAGAGAAGTCTCTGCAAGCGACTGCACACGCTGTGATCCAGAACTAGAAGTTCCAATGTTCATCTATTTCTAAGCGTATTGGCTCTGTCAATTGTGTGACCAAAGTTCCTCCCATTAACAAGCCATTGGCTTGCTCAAATCTCACGGGTTTGGAGAGCAACCTTGCTCGTATACCCATTTTAAGGGCAAGTGGCAAGCTAATAACACACCGGGAGCACCCCGAGTCCACTAGCACTTTCAAATCCACTCGTGCACCCATCTTAGGGACTATGAGTTTGGCAGCGAGAGAAAAAGGCAGAACGGGTCGACTCACCATCGGGTCGTTCTCCCATTCATCCTTGCTGTCGTAGGAGGGCAGAGTGGTGGCAGGTCCAGCTTGGGCCTCGGCGCTTTCCTGCGTGGGCAACGTGACTTGGGTGACGGGTTCTTGCATGATCCAGTTTGACTTCTCTTTCTCCAGCTGCTGGGCTGGTTTCTTCCTCATCGGTGGTTCCGGTCTGCTTTGCTGTTGGAGGTATGGGACTGGGCAGCTCACCGCTCAGTGTCCTTGTTGCCCACATCTGAAGCACTTGATTGGTGGAACGGCAGGTGGTTTGGGGGGCTCCACGGCCGTGATGGCTGGAGACTTTCAGGGGTGGGGTCATCTGGTCTGTTCTGGTCTCTTCCCGGCTTCCTGAGGTGGTGGCTTCTTATAACAAGCCAGCTTGACGTCCAATCTTACTGCTGCCTGGTACCACTCCTGCAATAGGTTAGGGACAGCTCGATAGACACAGGCCTGGGAAAGGTGATTGTCTAGCTAGCCCCTCCTTGAAGTGGTGCACTAGGGACTGTTCAGGCCACCTTTCTATTCGACCTGCTACCTTACGAAATTCTCATACATATTCTAAAGCAGGCCTGCCGTCTTGTTTTATCTTATGAATTTGTTTCTCTGCTTTGAGGGCTATGGATGGGTCCTCAAACCTGGCTCTTAATCCAAGGAGGAAGAGATGGAAGTTCCCCAAATCAGGTGTTTGCTCGTTGTACAAATTGTTTAGCCATTCAGATGCTTCCCCTTCCAAATTGGCCACGACCACATCGACCGTAGCAGCTCGATTCGGGTAGAAATTGGCATTGCGATTCATGTGGGAACACACTTGATTGAGGAAGAAGATCAGCTTCTCCAGGTCACCGTCAAAAGTTGCTCTAAGGGGTGGTGCCATCATGGGTTGCTGCCCCCTCCAGTGTGGCTGCATTCCCAGTGGTTGTTGGCCTCCCTGCTGTGGCTGTTGCACCCCCAGTGGCTGCTGACCTCCCAATGGTGGCTGTGGCATCCCCAGTTGCTGCAGCCCCCCCAGCGGTTGCTGCACATTCAGGGGCTGTTGCCACCCCCACTGCTGCTATCCCAACAGCTGCTGACCTCCTGACAGCGGTGGCTGTGGCATCCCCAGTTGCTGCAGGCCTTCCAGTGATCCTGCCGGCGGTTGCTGCAGCATCCCCAGTTGCTGCAGGCCCCCCAGCAGTTGCTGCAGATTCAGGGGCTGTTGCCAGCCTCACTGTTGCTGCGCTCCCACCTGTAGTTGACCTCCCGGTGGTGGCTTCAGCATCCCCAGTTGATGCAGGGCTCCCAGTGGTTGTTGCACATTCAGTGGCTGATACCAGCCCCACTGCTGCGGCGCTGCCACCTGTGGCTGACCTCCCAGCGGCAGTGGCTACGGCATCCCCAATTGTTGCAGGGGCCCCAACAGCTGCAGCGCTCTCACCTGTTGCTGCCCAGCCAACAGATCGCGCAGCTGTTGCATTATATCATGTTGAACGCTCACATCTGAGTCTTCCCCCTGCATAGGCTTCGGGCTTGGGTGGTGCTGATGGTGATGCACAGGGCTGTGTGACCGATAGTAGCGACGGTCAGGGCTTTCACTTTACTTTACTTTACTTTTATTAAATTTCTATACCGCCCCTCTCCCGTAGGACTCAGGGTGGTTTACAACCCAATAAAAAGATAATAACAATAAATATTTAAAAAATAAATTAAATTAATATTTATACAAGGCTGTTACTAAAACCTATTAAAAACCCAATTCTAAAACCCGAACAGCCTTGTTTAAAATTTTTTTTTTAAAAAACCCGAGGAGATCTAGGCCAGGCCGGCTTGATTGAAGAGATAAGTCTTCAGTTCTCTTCTGAAGGTGCGGAGATCATGACACGTCCGGAGTTCTGGGGGGAGCTCATTCCACATCGTCGGTGCCCCCACAGAAAAGGCTCTCCCCCTGGGCGCCACCAGCCGACACTGCTTAGCCGATGGCACCCTGAGGAGGCCCTCTCTGTGGGAGCGAACTGGTCGCTGGGAGGTATTTACTGGCAGAAGGCGGTCTTGTAAATAACTGGGTCCTATGCCATGGAGCGCTTTAAAAGTGGTAACCAGTACCTTGAAGCGCACCCGGAAAGCCACCGACAACCAGTGCACCTCGCGCAGGATGGGGGCCATTCGTACCCGCCAGGGAGCCCCCACTACCACCCGTGCGGCCGCATTCTGCGCCAGTTGAAGCCTCCACGTGCACTTCAAGGGAAGCCCCATGTAGAGAGCTGTGGCAATCTGGACTTCTAAAGGAGCAACGATGTCTCGGGCTGCCATTTTCAAAGTGGCGGCTGGGACTGCCCCTCCTTGCAGGGCTGGAGGTTAATGTTGGTGGCTTTGAGGACGGGGAAGCCACTTGTGCTCCATAGGCAGGGCTGGGGCTTCTTTTATGCATGGATTGGCGTCTGCTCCGCCGATCATCATGATCACTTGCATGGGAAGAGTGAGAGGGTTGCTCCCCACACTTCATCTCTAGCCCCTCGAACCTCTCCACCAACTTCTCCACCAATTGGCTACGGGCTGCAGACAGGCACTTCCACTTTCCGGAGTCCTCAGTAGTTGTCGATTTCCTGATTCTCCAGCGGTCCGGGGAATGCAATTCTCGAGAGGTTCCTTCTTGCAAATCAACTTCGGTCGCTTTCGAAGAACTTGCTTTTGGCAGGGTCGCCTCGAGGGGCTTGGAGTCTCCACTGAGCAGGGTCCACTCTTATGACCAGATCAGCTCCCGCATTTTGGGTCTCACCCCCAGCTGTAAGGCCTGAGAAGATTCCTTCTCCACCGGTGCACTGGCTTGTGCTACCTGTGCTGAGGTGGCAGCCATGGCCGGGGTGCTGGTTCCTGGCACTTCTTCCTTCTCCATGTTGAGTTCTTCCCCAAGTGTTTGTCAGCCTATCCCCTGACTTAGGGATGGTGACTGGAGGTCAGGACCCCAAGGTGGTTAGGGTAGAAAATGTAGTTGAACCTAAAAACTAAAATCCCTTCCCCCGGATACAAAGTAACAAAGTAAAATTCCCATCCCCAATAAACTGTCATAAATCACATTCCCCAATTAGTTAAAAGCATGGACTTTCTCCCCAGCTCCTCAGCCCGCCAAAACGTTATCAGCTGGTCCTTGGGTTCCCACAGTAGTGTTATTGTTATGGCTAGCTGAGCTTTCATTCCACCCCCCCCCCGCTGCACCTGATTTCTAAAAGCAAGAAAAAGCATAGTGAAGGAGAAGAGAAAATGGCTGCATTTTCATCAGTTGTCAAAGCGGGAACATCCAATGTTAGCAGCGTTGACAATGAGCTTGTTTAGAAAAAAGGTCAATAACAGTCCAAATTATGGCATTGTCACCATTTTCAGGGAGCTCTACTATAAAGTCCATTGCAATTTCCTTCCAGGGTTGGGATGACTCTGCTACCTGTTGCAACAGTCCGGGGGGTTTTCCTGGACTTTTTTTTCAGTGTGGTACAGGTTGTACAGGTTGCACAGCTCTTTACGTATGTTTCAATGACTTTTTTCATTCCTGGCCACCAGAACTGCCTTCTCACCAGGTGTAAAGTTTTTAGGAACCCAAAGTGGCTGGCTTGTTTAGCATTGTGGCTTCATTGAAGGGTTTGGACCTGGAGGGTGCTGGGAAGGTACAATTTGGAAGCTTTCCATGCTAATTTATCTCTATATGTCAGTAATTGCCTGTTGTCCTTAAACCAGGGGTTGGACTGCAGTTTGGTCCTAGGTATTTGGGTCAAATCGCTGCTGGAATTTGTTGGTTGCTTTCATGATTGTTGCCTAGTAGTCACTTGCAAGGCTTTTTGAGGTGAGGGGATGATAGCATTAACTATTTCCTCACGATTGCTCTTGTATTGCAGCATCCTGGACAATGCGTCAGCTAGGACGTTTTTCCCTCCAGGGATGTATTTTAGAGTGAAGTTAAAGCAGTTAAAATATTGAGACCATCACACTTCCTTAGGGGATAGTTTTCGAGGGGTCCTAAGTGCCTCAAGGTTCTTGTGGTCAGTCCACACTTCGAAGGGTATTCTGCTCCCCTCTAGAAAATGACGCCAGGTTAGTAATGCCCCACGAATGGCAAATGCCTCTTTCTCCCACACTGCCTAACATCTCTCTGTATCAGTGAGTTTTCTGGAGGTGTATGTACCCTTGCGGTTTTTTTGGAGGAGAACTGTGCCCACTGAGACATCGCTGGCATCCGCTTGGATGGTAAACTGCTTGTTGGGGTTAGGGTGTTTGAGGACTAGTTCTCCCGTGAAAAACGTTTTGAGGTTTTCAAAGGCTGCCTGG